>JAMXBD010001352.1:0-393893 GCA_024138025.1 Combretum micranthum
GGCCAAAGTGGGCTAGCGCGGGTTAAGTGGGTTGACCACCAACCCACTTTTATAAAAATAAAATAAATAATTATAGGGTAAATATGTATTAATTAAGGTTATTCTTGAGATTTTTTATACTTGAGATTAAATTTATGTATTAATTATAACAAAGAATGACAAATTGATGCACATGCATCATAAAATTTTATAAAATATATTATTATTGTTTTAAATGAAATATATTATCTAATAAGTTATTTTAGAAAACTTATTTTTATATAAAAAGTAATTAAAATAATAATGAAATTAATCATTAATATATATAACCTTATAAAACTCTCTTTTTTATTATATATATCTTATTTAATTAGTATAAATAAGTTAAATAGGTCAACTTGGCCCATTTAACTCATAAAATATGTAAGTAGGTTAAAAGGGTCAAAAAGTAGACTGGCCCGTTTAATCCACGGGCTAAAGTGGGTTGAGTTAGGGTCAGGCAATTATGGCCCGTTTAACCCACGGGCCAAAGTGGGCCGGGCCAGGTTGGCCCGTTTAACCTACTTGTTCACCTCTATCTATTTCCTTATGTCATTAATGCATTGTAAATTCAAAAACTCAAATCTTATCTTGCATGACATAAAATATTATGTAACACTTTCTCCTGTTAAACTATCATCAACTAGGCATTTGCAAACATAATTTATATATACATATATTATTATTGGGGCCAATATTGTATTTGGTACCTAAATTTTTTTACAAAGTTACAATTAATTATCTTAATTTTAAAATAGTTGATTTGATACCCAATTTAAATTTTTGTATTTATTAATACTACTGCAATTAACAGAGCTAACTTCGTTTATTGAGTTGACACTCCTAATGAATGTGGGAGTGACACATGTCAAATATTCACTAAAAGTTTAGAAATTTTCTTTATGAAGCAGGAGGATTAACACAGGGAAAAGGAAATTAATATTGATTTTAAAAAATTACAAAAATACCACTAGGATAAAAATAATCTCAAAAATAAGCAAGTTGACCTCATCTCTTGAAAAGACGAGATCATTAGTAGCCAATCTTGTCTCTGCAAGAGACGAGGTCAGTATATTTTGCACTGACCTCGTCTCTTGAAGAGACAAGATTGAATCAATCATCTTCAACCTCGTCTCTTAAGAGACGAGGTCAACTTGCCTAATCCTAGTATTATTTTTTCATCTAATGGATTTGTATGATTTTTTTTTTAAATATGGTTTTTTTTCTTAATCCATTAACACAAACACTAAAATTGCTCGGAATTAATTTGCCCAACTTAATTGTCTAATTAGATAATGTTTGTATTAATCCACTTATTTAATTATCTAATTTTCTAAAATTTTAATTGGCTACTTGACACGTATCACTAATCTCCTCGCCAGAAGTGTCAACTCAACAAACAATATTAATTCTATTAGTTAAGGTAATATTAACGAATACGAATACTTTGATTGGGTATTAGATTAATTACTTTAAAATATAAGTAGTTAATTATACGTTTAGGAAAGGTTTGGGTACCATATGCGATATTAGCCTTTATTAGTTAGGGTGGCTAGAAAGGGATAGCTACTTCAAAAGTATGTAAGTTAGGACATTTCTTTTACGGACACTTTGTTTGAAATGATGGAAGGAATAGAAAGGGAATGTATAAGGAAGGAAAAAAAATAAGAGAACTAATAAAGCCTTTGATCCCTTTCGATGTGTTTGGTTAAACGATGGAAGAAAAATAGAGAGGGTAGTAATCATTATTAATGACAAAGCGATGGATAAACTAATCACTAATATACCACCAAAAGAATTGCACAAAAAAAAAAGAAAGAATAGATAAGTGATTGTGCACTTTTTCCTCTTTTCCTTCTCCTTTCTCTTCATTTTGAAAGGAAAAAAATATATATGTATGGGTCATATAAATTAATCTTTCTATTTTCTTTTTCCACCTATTTTCCTATTTAAACCAAAAAATAGAATTTAAACATTTTTTTTCCATCCAAGTCCTTCTCTCCCATTCTTTTCTTTCCATTTCCTCCATCCCAAACATTGCGTTTGCGTTAGGGAGAAAGAGTAGTAGGTCGACAGAAAAGGATAAGGCTACTAAATGCTAGGTCAACACCGATTTCAAAAATCACTAATATCTAATAATGTATAGGTTGTCATTATTGCGTAGAATGGAACAATTTTCTTGCGGCTCTAGACATTTAATCGGTCCAGACATTTAATGCATCACCATCATTTTGGGGGCTTCCTTAAAAGCATCCAACTAGAAAGATAAGGCAAAACAATTAATAAAACGTCAAGGCCACTCGACCCTGTCTTGCTTTCTTTAATTGCACCGTATTCAACTTTGGCAGCAAGAGGAATTCTAGAGGAGGAGGAGGTGTCGAGCCAATGAAGACTCGAATTTGGGTCAGGCTGAATTTACATTCTTGTAGTTTTTATCAATATTCTCCAGTTATGTGTTATTAATAATTGAAATTATAACTAATATATTACATCATAATAAGAGTATAAAATAGTTTAAAAAATCTAGATAATTTCAAATATTAATTTAGGGATTGATAAAACTTAAAAAGATAGAAATAAAAGGATTTATTACCATCACAAATGACTTAGATAATGGAAGGGTAATTTTGTTGTTAGCAAATGTTATGAATATTATTTGATTTATGAGTGGAACATGTTTGATTCCTCCTATCCTATATTTAGTTGGCCATGGAAAAGGGAAAAGGTGAAGAGAACAACTTTCAAGATGAGTATAAGGATAACCTTATTCTTTAAAAGATGGTAACAATTAAAAAAAAAGAAAGAAAAAAAGAGGGAGGGGTTTTGGACTATAAAATGCAATTGCTCAAGTAAAGTCTTATGCGAATTTTGGTAGAGAATTAGCAGCTATATAGAAGGTCAAGTTACATAATTTTAAGTTAACATTAGATAAGATGCTTTCAACTAAATGGTTGAGAACTGCATTGGCCGCCTATCAACTTAACTATAGAATACTTTTAAATTGAGCCATTATATATGAAATCAAAGTTAGCTACTTGCCGATAGGGGAACAATTTGAGGATGAACAAAGTGAAAGATGTAGAATTATTTCGAATTGATTTAAAAAAAAAAAAAAAAGGTATATGGAGGGAGGAGGATTATCATCGAGATGTGACTCCTAATAGGCTCTAAAAAGACCTAGAAGTTGAGTATGACAAAAATAAACCACATTAAAGCACACAATGGACAAGGAGAATAATTGAGCCCAATTATGATGTTTTGCAATAATCACATTCTATTTAGGGGGAGAGGTTATGAAATCCCATGTTGATAAAAAAAAAAATCCCATATAGATTGTGGAAGAAAATTAATATGGATTTATAAGGCTAAACTAGTAAATAGAAATGTTAATATTAATTAAAAATTTTTGAGTTAAATGGTTGAATGGATTGTTAGTCATTTGTTGGCTAGAATATCGGTTTGACTCAACTCCAATTAGAGAAGACATCTAAAAACACCGAGGAGCGTCACTAAGTAAAAACCATAGTAAGTTACCAAGATGACCTAAGGATTAAGGTGGTAAAAATAAATTGAATCGTGCATTAGAAGAGGGAGGGAATAATAGGGTTTAATTGTAACAAGGTCTCACAATAAGACATTACATGTTCAAAGGCAAGAGATCATTTTGGCCAAATAATTAAAAACATAAAAGATTAAAAAAAATGGCAAGAGATTTGAAATGTACGAAGTCCCACATGAACTATTAGAGTGATTTAATAATTGCCTTCAAGGCTAAGTTAGAGAGCAATAAGTCAATGCTAATTAAAATCTTTTGAACTAAGTGGTTGAAAGACCCATTAGTTACCCGCATGTGACCATTAATTGTCATTTACATTCATTTGTTAACTACTAACTACATTTAAATCTAAACCCTCTACCTAGTGAAATCTATCATTAGCTGCTAACTATATTTAATTCTATTGGAACCTATATCTATTGAAATTTATAGATTTCGGGATATTTTAATATGAAAGTCAATACCCTTTTTTGAGATAATTCATAACAAATACCAAATATAGCAAATTTTAATGAAAAATTATAAATTAAACAAAAACAACGAGCATGAACCAAAATACTGACTTAAAGTAGTGATATGACATAAGTTTATATGTTTGTATCATCCTAAAATAATAAGTTATAGTTTATACAAACTTAAATAGATTTTCTTCGCGCATATCAAATTAATTTTATTAACAAGCTATATTTTACAAGTTTGATCAATCTTAATCTACCTAGATGCAAACTTAAATTAAATCCCAATCTATCATATGGTTATAAGATCATCACTTAGAACATTCACATCCATAATGAACTCTATAAAGTTGTTAAAGAGTCACATTGGCACCTTAAAGACTCCTTCTTTTCAAAGACCTCACAACTTTACTCATATAGTTGTTCACATAAATTCCTTCACTTCCTTTTAAGTTTTTGTAGATCTTATTTATTATATACAATACAAATACTTAACATATTGTAAATAAATTCACTTTTTAAAATCTTTAGGAGAGAACTCCAAAAAGTTCAAGAACTCTTGTACGTCCATAGGAACCTCATGCCTTGAAACCCATCTCAAAAACCATAACATGACTAGGGATGCAACCTAGGTTTGGGTTTTTGGTATAGGTCATATAGAACCTGAATCCGACCCGCTTCTTCATAGGGTTACCCAAACCCGACTCGACCGTATAAGGTTTTATGTGCAATTCCCAAACCCACCCCTATAAGGTCATGGTCCTAACCAACCCCATCCCGTTGACCCGATTTTATTTTTACACTTTTTTTTCCTTTTTCATTCTTTTTATTTATCATTTGTCTACTTGTCTTCATGATATATTCTTCATTTTACTTATTTGTTTCAATTTCTTGTCATTTGATGGTAAAGCTATACATAAAAAAAAAATGTCAATAAGCTAGACAATTGATTTTTGATGTATGATAATAAATTTGTCCCACAGTATAGTATAATTTACTTTACTTGAAGATTGATATAGATACATAAATACAAACATTATCTCTTATTAATTATAAAAAAGCATAATATTCTCAATGAGACAAAAAAATAAATTATACAATCATAAATCTATAAAAAAAAAATTGAATATATCAAAGTTTTGATGCTATAAAACTTTTTTTTTATTAATATTAATGGGTCGGATCGACCCTATAGAGTCATAACAACGATCCGAACCCCACCCATAACCTTACAGAATCATAAAATTTTTTTTCAAAGCCATCCTATAACCCTATAGGATTTGATGCTAAAAGGTTTTTATCGGATTAGACGAATCGAATACCTTATAACAATCCGTCCAATTACATCCCTAAACATAACCCTCTTGGATATATTGAAATGTGCATAATACTCGTCCAATTGTGTCTACCTACTGTCTGGAAAAGCACTTGATTTTTGGTTAGTTCAGTTATTACGGTTAATAATTTTTGGCACGACAAGCTAAAAGGAGCACAAACTTACCTTACCCTACATGTACTTGCGTGTTTTAGGATCTAACAACTATTCGCTGTTACTGATAGATCAAAGTACCAAACCTTAATAATTTGTGAAAACTTTTAGGCCATCAAGGAAAAAGGGGGGGTTGAGGTGCAAAAAATGTCCGTAGGTAGAGAGATTTGAATGGAGTAATAAAAACACACACCTTTCAATGCCCATATCTCTCATGGCCACTGTGATGGTCTGCTGTGTGGCCCCACCGGCAGTAAGCTCATTCAATTTTTCTTCCACTACCTGTCCCTCTGCATCAATGTCTAGTCCAGTGGCTCCATTCAATGTCTCTCCCATCCGATGAGGAGTCTCTTCTATCAGACCCCTTTTTCACCGCAAACATAGGCTGTAAGTCAAACATCAATCATTATTAAATGCCCGTTACCGCAACATCCTCTATTTCCGGCACAAAGACTATCAGTTGCGTTTTAAAATAGCTAGGACGAACACAGAGCCGATCATATGAGAAGATAAGCTTTTAGTTTATTTGTGCACATTAGTGTTCGGAAAATAATGATATTTGTACTTGAAATTTAACCTATTTGTTAATTAAATACTTAAACTATTTGATGCCATCATTTTTAGTATTAATTGGCAATTTTGGTATTCGGATTTTCCAAATAAGTGACATGCCTGTACAAATTCCATCTAAAACTATTTATTGACCTTTTCAACCAATTATAAATTATGATATATATCAAAAGATTCTGTTATGTGTATCAGTATTCCGCTTAGAATACCTAAAAGTGATGTAAATAATATCTCATAGGAGGGAGTAAATAGAGATGGCTATCCATAATTATTGCAATGATTAATTAAAATACTTGTTTAGGATATGTAACAGTTCGAAATTGATTGGAAAAAAAATCCAATTTAATACTAAAATTCCGAAATTGACAATCTCAAAGTTCATAAAATTATTTTTAATATTATCAAAAGTTTAGTTATCATTATTTTTCTAAAATTTTCTAACGAATTAAATATACATTCACCTAAAACTCAAGAAAGTGACGACCGGCGAAGTTGGGTTTCTATGCATTCCAAACTAGAATAGGTCTGCCTACTCCATGCCTTGGTTTGAAATTATGGTCGCATCATAGGATGGGCCCCATCCTGAGCCAAGCCCCGTGTAGGCCAGGCTAACAATAAGACTGCACGAAGAACCCTAGGTTCTTAAAGATCCATAAAATTTTTAAAAAGCTTTTATAAGAAAAACGTAAAAACTCTTATTATTAAATGTAAATGCTTCAAAGCCGTCAATTTTAATATTTAATCAAACTTTTCGTATGAATCTTTACTATTTCACTAATAATGTTTGCTCTATATCTTGGTCTGAAAAAGGACAATCTATCAAAGTTTACACGAAGTTAGAAAAATTAATAAAAATTCAATCTTAGACATCTTTCTATATATCAGCAAACAAAGAAAACAATAGTAAGGCGATAAAAATATGCTGTTCATACATTGTATATTCTGGAAACAATATAAGATATGATAAGAGTCAAACAAACCTATTTAAATTAATAATATAAATATATAAAATAGAAAGTGACATACCGGTAGAAACATGGACAAGGACTTTTATTTTAGTACATTTCTTTGCAAAGTCCACAACATGCTTCGCTCCCAATGTATTGAGACGAAGAGAGACATCATATCTACGTGGTTTAGAACAACAATTGCATTAATAATTATTTTAAACTTTCGGACAAGAGAAAATGCAATTAATATTTGGATCTATATTTACCTTTCATCGAACTTTGTGGTCGCAGCTAAGTTGACAATGGCATCAATTTGTTCACACATCTCATCTCTTAAAATGGAGTCTTTAACTCCTAAGTCCTCATAGGTAATGTCTCCAGGGACAACCGTCACCTTTTGGGTGATGAAAGGAATAAAATTTGATCCCATTTTCTCTTTTAATATTTTGAATAAATCCGTACCGATTACCTTTTAGAAAAAAAGAAAGAAAAAAAAATCTATTTAAGATGTTGGGCGAATGGAGCATTAAATATGACTAAGATATTGAAGAATATAAAAAGCAAAAACATAAAAAAAGTCGTAGAAACCAGCATGGTCGTTTAATTATTCATAGGTCTATTGTCAAAGACCGTGGAGATTTGAATCTCTTCTTCCATACGGACCATACCCAATATTCTGTGACATGACATGAGCTATTACGATTTTCCCAATTTGGACAGTCGGGCCATGCATATACAGTCAGGATAGAGAAACATTAAATAATGCTGATGTCACATAACGAAACAATGGCAGTGTGAAAATACGAATGATTTAATTTATTTTATTTTGTTAACAAAAAAACAAATGATTCATAAGATTTTAAATATAAAATAAAAATTACACTCTTCTATTATCCAATATTAAAATACCTGGTGCTAGGCTTACTTAGAACATGTTAGAGAGTCAAAATAAGCAAAACTAAATTGAAACGCAGTTTAAACTGTGGTTGAATTGATCGGTTTTAAGGAGGAATCAAATTTTACCGGATTAAACCAAGCAAAATTACTTGTTTAAAGTAATATTCTTTTTATACCAATAATAACTCAAAGGTAGATGTCATTTTCTTTGAAAAAGTTTTCTTAAAATGTAGTATATTTTTAAATGTTTGACTAATTTTAAAAAATAGTATTTTTTTTATTTGTATAATTTCAAGATTGCTCTATATTTTAAGTATAAAAAAGGGACATTTATAATAAAAATAAGCCTACCAAAGGGAAAACCATTTAAAAAATTAATAATATATTTTAGATAGTAAATGATTAGTAGATGAGTTCGTCAATCAATATAAAGAAAAATAACTTTTGATTATATGTTTCGTAAGTTGTTTTTCCAATATGAACGAGTATATATTTTTTAAAATAAGAGGAAATATTTTCTTTCATATTTCCTTAAATATGAAAAAATAAAAGTACATTTTCTGAAAAATATTTTCATTAAAACAATTGCACCACAATGTTATTTTTTTCTTTGCTGGCCGAAGGCCGTAATGTTAGTTGAAGTTCTGAATTTTCAGTATAATCCCCATACGCTGCTGCCCCACCTTGGTAGAAGTGTTACGTCTATGTCCTCGTAAAGCGAAAACTGCTTCATCCTCTTTATCGAAATATTTCTTGTCGAAGTTCTATTTTAAGTATGGCGGAGGAAAAAGGTGACTCCTAAGTCCTAACATGGTAAAAATAGTGCATACCTCATTGTGGAAACGTTGTGCAGCTGTTTTGTCATCCGAGGCTCTTAGTAAGAGGTACAGCTTCTTCACATTTGGCTGAACCCTAAGTATCTTCTCCACAAGTACTACATTACATAAAAAGAAAAGGATCAATGCAAAATACATGAAAGTTTCTTGATTTGGACTTGAAAAAAGTCTCTTATTTTGGGCTTCAACAAGGAATTCCAGGCATCCATTATTAACATTTTGCTAAGAAATAGAGAGCTAGGGAATATACTCTTAGCGAGGAAACCAGTTGCTCCAGTGACCAAAATAGTCTTGTCCTGTAGGAACTGAAGTACACTTCCTACCTCCATTGGAGAAAGAAACTTTGTTTAATGTAAAAGGTAGGGAAAGTGTGTCCTTTTTGAGTGTTTGTGAGAAAAAAGAGAGAGATTTCAGAGATATATATAGAAGATAGATGAAAAAATGACTTGCAACTGGAACCAAAACTATGGGGCAACTGTTCTGTCAGGATCTAAAGACGTTTCACATATAAAAGTTCAGTTGGTGTAGGCTAATAAAAAGCTGGAGTGCACGCAAGAAAATTGTTTTGTTTTTACCTCTATTAAATGCAAGAAAGCTTTTATTGTTTTTCTTTTCTTTTTTTAATTATTGTTACAATATTTTAATTATTGGGATTTTGGTGGTGAATCTTCTGTTTCAATTGGGTGAGCTGAATACTCACCTAAAATGTCTGCTGACTTACCTTTACATATTATAAAAATGCATATTCGAGAAGAGTGAGATTTTGAGGGGCAGTTACTATGGGATTTTATTTCATATTAAATTTTATATAATCGGAGTAAACTATGAGTCTATTTTTTATTATTTTCTAGTTATTTTATCGTTTTATTTTTTTGTTTCAAATAAATATTTATCAATAAAAATATAAGTAAAAAATAGTATTTTTACTTATAAAAAAATTAAGTGATCAAATATAAATATAATACAAATAAAATATAATCAAATCAAATACAAAAAATAGACTATTCAAACAGACCCCAAGTTAGTCTGTAAGATCAATTTTATGATCGGTCTAATAATTGAACCAAGTTAATTACCATGATCCAATGACATTGGTTATATCACCAAAATAATGTCAAATTTCGGCTGCTTTTAGGTTCAACTTATCCTATGCTGTTGCCTTAAATTTTTATGGGTCTTTGATTATTTAAAATGAATACGATTCAATTCGGATTTTTTTTTTTTTCTCATGTTATCTACAATTCCAAATCATGTATGATTCTTTAAAATGTTAGTGACTGTCCATCCATATATTAGAACTAGATATATAGAATAATCTTTTTATTAATTATAACTCTCACAATACGGAGTCTCACCATAAAAGAATTAATATATCTGATTTCATGAAATCTGGATCCACCAAAATAAATGAGAAAAAAAAATTCCTGTTTTTACTAATTCAATTATATTTGACAGTGTTACGTCTGACTTTTGTCACTGTGATATGTCGATTGAGTCGGACTTCTAATTGGTAGGTCGTCTAAGTGTAACCTACCTCGTGCGATTATATCATTATCCGCCGCTATCCTTGTGCATAGGATTGACTATGCCATTAACTATGTACAGCAAATTTCCATCCCGTTAACCATGCTATGCCCCCATCTAAAGTCCAACATTTTCATAGAAAGTAGCTGCAATACATATCCAAGTGTCCAACATCATTTTTTTAACTTTTCATAGGAAAATTCTTGTATATTCCTCATCAACTTATGGCAACGTTTCCTTATGTTATTTACCAGTTAAAATATTAAAACCGGAATGTTTGTTCACTCGTCCTTTTCTAGCTTTATTAAAAATTTCAAATATTTGAATGACCTCCACGCAAATTCGTAAAAGAAACCGTTTACCTACTTGGGTTATTATTTGTTAATCCAAAATATACGTGTCCTTCATGAAAATCTTAGTTATCAAGATCTGCCCTAGCTTCCGGGACATTCATAATTTCGAACATGGCGTTTTACCTTTGTCTTATTAGCTTTCGGTTCAACTTTTGTTTGTTTTTTTCCTTTATTTGTTTGAAATGATTCATGCTATGCGTGTGTTCATTGGGGAGTAGAATGGCATCACAATCTGTTGATGTTTCCCGCATGTCCGATATGAAATGAGCGAAAAAATACTATCTTTTTCTTTCCTTCTGAACTTCTATTTTGGTGTGTTGGCTGGCGGAATAAATAAGGTGAAAATAGACTTTTAAGAAATAAATAAAGAAATAGTAAAGAATTAATAGCTATTCCGTATAGATTATGTGAGCTATCATGAGTAGATATGAAAATATGTTATATTCCCAATAAAATGATGGAATAAATCAGTTAGAAGGAATAACTAATCTATTCTACTGTTATAAAGCAAACCAAGCATGCTAATTTGTGGTTAATGTTTTCTATATATTCGATATGAAACTGGTGAAAAGTAATTATTTATATCATTTTCTCAATCTGTATGGACTTAATCAATTTAACATAGCTTAGGTGTAATCAATGAAAATAATCATAAGAAAGAGGAAAATTCTATGTCTTATTTATTTTGTTATTATACATGTCTTGTGAGTTATTGAACGGTTTTAATTCAAATATATTTGTGGTCGAACTATTAATATACTTACTATTACTTATTATAATCATTTTAACAGTAAGATGATAGGATAGCGAAAGTCTTATCAATTAGACTGTAAAAGTCCCTTAAAAAAATATAATATTATAACGATGTCACGTATACATCTAACCGGTTTCAACTGTTAATTTATAAATCGATAAAGATTAAGCAAGGAGAATAATGAGGATCCTAATCGGAAACTTCATGAATATCATCCAACATATTTCACCATTCCATAAAAATAGCCCGATGATGAATACATGTATATATATAGTAGCAAAAACGTCCGTTCAATGCGAAACTACTTTAGTACGTGTGAAAAATAATGCTATTATTGAGTGTTATTTATGATATACAACACTCCTCCAACCCACGGTTTTACTCTAGTTCTTCATCATATATAACATATTTAGATGGTGTATAGGGGAATGTTTTATTTGCATATAACAAAAATTTTCTTTTTTGTGGGGGTTATTTAATAAAAGAAAAAAGACTATTTTGAAGTAGAATTTTCCTCTTTTTTCTCTTTTTTTTTTTTTTTTTTGGAGAACTAGTAAACATAACTTTATAGACTCATGTTATCAAGGTAAGTTTATAGTAAGACACAACTTGTTGGCATTATTTAATAAGAAAAAGACAATTTTGAAATAGGAAAAATCGCCAAGAAGGCATGATTTATGGAGGAGCCACAAGAAGACCTCGCTACCAAGCTCATAAAAACCTCATTGTTTGAATTTATGGTAAATTACATCAAAATATCCTAATGTTTAGGGATAAGTTCATTTAAGATTCCAACGTTGGGGATAAGTTCACTTAATATCCTAAAGTTTGGAAGATAATAAATTCATTTAAGGTCTCAATGTTTGAAGAAATAGGTCAATTTGGGTCCTTAAGGATATATGTCAACAAGAGAAAAGTCTTCTGAGTTTTAATTAGATATTCTCTCTCGTTAACATGTGTCTTTAGGGACCCAAATTGAATTACTTCTTCAAACATTGAGACCTTAAATGAACTTAACTCCTAAACATTGAAACCTTAAATGAAGTAACTCGCAAACATTTGGACCTTCTGGTGTAATTCATATTTTAAATTTATTAAAAATGAGAAAATAAGTATTATGTTTTTATTTGCGTAATAAAAGAAAAGGTGATGTGTCTATGTTTTTGTAAGTATACAGCTTCAACTATAATGTTCACATGCATGCCACATGATGACTACGCTACACATGACCTAGAAAAATGATATGTACAAGGATGATAAAAAGAGGATTGTGTAGGGAGATGGAGAAGGAGGAGTATGCGATATTAGTAAAGCTGAAACACATGCATGAGAAGTTAGGGAGCTAAAGATCATCAAACCACTCTATGTACCGCAAACAGTGTGTCTTTTTTATTATAACAAGTAATTAGTTTGTAGAGACAGAAATCTAGCAACATGACGGCATTTTTCTAAGATTCTTTATCTTCCAAATGAAGTGAGACTAGTGGTTCTATAGAGAGCTTAGCTCTCAATGTCATCTATCAGATGAGATGGATGACCAATGGTTAGAATGAATCCCTTTAATAATGGATATCAAAGTAAACTCCCTTGTGAACGTAGGTTCATTAATTGCTTTATTTGTAGTGCTTGAGCTTTGTTGAGAAAAGTTGAAACTAAACATGTTAATTTCAATGGACCCTACTCAAAACTCATCATATCAATTCTCCTTTAATCATCTCAAAATGTAAATAAGTCTAACTCTTTAATCCATGTCATCTTAACCTAGAAAGTTAAGTCCAAATAAAAACTAGACATAAAAACTCTTTAAATCAAATTTATTCACCTAAAATTTTAAAATGGGAATTTTGTGGATTGTCTTGGGCTAGAATAATGGCGTCAATACTGAACTAAGAACCGATAAATATCCATAACACTTAGACAAGAGGGATGTCTTAGGAGCTGTTTCAAAAAGACGAAAACGAGTAATTATAAATTTCTTCCCCTGTATGAACTCAATGCATTAATCATGCTGGAAACGGAGGGGGGGATCACATCTTTCACATTGAAAGCGTAGCTAATTACTAATGTCTATGGCTATATATGTTCCAACGGTGAACCAAACTGGATTGAATCGTTTTTGCAATCCAAAAAAACTACGGGGAAATATCGTGAATAGTGTCCAAATTTTCATAAAATATGTTATTAGATACTTAAACTTTAAAATTGATCAACTTAGTACTTAAAAGAACTTTATATATATATCAATAATACCTTCACTATATTGGTAAAAAATGTCACAGGATAACGATGTTAACCAATTTGATGAAGATACTATTAACGTGCACAAAAAGTCCTTTTAGATACTAAATTAATATTAGGGTAAATATTAAACTTGGTATTTGAATTTTGCACAAAACTCAATTTAGTACCTAAATTTTGAAGTGGTCAATTTAATATTTAATCCAACTTTTTAGCTATTTTTACTACATCTTAATAGTATCAGCTTTGTTTACTAACGTGAAATAGACAATCTATCATTGATTTTTACTACTTCTTCTAATATCATTTTGTACTAATAGATTGTTTCATCCACAAAAAATAAAGCAAATGATGTTGAGATAATAAAAATAATATTTAAGAAAAATTTAATTAGGTATTAAATTGCTCACTTTAAAGTTCAATAACCATATAGTAGGGGGCAGAATGCAAATTACGAGACAAGCTTGGCTTAATCTTGTGATATTTTTTGGTCCGGCGTCAAGATTGCAAGATAGGGTGGTAGGGGCTCACCTGACAAATTTTGATAACTTGGATGCTTGGAGGTAGAAATTTTTGTTTTTCCAAAAGCAAACCACGCAAAGAAGAGATAGACTTCTTCCCGGGGGGATCGATTTGATGGTGGGGGGCTTGGACTTATAAATCTACTGGTTCACAAGATGGGTTTATCTAGTTCAGAGTAGGTAAATTTTTTTTTTTTAAATTAAATAGAAAATTGGAGGATTTTTTTTCTTAAATTAGACAGATAAAATCAGCAAATATAATAATTTTATTATGGATTTTTTTCTCTGCTTTTTAAAACCAACAGTTCAATAGATCCCTATGAAGGACTTGGATTGGACCTTTCTACTCAATAGATGCCATCAGGAGAGATGAATTGCCCCAATAGAGCGAGTTCAAAACTAAGCCTATCATGGTCGGTCCAACTCAAGTCACGAGTCGGACCCAACCTATAGAGATATCTAAATAGAAATATAAAAAACCAAAAAGTTAAGAAGTACATTATACTATTACCAAAGTCTTGATAAAAAGAGACAATCATTGATAGAAAAGCCTAGAAAGGAATTGAAACATTTCAATCCAATGGATTTGTAATAAAAAAATAAAAAAGAGAGACAAATTAGAGCCATTTAATATGCACCACTTTCAAATCGAGTTAAAATCAATCAAAACAATCTTCTCCTTTAAGATTTGATTGAATCTATTTATGCCCTAATCAAGTTTCCATTGTCTCTATTTGGAAAAAAAACCTTTATTTAGATGCTGTATGCAAGTTATCATATCATCATAACTAAAAGTCAAATTGGTTAGAACTTTTAAATTTATCAATCAATAGTTAAAATTGTTTAAATTTTAAATTTTTTTATGAAATATTACTACCTCATCTTGTTCTTTTTTATCTCATCCATTAATTACACATCGTGAAAATAAATGGACAAAATCCGTTTCCGATAAACTTTGAATATCGTCGTTTGTTGGATTAAGTATATATCTTTTGTACTTTTGCTGATAAAACCTTGAATAAGCCCATTAAAAGTCCATTAAAAGTCAGCTACCCAGATTTTTCAATGCAGGAAGCAAATAAAATTATTTGATATTTAAGAGGGGAATAACCTCTTTTAGGTAAAGTCAGCCCCATAACTCGAGATAGCTTGAAAGCATGGAGGTCAATTGGGTAATGGGGTTTGATCAGTTTCTTGTCAATCCTGGGAAGAATGTGCTTTTGAGATCCGACACAAAATTCATCATCTTGAAATTATGAACACAAGTAAAGTAATGCACTACAAGAGTCCACTCGGATGAGGTCATCATCTTTGTTGCATTATGAACATGCAAACTTTTTGTCTAGAAAGTTCTAGAGTTACTTGAAGGGTGAGGCTCTTGCTCTTATTTTCTTCTTTTCTTATTGCCTAGTGGCTGAAAATTTACAATTTATCTTACAAAGATAATGGTGGAACCTTACACGAAGAGCCCGGGACATGCCCCTAAAAGATAGATGTCCAGCAATAAGATCTTTTTGGTTCTCATTGATCTCGAATACAATGATTTTTTTTTTTAAAGATATATTGCGAGAAAAAATCCTTTATAAAGAAATTAGAGACAATATCTATTTCCTAAAACTTTTTGAAATTAATCACTTATTTGTTTTTTTTAAGACTAGTAAATTAACTTAACTTTTCCAAATAAAATGTCCTAATTAGATGAGCCACACATTTAATAGTCAAAGTTGTGATAGATGATCAAATCTAAAGTGATAAGTTGTAGGTTATTTTTCTATGTTTCTCCATATGCACATCACTTTAATTTCTTTAAAAATGTTCATCCATAACTTATAAGTTTTGAGAATATACATTCATCATGGGAGCCACTTTTAGATAGATGAAGCACTTTACATTGCCATAAAGGTCCATCAATAGGACCGTTCTACTTATCAGTAGTTGATCATCAAACTAATAAAATAAATATATATGAGTTAATATAATATGTATTTTAGTGATTTAGTTATAGTTAAATTATTCAATGATGTATGGGATTGGTCTCATAAAAAGAAGAACGAGACTATAAAATTTTTCTTAGGTCACACTCTCCCTTACCCTTAAATTTTTTTCTATTTCCATATGAGCTCAAATGTTATTCAATGCACATATTGCTCTAATTTCCTAAAAATTGTGTATTTGATTCAACAAAACAAGGACACTCCTTATTATCTCAAGATTTTAAAATTAAAAAGGTACTAACATAATTGTTTTTTTTTTTTCATCTTTAAGGAAGTAGGACAGTAAATAGATTTAGTGGATATAATGGAAACAATTAACAAGTTACCCAATCTTTAAAAAAAAAAAAGCCGATATCAAATAGTTCAACTTTGAACCAAACTTTAAGTCTACTTACACCTCGATAAGTTGTGGTTACTAATTCAGTTGCTAAGGTGATTCAAATGAAAAATGTAGAAAAAGAAAATGCTATGTCATAGTAAATTATGTGCCAAATGATCGATTTTAAGAACTTCACATTTACTTATACTTACTATTTAATACTTATTTTCTAAATAAGAAATTTGAAGAATTCAAAACTATATATGAGGCCCTATTCCCTTATCATGATATTTTCATTATTGCCAATTGGCAATGTCCAATGAGATTTTTCTCTTATATTGTTTTTTTAATTTCTTTTTTTTTCCAAAGATTGTACCTTCTTTCTCTCATGTTCCTCTTCTCCCTATCATATGTTGTGCCTTGTTCAACAAGCAAAAGAATAGTATGTCAGATATAAAGAGGGCCTTACTTGTAAAGTATAAATTTGGATAAGTTACTAATGCAAATTTGATACAAATATAATATAAATAAAAATCCGACAATCCAAATAGACCTTAAATAATATTAATTCTAATTTAATTAAAATTCGATTAAAACTTAACAAAGACTCAAGATTAAATTTACGAGTTATTCAAACTAAATATTACAAAACTCCACACCACACAAGGACAATGGTTTTCGATTTTACATTATTAGGATTACTTTATTACTTTGAAGAGATGTTTCCCATGTTGAAATTCATTTTGTACATATTGAATTATGAATGCATGTTGGATGCAATTTATATATGAGGAATAGGATATTATATCAAAATCGTTTCATGAAACTCTTTTGTTTTATATGAAATAAAAATAACAACGTTAAAGATGGATAGATGTAATCTAGATGTGTAGATGTCATGTCTTTATCGGAAAGTTTACGCCGTTCACTGTATGCCTCCCTACATGTTCCCTAAAGAGAGTAAAATTCTAGGTGTCAAAAGCATGCAATGAAAAGCTCTTCTTACCTTCCATTTTACTTAAAGAAGTCAAGTTGGCTAGCCTTATATCTGAAAATAAATAAATAAATAAAAAATAAATAATGTAGTGTGTCTATTTTCAAGCAACACCCATAGCAATTAGAAATATAATATGGTAGTGGCTCATATACAGTTTGATATACAATATCACTTTTTATATGACACACTCTTAATGGAGTGTATTGCGAGATAGACCAAAAAACTATTTACGTTTTACTCCTTAAATCTTGAATGTATAAAAAGTTATTAATATTTTTACCAATTAAGTAAATCATTAAAACTGTATGTTAATGAATAAATAATTGCGTTTTTATAATTTAAATAAAGCCGTTTAAATTTGTGTCATTTTATCATATAACTCTTATAAATGTATAGTTATAAGTTATAGGCATATACTAAGTGATTCACATGGTGAAAAAGCATAAACATAAAAAAAAAAGTTAAATAATTAACTAAAATTTCAATACAAACACAGAGTGCCTAAATGACTTCTTTAAATCATAGAGGACTTAATTGAATTTTCATTTGAACATAGAGTTTCTACTCTAGTATTCCCTCATATATTTGTCTTTATATTAGAGATTTGGTCAATACTTGAAGTATATATAGAAAAATTAATAAGGCACCCTGCAATATGCAAGTAACATTTAAGTGTGCAACTCTTAATCCATGCAAAGCCGATTATACTTTTTCTTTTTCTTTTTTAAAATCAATTTGGTATCAAACAAAACTCTCCTCATGTTACATTAGAATTTTTATCCCTACTATTTGATGGTATAAAATATTAAAACTAACTAAAATAAAATCTCTTAAAAAAAAGTGTCAAACTAATATACTAATACTACCTCATTTATACCACTTTAAATCATGTTATAACCATCATCTTCCTCTCACTATCACTACCCGCCACTCCTCACTACTACTACCACCACTAACCACAATATTTATCGCAATATTTATGCATTACAAATAACATAAAGGGAAAAAAATCTTGTATTATACTTAGTATATAGAATATGCTATAAGCAATTTATATTTGTTATATGTATAAGTGGTATATTCTAAAGGGACTTTTGTCCCAGTTACTTAGAGAAGAGATTTTTTTGCCTTAACTTATCAATTTATTTTTTCATATGGGTTTGTAAAGAATTAATGGAAAATGATAAGCTAGGACAAATAAGTATTATTGATTTGTATATTGATATACAATGATAATTAGTTTTTATGACCATTTATCACTTCCATTTATCTGTATTTATGTTGAAGTATCATTAGAGGAGAAAGTTTGCCATGTTCATAATTTAGAATTTTTGAAAGTTCCAAGTGTCGTGATCATTATCATAGTTTTCATGGAGGATTGCTTTAATGTTATGATGATGAGCAAAATAAATAATGCTAGTGCTATGACGATGAACAAAATCGGATTGTTAATTATTGAAAAACATATCTATTCACTCAATATTCTAGTTTAATTAGCAATTCCAATGTTGAGGATGCTTTGAATTTGCATGATCGTCGAGGTTTGGCAATAAGGATAGACAATATGAAACGAAGAAAGGTTAAAGTCAGATGTATTTAGCGGAAGCCAGTTGACCAGCTAAGGAGTCTGTTAACCGTGCAGGGGCTAGCCAGCGGATATATAATCCATAATCGACCAGATACGCCAGGTGACTTGTTCAATTTCCCCTTTTGCATTTTCTATGTGTGTGTGTATGAGTGCAATAGGAGTAGTGCTTCTTTGTTGACAATACAAATGCAATCGATCAGGGCTTGTTTGGATTGTCTGATTTTTTTTTTTTTTTTGTATCGGTAATTTATTGGTATTGGATCGATTTGATCAGTTTATAAGCAAAATAATCAGTTTTTTATTAGTATTATATTTATATCGATTTAGTTTTAGTTCAATTTGAAAATGATACCAGAATGATACGAAACCAATACAATCAAACACATATATAAATATACTTTTTAGCGTATAGGATGATGTTGTACCACTAATAAAAAAAGCCACAAGAGAGGCATCAATATGGGGCGAGACTCATCTCTCTCATTTGCAAATATACATACATGAAATAAGAGATGGGTCTCGTTACTGGCCATAATAATGCGATAAGACTCGCATATTTATCCTAAAACTTACTGTGTCCATAGAAGTTGGGAAATTTTCGACTTTCTGAAATTGAATTGATCCGAGACTCCCTGCTTTCAAAAATTACATAAACCCTTCAGCGCCTACTCTTCTCCCTCACATGCAGATTAATTTTCCCTCAAGTCTCTCTTCATTTTGTCCCAATCTCTCTCTAATTGTTACACCTAAATTGGCTTTTCTTTGGTTTTTTTTTTCCAAAATAATTAATAATTTCTTGTTTATGCAAATTATTTCAAACCCCCCACCACCACCACCCTCGGCGCCCCCTCGTTTTGTCGTGCGTTCCCGACCTACATGTTCCACCCTCAGTAGATGGAAAACACCTAACCCATGATCCACCTTTTTGATTGTTTACTACCTCAACAATAGAACAAATAAGAAACAATAATTAACAAGCAAATCATTAATAGATTGTCAATTATGTAAATGTGATGCAAAAGCAACCAACAGCAGTAACCTGGATACTTAGATTTGGCCCACCAACTTGCAAATAAATAATCTAACTAACCTAAATTTCTCGCTCAAATATACTATAAGCTTTTGCCCCTCCATCAATACTTATCCAACTCCTTTAGCTGATGCATCACATCCCAACTCAAAAGTCTTATCAAAATCAAGTAATGATCACGCTTGCAATTGATTAATGTATTTTCTTGTCCAAAATTTGAAAAATTATTTTCCATTGAATTTAACTTCAAATTTAACTAATATAAGAACTTAAACTTGTAGACATTTGGTTTTATTATTTGATATACACAAAGACACAAGAGATGTCTAACCTAGAAAATTTCTCAATAAAATAACAACTTAGGAATTTCGTCGTATGAACTCTTGTTTTGATATCGAGTTGTATTCCTATCAAAATATGATAGGATCAAACTTGCTCTAGTATAATAACATATTAAAATTTAAATATAAAAGGTATAGTAACTCCCTAACTAAAACTCGAGTTTTATTCCATGGACAAATGTTGCATTTTTGAAATCACAACATTAATAAACACAAAAGAAGCAACACACACATATTTTAACCAACATCTGCTGTTATTCTAGCATAGGATTAATGATGTTGCATCAAACCACTAGGAGAAAGCAGAATGCCTAAACAGAAACCACATGGAGACCAATTGGACTTCTGACTTTATGTACACCATTACTCCAAGTCAATGCCCCAAACACAAAGCTTCCGTCACTGCTCTTGTAAGGACTGAAATCTATCCTAAAAGACACCTTATCTCCTGTCTGCTTGAACTCAAGTTGAGAAGGTGTCACTGTGAGTCGCACACCATCAGGATAATCAATGAACGCGTCATAAACCGTCGGGCCTTTACCGCAATAAGTAACTGTCCGGTGGACTGACAAATCTCCATACATGTTGGAGACACCAATGGATGGATAATTGAAGTCATAGGAAGGTACAGGATGGTTAGGACAATGAAGTTTCTTTCCAGTCAGGTTTTTAAGCTGTTCAGGACTTGCACTTGTGCTGCATAGGAAACTTATGATGTCGTTGGAATCATGGTCGTAGATGAGTCCAGGATCTAATGCCGCTGCTGGGTTTATGTGTCCTGATCCATAGTCAAAAGGGGTTGCTTTGCTCCCCTTTGGGTCCCTGCTTATCAGATGTCGAGTGTTGTCCATTATGGTTGCTGCAAGCATGTAGAAGCTGTGTTAATCATCAATGTTGCAGATGGTCTAGCATAGCGGAGCTTGGAAAATTTGTATAATTGAGACATAAGAATCATGTGTTCATTTAGCAGAAAACTTGTTTCTTTGAGGAAGTTTTTATTAGCTTGTGACGATAGAAATTTATATTCTAAAATACTCTCATGGTAATTTTAGAAATTAAAGCTGCTACCAATTATCAATAGCGAGTTATAAAGGGGGCAAAAAAGATTTTATGAGCATAGTACATCATGTGTCAAGATAAGTGGTAGGTAAGTATCAATATGTTTTAAATAAACAGAGTAAACAACATATAGTTCTTATAAGGTGGCATAGAAACTATCAATTTAAAATGAGCAAAATAACATTTTAAAAATAAAAAAGAAGAAGAAGAAGAAGAAGAAATTATGCTTCTCATCTATTATTATTTTCTATGATTATTTGTTACCACCATTAAGCAATTTGAAGTTATTAAATAACATATCTAAACAAACCTATACTTGTCAATTTTCCTATCCTACTTCTAACTTATACTCTTTGACCAATAAGTATTTACCATGAACGTATATAAAGGTAGTACTCTTAACAAATAAAATTTAACTAGATTTAGATTTTAAGTGTAAAATTGATAAATAAATGCTCGCTAGGTTATTATTTCCTATATTCAAGTTTGGGGTATAAAATTGAAAAAAAAAACACAAATTTCAAGTAGTGATTTAATACCGTCTTAACAATCACTATTAATAAACGACTTTCGAGATTAAAAGATCATTATAAAAAGAAAAGATATAGCACACATTAAAGATTGCCATAATGTCCATCCTCATCATAATAACATTCCATAAAGATATCACATAGCTAGTGTTACAGTTGAATCAGTTAAACCTGTAGTCATTATTGCGGATTTGATAGCAGCTGGACTCCAAGAAGGATGGACGGATTTCAAAATTGCCGAAACGGCTGAAACATGGGGACAGGACATTGAGGTTCCTGAGATTATGTTATAATCAACTGATCGTCCTGAAGTAGATGTAGTTGAAACCGGAGACCATGCTGCTAAAATATTGACTCCAGGTGCTGTTATATCCGGCTGCAATTGAAACTATCAATATAAGAAGTGATACATTTAGGAGAAAGATGCTTGGATTGAATAACTTTGGTTGACAATGTCCCCCGGAAAATCAATGCAATATCTTATCAATGTGTTTTAAATAAGCATCTTATAATAATAACTTTTAATAGAAAATAATTGGTAAAATGCTATTGCTGTGGTTTAAAAAAATGTTGAAAGGGTATTATTGTATGGTACTACGTCGTTAATGTGGAGAAATAGAATAATCTTTCTGCTTATTACAAAGGTATAAAATATGTATATATTATTTAACTTGACATTGAGTAGATACAACAATGGAGACAATATTGGCAGCCAAAGGCTGGCGTAACCAAGGTAACTATCAAGGGGAAAAAAAAAAGGAAGAAAATGATTTTCTTTTTTCAATAGAGAGATACGTTTTTCTTTTTTTATTATTTTTTCATGATTTTAAACGAATATATTAATGATTGAACATTATCGTTACTTTCCACCCTTGTTTACTGGTAAAAGCTACTAGCAGTAACAATTATTTTAGAGCTAATTATCAGTTTGGTAAACTGAAATTAATTATGCTAAATTTTTAAACTAGTTAATTCAATACTCGATCAAAGTATTAGTGTTTATCAATATTTACCTTAGTCAATAGAGCTTAATTTTATTTGCTAAATTGCATAATCGTTAAATGAGAAAGTGACATAGCTCAATAGCCAATAAAAAACTAGAAAATTAAATAAGAAGGTGAGTAAATTAATACGGATATTATTTAATTAGACAATTAAGTAGGTGGATTAACTTTTAATACATGTGTTAATTTGCATGCACAATTTTCTAATTTTTTAAATTATTTTATTAGCTATATGACGAGTGTTACTTTCCCACATATGAGCTCCAACTCAATAAACAAAGTTTACTTTATTAGATGAGCTAATATCGAAAACTTTTATTAGATATTAAATTGACTATTTGAAAATCTGAACAAGTAATTGTACATTTAGAGAAAGATCAGTTACCAAATACAACGTTTTACGAGGTGACGACAATCACAAATGTCAATGAAACTTACTTTAATAATGTCGGGAGAAACGACGTTTGGTCCCATGGAAGAAAATATAGCCATTTGCGGTGCTGGTTTTGTGTTCATGACAGTAATTGTTGGAGTGATTTTTGCAGTCGGGTTCCTGTGTTAGCGTTGAACAAAAATCAGATTCGTGGTAAGATACTTGCACATTAAATCAAGATATGTATTTGTAAGTACTATATGTATATAGGACAAATTAAATAAACTTTCAACCTATGATTGCTTATCAGATTTGGGGTTATACTTGTGAGTAAAGGCTTTGGATTAGCGTCTACCAAGTAGACGGTTTAATTAAATAGGTGTTAATTGAGCATGTAGAGATTCCAACCTAAAATCTCTTGCTCTATTAGCATGGCAAATATTTAAGATTTACAATCAGCTAATCTTAAAAGTTTAAACTTATTAAATCTGATACTGTTTAATTATTCTTGGCAAGGATGTATCAGCATCTCGCATCTCGCCTACGGTGGAATGATGATGCAGCAAGTCATAAATGAAGTTGACATACTTGTTTTCTGCCCTGGTTTCCTTCAAGAGATGATGATCAGAAGTCAAAACTTACTTGTCTGTGGTTAGATAAGCTAGAAGCTTTTTGGCTTCTCCTTCTGTAATGACTGAGCTGGGGATGACAAATTGAAACCCAACAGCTCTCGCAAGGGAATCAATAAGTATCATGCCAACACCACCAGCATCCTTTACAAGTACAGCCTTAGCGCTCCGATTCTCAAGTAATTCATCCATCGCGCACACCACAATTCTTCCCTTTACTAAGGCAGGATCAAGAGTGTTGTTTTTGCAGAAACTACAAGACAACAAATAGGTGGAAGCAGCTTAGGTGCAAATTCAGGCTCAAAGCTCATTAATTTGCAGCATCTTAATATGGAAAGTTACACGAAAATATTCTAAATGCTATGACATATGGTAGTAAAGTATTCTTATAATAGTATATATATATGTGTAGTATTTGACTAAAGTCCATCAAATGAATAGCTTAATTAGATGGGAGTTGACTCAATGTAACGTATGGATAGTTCAAGCTCAAATTTCTTTAAGGTGGCAGTATCAAAAGGAACATATGAATATAAAAAGTTATACAAAAAATATTCCTAATGCTATAACATATTGTAGTAATGTATTCTCATATATGCTAGTATGTGCATGTAGTATTTGACAAAAACCCATCAAGCAAATGACTTAATTAGATGGACATTGACTAAGAATGTAGGGATTTCACAACATATATCAAAACTCCTATTCTAGTACCATGTTAAGGTTAGCATTTAATAATCTGATCTAAATGCTTAAACTTGAAGATATGATGTAAACTGTTATATTTACTACCTAACAGTATTATTGTAGAATATCTATTTGTACCTTGCATTCTTTTTCGGAATTCCTGGAGCAGCTGCGGCACTTCCACTGATTAAACTATATGAACTTCCCATTTTGAGAGGATTTAAAGCATAACCCTGCAAGCCAAGGATTCCTTCGAAAATAAGAGGGGAAAAATGCTGAATGTGATGTGCTTTACTATATCATCCTGTGTTACCTTTAAGGTTACAGAGTTTCCTAAATGTATTTTTGAGACAAACTCTCTGTCAATTGAGCTAGCAGCCACGGTTAGTATCCAAGGAGCAGTATTAACACAAGTACGCGGGAGAAAGGAGTTCCCAGCTGATGCAGAAACGAGAATACCATTCCTAAAAGCGTGAAAAGCTCCAATGGCTACTACGTCGTGGAAATAAGAAGGTTGAGGAGGAGATGGCCCAAGGGGAGGGAAAGGATATCGACTCCATCACTTATGGCATCATCCATTGCAGCTAGAACGTCAGAATCAGCACACGTGCCAAACCAACAAGCCTTGTAGATAGCTAGTCTAGCTCCAGGTGCTCCACCCATTGCAGTCCCCTGCCCAAGACCATATAAGCTGACATTTGGTACCATGGATCCAGCAATAGTGGATGCCGTATGAGTTCCATGGCCCTTATCATCTCGAGATGACAGATAATGTTTTATTGAAAATTGAAGAGGTCCAACTTCTGCTTCAATCCCCTTGTAGTAATATCGTGCACCTATGATTTTCCTGGAACGTTCAGTGCAAAGACATGACTAAGTAAATAGGCTTGGCTGAGCACAATATGATGTTGCAAATCAATGGAAGCTCTCTCTCTCTATTTACACACACACACGTGTATATCTAGAGGAAAAGTCTTTTGGTACTTGAACTTTGACAGAATAGATAATTAGGTACCTGAACTTTTAAAAAGTCTAATGTCTCATCTAATTGAACTTTTTGTGACTCTAAATACTACTCATTGTTGCATGACATGTGTCCAATTACTTTAAAAAACAATAAAAGAGTGAGATAGTGATGAAAAGTAAGAAAAATTAAGTTAATTATGAAATTGATTTTTTAAAATTTCAGATACGTAAAAAGGCATGAAAATTTAATTAGGTATAAAATTTAACTTTTATAAGTTTAGGTTCCAATTTCGTCAAAGTTCATGTAATAAAAGGAGCTTTTTCCCATATATTTGACCTAGCTAGGCAGGCAGCTATTTTTATGCAGCATACACACCATACCTGTTACAGTTGGAGAGACTGAAATTACTACCAGTTACACACTCTCCCTTAAATTTTGCAGGAATAGGTCCTAATCCATAGTCAATAAAGCTCTTTGATTCGGGCCAAATGCCTGAAAATAATATTGAACATGTATTTTCATTACATTTCAAAGCAAGAAAGGCTAAAAACAAGAGATCAAGGCAAAGAGTTGTGGCGTTACCAGAGTCAATCACGCCAACAATAACATCTGAGGTGGAAGTTAAGGGAAGTACGTGTTGATAAAGAGAACTGACTCCTAGAAACTCCCATGAATGAGTTGTATGAATTTCATTCATCCTACTCTCAAACACAGATATAATTGAGTCCATCTCTGCAGTTTAAAGTCAATTCATTTAGCGAATCAGCTGATGAATTTAGGCAATTTTGTGAATAGTTAAATATTTTCCCTATTTGATCAAACCATTGATTTCGTAGGAGCTTTTAACGTATAAGTGCTATGTGGCAGAGTAAGGTGCATGAATTTTGACAATATGCAAGATCCTTGTCCATACCGCGCAGCTTTTGAGCTTGTTCTTCAGTAAGCATGGCTGAAAATCCTCTGAAGCTTTTGCTATAATGATGAAGAATTGCTTCCCTTGCCTCATCCAAACTGTGTAGACACAGGAAATCGATTATTTCATAAAACTTTATCATGCTTCTTGCTATAATTGTGATAATCAAGACGTTGCTTTGCATCAGTTTCTTACCTTCCTATAACTGAAGAAAGTGTCTGATGATTGGCTGTCATCACAGATTCTGCATCTGGATGCGAGTGCATGCCCATGTAAACTATGTAAAGCTGCAAGTTATGGCAGAAATATGAATATCATAGTTAGTCATCACCAAACATGCAAGGAAATGACTAACAATGCATCAAGGCATACAAGCGGATCCATACAACATTTATGCATGTTTTGATAATTGATAACTTTCTAAGCTTCTTAAGTCTAAGGTTTGTTCCCAAATACAGCTTGATGTCTGCAAGACACAATTAATCCTTGTAATGTGTCCAGGTAAAGTGTCTTGTAGGACAAAAAATGAGTGATTAGGAAAATATGATACTGCATACTTAACTATAATTATGTTTAACATAATGGCATACTCTCCATGAGGCATCCATATGAAAATGGTACGGATCTGGAAAATTATTCTCAAAATGGTATCATCACTAAATTTATTTCCAATATAGGTATTAAAGGCATTGTTTGAAGTAGGGTCTTCGATATAAATAACTTACACTGCACTTTTATTAAAAACTTCGACTGGTTTATACTGAAGATACTGTTTCAATTAAGGCTTTCATTACAAAATAAGTTTCTATTGAAGGTATTGTTTGTAATAATACTTTTAGTATAAATTTGAAGGCATTCTATATTGAAAATAAATTTTGTAATCGTACCATTTCAGGAATAATTTTTTCAACTCATACCAATTTTGTACGAAAACGCTCTACATGAAGCACTATTTCACAATCTTTTCTGTTTTTTTTTTTTTTTTACCTTTTCCCTAGTATTACCTTTGCATCAGCAATGGCTGCTAGCACCACATCAAATCTAACTAATGAAACAACTGCGAATAGCATCAAGAACTTCATAACAGAGAAAGAAGATGCCATATCTAGTGATAGTAATTAAAAGAAGTGCTGAAAGGTGCTCTAAACCAACAATGCATGTTGCTTCCTTTTATAGCCCCATAACCGGAACAAATCGCCAGTTACAAAGTTTCCAAAAGTTGGCTTAATGTACTCACTCTAGAATCTTATCTTCCATGATGCTATAAGGATTTTTCTGCTGTATTTGAATGTACTTTTCAGTTGGAGAATATACTCCAACCAATATTCTCCAAACTGAAAAGTACATCCAAATACAGTTAGAAAAATTCTTATAGCACGATGTGTGATATACTCAATTATATGTGTATTATTCGTTGGAGGTATGATACAGCCTCAAATCTGTATTGCACAATTAATGTAGGATACAAATAAAGTTTTTTACATCTAGATCGTTATATCTCTATTCGCATGTGATACAAGTAAAATTATTTGTATTTCCACTCCAAGATGTGATGTAGAAATACTAATTTAATTTTCTTTTATATAATTTATATTTATATTTTTTTAAACGACCTTAGACATGTTCCACCCTTTTAGCCGAAGTAACTAATAAGATAAGAAACTAGTCGTACAATAGAATTATACAGAATTATTTCACTCATGTAGTACATAAACACTTTCAATTTTAATAGTATAAACAAAATTTTATTATAAAAAAATACTTGGATTTAGAGTACCTTTTTAGGGATTCCAACCCTTTTCCATCCAATTACTATTGTGACCAGCAAATCCAAATAAAATAATGTATTGTATATTTCTAAGAGGCTTTTTTATTATTTTTTCATCGCTTTTTCTATAATCTTTGACATTCAAATTGATTCGATATATGAGCAACAAGCTGGTCGTTCTATGTTTGAGGCCGATTCATGCTTTTTTCTTTTTTCTTGTTTCTTTTTATTTGAAGAATCAAAACTAAGCGGACTAAGATAATGGTGGTTGGATGGGTGGTTTGTGGAGCTAAGGAGGTTGTGGGTCTAGTGTTGTCGTGATTGGGGGTGTTAATGGTGGCGGTGTTGGTGTTGGGTTTGGTTCGTGGCGGCTATGGATCTTGGGATGGTGGTGGAAGCGGCAGTGTTGGTGTGGTGGGTGTTTTTTGGCTGATGGTGGTTGTGTTGTGGGGTTAGTAATCGACGGTCATAGAGAGAGAATGGGGACGCGAGAGTAGAGAGGTAGAGGGAGAGTCGAAGGAGAAGGGGCGATTGTCGTCGTAAGGTGTGGGTTTGGTTCGGTGGAGTAGGGTCCGCCGGGGATGGAGGTAGATGGTAATGGAAGTGACTGGTGTGTTTGGTTAAGTTTGTGGGCAGGAGTTTGGTCCGCCGGAGGTCGGTATTCTAGGTATAGAGAGAGAAGAAGGGAGACCGTTCCGTCATGGATCCGAAGGGAAAGGAAAACGAATCCCTAGTCAATATCATCTTAACGAATTCCTCGTAATCAACTTGTCCATAATAAAAATTTTCAAGTAGGATAGAAAAATATTGTTTTATTCAAGTGCGCTTGCCATATCAATAATTGAATAGAAAAAAAATGAATAAAATCGTCTAAAAATCACATGAGTGAAATATTAAAAAAGTGTAGACACCTTCTTGCAATGAAATTTTATTTAGGTATAATTCTATTAAAATCAAGAAAGGTCAAAAACCATGAGGGAAAATCCAATACGTAAATAAAGAAGCACTTGTTATAGTAGAGATTGCAGACTCCTGTTTGTTGGCTGAATGATTCAAACTGAAGTATTTATTAAATAGCAAAAAGAATATCCTTGTCTTCATTATGGAGCCTATTCTAATTCTATTGTAGTATAGGAAGAATATTATCAGATCAGTTTTCCAAGGTAGGTTAAAAACGGACCCTTTCAACATCTGCTCATAACAACTTGAATCAAGTTGTAGCACTTCTCAACTCTTTCATACAAGGGTATTGGAGGAAGAGGCTAGATTATGGAATAAGCAGAAGCAATAGTGGCGCAACCACCGTCTTGTATCACTCTTCTGGGAACTTTCAGCAGATCCAAATCCCGTCCGTGTGTTAAACAATAAATCCACACTGGATTTTAATTTAACAAGCTTAAAATTTTACCGAGGATGCATCTGAATTGTAGAGTGGGCTTAAGAAAAGACACACAGTTGGACTGCCTCTTCATGAATTGCTAAATAACAATAGAAAACGCAACCCTTGATTGAAATTGTTAGAAACAAGATGCAATGAGTCTTTCGATTCAAATCCCCTCCATGCCGGGAGTCCCATTAACCATCTACGTCTGGTATCGCAGACATGAATCAACTGTCTTTGCCACTATATTTCTGAAGAGCAACGCATCTTGGGTTCTTTGGGAAAGTGATTGAACGCCTCTTTCATTGTATTCTCATTAGAACGAAACAGTTCAAAAGTACATTGCAGTATGACATGCATAAGGCAAAACCTCAGCACACCTCGTCCGACATCATCTCTAGGTAACCGTTGCAATCAAAATTCCACATGGCCAAAAAATTACCACATTTTTTCCTGATCTAGGATTGTCCATGTTACTGTCAATAATTATCATGGTACCTGAACCAATTAGTCAATAAGTTTCACCTATTTCAGCTCCTTGGCCATCCAGCTTGCTATGCGTGCGAAAATTCATCCCAAAAGTTCAACTTACCTATCGGACTTTCTATCTGGGAAAAACTCGATTGTAAGAAAGGATTAACGCTGCAGAAGATTTTACTTCAGAGTGAAAAAAGATTCCGGCTCCAGAGAAACAGGTGTACAGAACAACTCCAATGGTTTAACCGTTATTAATTATACCAATCATAGGCACAGTAACCGTTGTAAATTGCAATTGCGAGTGGTTACTAGCTTCTACCAAAGAATAATGGAGAATGCATTTTGATACGACCACCACATGTAACAACATAGCACGGACCAATTTGCAAACAAAATATAGAAATTCCTTGAACTAAAAGTGCAAATGCTTGCATGGGACCTTGCAAACCTCATACCTTCACCAGCTATACATGTTTGAATAATGAGCAGAGCAGCAATTATTCTAGTAAAAAGTCCAAATCCTAATTACAAAGAATATATGTCCATAAATAAAGGAACCAAGAGAACGCCACATGTTTCCAAGGAGGCTCCACTCCCAAGAATCTTCATCTTACGTTCATCAACATATATAGTTGAAACCTTTTTGAGTTTGACAGTTGACACTTGCATTGCTGAAACAAAAAGCAAGCATGCAAAAAAGCAAAATGTTTTTTAATTTAACTTTTTACAGGAATCCACTGGCAGCTAGGCAAATAAGAGTCAGCATTATTGTAACAAGAAAAGCCAAATAATTCTTTATACAGATTGAGAAAGGGCCGATTTCAGATGTGTTTCAAGCCACAATGTTCACCTCATGTGTACAAAAGGAAAGTGAGTAATCTTCCCCCACTTGAGGCTAGAGATGTATTTCATTAAATTTGGGAGAAATAAACAAACCTAATACAAATCATGATGGTCCAACCCGCATCTAGCATGAGTCATGATAAAATATCAACAAATACATTAACCTTCCTCTCCAAACTCCTTTGTGAATCTCTCATGGACTTCTAAATCAGCTTTGCTCACTGTTGGTCTCTGTCTTGCAAGAACCTTGTCAAAATCTGTCTTTGAGATTGGGGGCGGAAGGATCTGCATTAGATAGGGAACAAAGTTAAGTACAACGCAAATTATCAGCGCCAACAAAAAGACAACACTTGCATCAAAAAAAGGACAGCAGTCACTAAAAACTGAGTAATCCGTTTACAACAGTAACATTTTCCAACATACTTTTGGTAATTACAAATGCTACACAAGATAAGTAAGTTCTTTCAAACAAAAAGAAAAGAGCAGCACATATTTTCTATTTTTCTATGCATTTTACTCTTGTGAACAAACTACTCCGACAAAATTCCACACCATAGCAAATGCAAAAATTTTATTTACATATTGCCACCATTGTCTTACGATGGTATTGTAATGTTTTCTGTTGCCCATAGCCATAGTATATACTCAATTTGGCAATTTGAAGGTCAAACAGCATTAAAGTTTTAATTGTCAACTTAAACAATTATGCACCAAGCTAACATGGAAAGATCCTTGACAACTATTTAAGAAAAAGGAAAATGCAAGAGATTGTCACCAATAAACAGAACTTCTGTGACGATGTGTGCATGAACAAGAAAAAATTGATGTGAAATTGGCCGATTAACAGTATCGCAATCAAGTTATTATCAGTTCATACCTTTGAAGCTTCTCCTTGGCCTGCTAGCTCTTGCATGGTGATCTGGACAGCACCCGGTTGCCTTGGTCCACAGGGCATCCACATACCATTGGAAGTCTTTATGAAAAACATTGCATCTTGTGTCTTACGTACAGGTTCAAAGAGAACATCCTTCACCTGCAAACCAGAGGGTACACTTAAGCATCCAAAGCAATTTATTCTGATTAGGATGATGATCTCATAAAGATGCTTTTCTTTGACACTTCATATGCCTTCACCTCACTATTGGGGAGGTAGAAAAAGACTGCAACAGGGGGAAATTAACCAAGCATCCAACATAATATACTTACACAAACAGATATATCTGAACCTGAAAACCCCTCTGTCCTGCGAGCTAGGCTTTCAAAATCGCTTTCTGACAAACTATGAGGGGTATCCCCCAAGTGCACCTAATCATATTTCAAACAAAAGAATATTCACATTCTTATGGGGCCAAAACCAAATGATCATCCATTCTAACAAGAGCTGCTTTCTCTAAAATATCAAAGAAAGAGCTTCTAAGTACCTTGAACATATGCTGCCTAGCCTTCAAATCAGGTAGAGGAATGTAAATGCGCTTGTCAAAACGTCTCCTGATGGCCTGCGGCACAAGATCTCTAAGCTACAACTATAAAATTTCTGTTAACTGAAAAAAATGGGGATATAAATTACCTGATCAAGAGCATAAGGAGTATTTGTTGCTGCAAGGACAAGAACTTTCTCATCATTATGTCCTACACCCTGGTTGATGAAGAAATTAATCCACATGTACACTCAGATCAGCAAAGCAGAGCATGTTAAATCAATAGATGGAAAAATTAGACTAACAAGTTCAATTTAATGCCCAAAATTAGAAGTAAATTTAAGCGACCATATTGAGTTACATCTTCAAGGACCAAGTATAGCAAATAACATCCATTAGGAACAAATAGCATATGAGATCATTCAAAGCACAAAAGCAGACCTTAACTTTGGAAGGCACAATATCTCCATGATGCTCGCTGGTCAATAAATGTATTTTTAGCTTATGGATCTAAGAATATACAGGCATTTAAAATATATATATTGATGATAAAATACCTGAGTAAAAAAGAAAGGTATAACAGGCAAAAACATAATCAGAGACCCTACATTCTTCACTACTTTTTTATGCTTTCATTTATATTCATTACAGTCTTCCTGCACCTCTGTTTCATTTCCATCTTTGTTGATTTTAGCACTCGGCCAAAAATGAAAGAACAAGAAAAGAAAATTTGTCTCCTCGCTTCCTTGGCAAAAGTAACCAAAACTCTGATTTATTACATTCGATTCATTAAATTATCAAAGGGTATAAAGTTTTTGCTGGATCACCTACCAAAAAGATAATCATGGAGTGTGAATAAACACATGTCAAAGGACTCACTTGAACCAAATTAGCATGTTCCATGGCACCTTAGCGGAGGGAGAGCAACTCTTTTTATAAGCCTCCTTAACAGAAAGGGGTTGATCTGGCTTTTAATTTCCAAACAAGGGCATCGCAACCTGGTCTGAAGAAGAAATGGATGTCCTATTTTATCATGTTCTGTAAATCACATGATGGCCTGGCCACAACCATTCACTTCCTTGGATTAAGAGATAATTATCTAGTTTCGGGCGGTTGGGGGGTGGGTGAAAGATCACAATCAGTTGCCTATTTACTATTGAAATATACCCCAACATAATTTATCGATCTCCCTCACACTTAATTAGCATCTTCCATGGCACTTTGGTAAAGGGAGAGCAACTTCTTTTGATGAAAAAGGAGTAGATCTGGCTTTTCTTTTTTAACAAGAATCTCACAATCTGAGGGCCATGGTTTAAAGAAGGAAGGGTCAAAGGACTCCTTTACACCAAATTAGCATCTTCCATGCTCCTTAAGCAGAGGGAGAGCAACTTCTTTTATAGGACTCCTTAATAGAGAGGGATTAATCTGGCTTTTCTTTCCAAACAAGGATGCCACAACGTGAGACACATGGTCTGAAGGAGGAAGAGATGTCCTATATTGTCGTGCTCCATGAATCACATGACAGCCTGGCCACAAGCATTCATTTCCATGAATTAAGAGAAAGTATTCTGGTTTCCTTTGGCCAATTTGAATCATAAATCTACTTGGGTTTTGGGGGGAGGAGGAACACAATCCAGTTGCCTAATTACTATTGGAATACACCCTAACAGAATTTATTGGTCTGGTTCCCTAAAGAATTTATGGATTGGCATGAGTCGTATTGAAAAAAAAAAAAATTCACTGAAGCACACAAAATTACAGATTCAACAAAATATTCAACATGGTATAGGAGACACGAAATTTGAGTCCATATAATTGTGTTATTTACATGATCAAGGTGACGTCCACAAAGAATTTGGTAATCCATAAAATTAGAACCACTCCATTATTGACTAATGTTACTGTTACGTTAATGATTAACCCTTAAATATAATGATCTTTAACTTCTTATAATCTGTCAGTTTATATGGTCTGAGAGGCTAATCAAAATTCCATTGAAGTAAGGAAGAATAACCCATCAATTCAATGGGATAGGTGTACAGAGGGTAACTAAAACATTTCAGAACCTCAGAACAACACTACCATTCAACTAATCATTCAAGTACAAAACTTAAAAAACAATTCAAAAAAAAAAAAAAAGGATTCTTTACCTAACCAGATTCCAAATTACGGCATACCATACATAGAAAACCCAAACCTTTCTCATAAACTAAACTGTACGAGATTTAAAATCTAATTCCAAAGCCTATCTACTTCACATTGGGACTATCCCTCCCCCACCTTCCTTCTACACACACCCCCAAACCCAAACACCCCCACACCCCACCCCACCCCCCCCCCCCCCCCCACCCCACCCAAAAAACAAAAAAAACAAAACACAAAAACCAACCCTAAATAAATAAATAAACAAGAAAACCCACACACTTGCTACTAATATAAGGCATGAGGTAAACTCATTCTCGAAAATCCTTAATCATTTTTTGTCATTGCATTGGTCAAAATTCCTGTACAATGTTCACTCTAATTAGAAAGAATGGGTGATACTTAAGTCTAATAACAGAAAAAGAGCCATGGAAGAGCATCCAATTTGATTAGCTCCACTGGATACATTCACATGCAGTCAAAAATAAAAACTGAATCAGCACATCATAGCCACAGCTTTGGGACCTATTCGACATATGCACACTGAAAAAATTCATAGCTAGCATGTCAAACAATAAGGTGTACAAAGCAACCATATCTGAACTCAAAGAATCAGATAATCTTCCTGCAATTTCATATGGTCAAACAGTGATAAAGCAAATCAATCTCCATCACATCTGTGCATTATTACCTGCATCTGGACAAGAAGCTCAGTTTTGATACGCCTAGAAGCTTCACTTTCATTGCCTTCTCCACGTTGACCACATAATGAATCTATTTCATCAATGAAGATAATGGAAGGAGCACTGTCTCGAGCCATCTGAAATAGGCTGGAAACTAACTTCTCACTTTCACCCATCCACTTTGATACTAGGTCAGATGAGGAGACACTATTAAACAGAAAAAGAGAGTGATAGAAAAAATAAGATGGGGCTTTTAAGATTAATAGTGCTACAAGAAAGCCTATACAATACTCAGACCAATGACCAACTCTTCATTAATCATAAAGCTTGTGATGACATGAACAATCGCAAGATATGAAAAAGCCATAAAACATTTGTGTGGCTACTTGTGTATTAACTGAAATATAAAATTGCAATATAAAAGAAGTCATCTAAGAGTCGTGAAAATATAGCATGCTAATAGATAATCTAGAGGATTCTTATTTGTATAAACCAACATCTATAGATTCGGTAAATGATTAAGGAATGCTTGTCAGAGTTCCTGATGCAAATAACCTGAATGGCCATGCAACTCCATGAGAACACAGAGAAAAAGAATGGAGCAGATATAATTGCTTTGTTTTCTTAAAAGAAAATCATAATTACTGCTTTCTTATGCAAAATCATAGTTGCTGCTTTAACAGAAATTAAGAAAAATGACAGGCAATAAGTCAAATGGCCCAAGCAAAAAATTTAGCTCATACATCAAAATAAGATTGAAAAGTACGAGGCACTGCAAAAAGAACAAAAGAAACAAAACCATATCTATACTTGCACCCACTATAACATGTAAATTGACACAGGAATGCAAAGATACTATTAATCACTGTGAGTTGCTAACACAGGGACAACTGACAAGAGAATCTCCTAGTTCCCCTGGAGTAAAGGATAAGAACCTTGAAAAGAATGTGCATGCTATTTTTATAATCCACCACTGAGATAATGACACTTCTGCTAAATAGCGTCCAGTAGAATCATTGAAAGGATCGATATTGTTACTCTTCTCTCTTAGAGGTAAAAGTGAAGTGACAAAAAAAATTAACTCTTGCTCTGCTGAAAATTGATGGTAGGAGGAAAAATTTAATGCCATATAAGGGCTTTTGCCAATATAGTATGTAAACGAGTAGTATTGATAAATTGGCATCTTCTAACTATCTTCAGGTATTGTATGATCACAGCATAAATACCTATAGGTAAGTAATAGATTTTAGAAGTGAAATTCAATGAAGAATTCCCCAGATAGGCCAAATAGAATCTTTAAAAGGAAAGTGAGATGCTAGGATCAAAATAATCCATATAATAAGATCCATGGGCTCTTCCCTCATCCATCCAGGAAAAAAAGAAATCAAACTTGGTCAGCTTTCATCATCATGTTGAGAAACACAATTACCCGGGAGAATCTACCACAAAGCTTCTTCAACAAAATCCACAGTATCCATCATAACCACAGAAAGCACTCCTCAGTGCCCTAAACGAAGCTCTTATTGACACTGAAATCTTATTACCAATACTGACAAATTGATACTGCCATCTCTAGGAAGCAGAACTGGAAAACTAGTGCCCCAGTTAATGCTTCCTTTGTCATATGAAAAGCGGCCTTGGAAAAATTATCAGATAAACAATAAGATAGAACTACCCTTCACTCAAGGAATTGACAAGTTCTCTGGAAAAAGAAACACAGCAGTCTTTAATTTACGTTCTCCTTCATTATCATGTCACTATGCAGGTGCAGGTTTAGGTTTATGCTCCATGTCCTACAAAGTCACTAGGCCAAATGATCATTATGCAGGCCAGCAGATGTTTAATATACATTTCTTTTATTTATCCAGAAACATACATTATTACCTGCTTCTCCTTTCATCAAGCAAAAAATCCAATGGAACAAAAGTTGGACTATATACACCGGTAAAATAAATTTAAATGAACAAATAATTGTTTTATCCATAAAGCATGAAAAGAAAGACCCACAAAACAGCCACACAGATCAAAATTTTCATTTACGCATTAATAGAATATAGAGAAGTAAGCGTAAAAGAAGAAGATATCCAAATTTCACTCAACCAAAACTTAGCTCAATGTGCTTGATGTGGTGATCAAGTAAAGGAATATGTCACCTGAAAAACGTGGAATCTGCTTCAGTAGCCACAGCTTTAGCCAAATATGATTTCCCTGTACCAGGTGGTCCATACAAAAGAAAGGCCCTCCACGGTCTCCGCTTGCCTAACATGATCAATAACACTGAATTAGGTCTTGATCATAAAAATTATATGAATTATCAAGAGAAGTGCAATGATATGGTTCTTTTTCTAAAGACCCCGCATCCCAAGAGAAAGAAAAGTATCCACAATGTATGTGCTAGTGGGATAAAAATTGTTATCCAAGTATCTTCTAGTTGAAGCCCTGCTTCATGTAAGGATCTGGTTTTAAGTAGATTCACAGTAACAAATAATAGATTTACTTAAAAGATTACAACAAATAGCATATTAACTATGCATGTTTATAAATTTTTTAAATATGGAGCAGATACTACAGGTTAATTACATAAATATATAGTATAAACTGAAATTTTATGTGATAAAATGAAGCTGCACTGATCACCCTTTATATCATCTTTCCGCGTTTACATGAAATGGCATGCCATTTAGAAAGAGCTAAACAATCCTTCAAATTGCAAGGATGCAATATTCTTTACATAAAAGACACGTCTCTTAGACAAATAAATAAAAAAATAATAACAATAATAAGTGAATGACCAAAAGGTATATATAATATAAATATATATCCTAAAGATATTATTATAGAAAGACAGGAAAATTATAAATGGTTAAAAAAGAAAAATAATGAAAAAATGCAGGTGACAAAAGCCTCTAAAATAATACATATAAACAAAAAGATGAGGTCAAGATCGCTATCCACGTGATCTTTTTCTATTGACTATTCACAGCTAACACAATTCAACTTCAACCAAGGATCAAAGAGTAAACTAATCATTCACAATAAAACAAAACATTCAAACTCCGTTGCTTGAGATAAGAAAAGTCACGATTAGAACACAGCTCCATTTAAATTCTTCATATAGTCACATAAGATCTTCAAACTTAATCCTACAGACAACAAAGAGTATAAGTGCATCCACTTGGATACATCACAACTTAGCACTTGATCGAGTGCAAAAAGGAATGCTAAACAGATATGCATGAAAATCCTAAACGCAAAGAACCATTTAAATGAAGCAGTTAAGAATAGGTAGAAACCAACATGAAGAACATTTCAATCCAGCTACAAGCTATCAACACTAATCCAGCAGGAGCTGCTACAATGAGCTGCCTTTTCCAGCTGTGCAAGAGCAACTTCTACTCCTAGCATAAATCCACATCCTATAAACTCGACAAAAATACACATGATTCATTTGTGCCAACTTCTACTCCTAGCATAAATACGCGCCCTACAAACTAGACAGAAAACATGATTCAGACAGTCGGAAGTTCAAATCGAGCACACCCACAACAAGTAACACTAGACTAAATCAGCATTCAGTAAGCCCCAAACTCAATACCCAAGACCCACTCTTTCCAAAGTTGGCATGCTTCCATTCAACCAAGCAATCACTGAAGCACACCCCTCAGTGAGACTATCTAGTAAAGACTGGAAAGGATAGAATCACTTAATTTCGGTTCATCAAGGCACACCCTCCAAATCAACATGCCAAAATGATAAACTCATCATCACACAATTCCGAACATGCATAACAAATAACAGAATTAGTTATCATAAAAATTTAACAACTACAACCAAAAACTAACCAGTAACAGAATCCTAACTAACCAGTAAAGAACTGCGGGAATTTAACCGGCAAAATAACCGCTTCCTGAAGCGCCTGCTTCGCGCTCTCCAACCCGGCCACATCATTCCACTTCACATTCGGCTTCTCCCGAATAATAGCCGAATTCAATCCAGCCTTCAGCTTCTCCTTCTCAGAATCATCCCCTTCATTCCCATCCTTGGGCTTCGTCTTGGGTCGCGTAGCCACGGCAGCATCCCCGTTCGATGCGGGACCCGGTCCGCCCTCATCGAGTACAGCACGGATCTCCTCAGCTCGACGGAGATACTCCGTAAACTTCTGAGTGATCGCTTCACGGATCTTAGGGTTTTTCTCGTACTTCAAGTGGGTTTTGAAGTACTCCAATGCGTTCATGTATAAAGGGAAAGCTTTTGCGTAGTTTCCAGCATTATCTTCTTGTACGGCTTGTTTGACGTACTCGATTGCTTGTTCTTTGAAGTTGCTGTACATCGTATCAGGTTTGTTTTAATCGATGGATGGCATGAAGGAATCGTGCAGATTAGGATTTGGAAAGAAGGAAACCCTAGGATTTGAATGTTGGGAAATCGATATCAATTTAGACGAAGATCGATGGAGTTGTGGAATGGGAAATTAACAATTAGGGTTCGATTTTTGGGAATTCGAAGAGAGAGAGAGAGTTGTCAACGTACGCGGAGGTTTCTTTTCTCTTAGCTAAGTGAGGACGGGAGGGCGCAAAGGGCACCTTATTGAATGGTCCTGGAAGGCTCCAACGAAGTTTCTTTTTGTATTAGAAGAACTTTGTATTTCTAATTAAAATTTTGTCTTATTTTTATTTTTAAAATTTTCTTTGGTCAGGTGAATTAATAAATTTATGTACTTGATTATGGCTAAGTTGGTTTTGATTTGTGTTATTTACTTTAATGATAATTCAAATTATAAAAACAATTTTGGTATAAATGATAAATAATCAAAAAAATTACAAATAACTTATTTGTACTTTTCAGTTTTTGCAACTAACTAACCTGCAAATTTTTTTTTTTTTTTTGTTTTTGCAAAGACCTAACCCATGAAAAGAACTATTATGTCCCGTTAAAAAACTACCGTGCAACTCATATGACCACTTAAAAACCAAACAAAATACCAAAGCCCTTCACAGAATACCCATTCTATAAGTTAAACACAAATCAGAAAAAAGCCTCATTTCACAAACTCAAGCATTTCAACTGTGGAACTCCACCAACAGACCATAGAACTCCATCAACGATGAACTCCAGGAAATCGAGTTCACCCAAAAGCTTTCAAAACACAGGCATACATCGTATTGGTTGTTAGAAAAAAATCATCGCAATTCGTATCGAAAGAACCAAGTAGCATCACTTGCGTTTGCAAACTAGTTAAGTCAATATGAGAACTTTTCCCATATAGAGAGCATCTTGTATTTTTATTACTATTTTTGGAGAATGATTATATGACATTTATTAGTAGTATTGTCGGTCCATAAATTTTTTTTCATGTCTTCCTCAGTGCCTATTCATGATTATATTTGCTTATGAAATTTGTTAAAGAAATATTTCTTCCTTTTCTTCTCTCAAAAATGAGATGTTATGATACTGCAATTTATAGTGTAATTGAAACAAACAAACAGCAAGGAAGGTCCCCGATTCAAATTTTGAAACAAAATAGTAGACAAATACTTGTTTGTTTTGATAGGTACTCTGATTGGATTACTTATTCGCATTCATTTCTCAATGATTCCAGAAAGCTATGGGAATCATGAGCACTAGACCCATATCAAAGGATTCTTTCCTATCCAAGAAAATTGATACATTATGTGGGTGTGGAGAAAGATCCATAATTGTATCGTCGTGGCAGCTAAGAAGCTTTAAAAGAAGATTTCGAAGATGTTCTAAATATTAGGTATGTTGTTAAATTTATCCAACTTATTCTTGACACGAATTTTCATATGTATTAATAAAAAATAATTTGTTGAGTGTGTAGATTAGAGAGGTTGCAACTATTTCAAATGGATAGATCCACCCACATGTAGATATGGTGTGGAATTTAGATATAAAGTAGTAGAATGGTTTGGGAAGCTTGACCATGAATTGGAGACATTAAAGAGAAGGGAAAAGGAAGCAATAGAGAAGCTTGCATTTGAACTAGAATGTAAGGAATACAAGATGAAAAAATTAAGAAGTCTCGTCTTTCTTTTCTGGTTGTGTGTTGTAATGGTTATCATGTATTATGTAATGTTAAATGGTTAAGCATAATTTATCTTGTCACTATATCTTTTGTTTAACTTTAGATGAAAATGAAATAGGTTAAATTCAACTCTTTTGCCTTATCTTATCCTTTCTTACCATTTTCTAACATCTATTTTATATGTGGCTCTCCAAATATATTACCTTGCATCTATCCCTAGTTATCGGGCATTCATGTTCGTCTCACCAAACAAAGAAAGCTGACAATAAACGAAGAAGAAACACATGATTCCTCATAAAATTTTAATAGCAAATCTTCTCCTGATTGTACAAGCTTAAGCACTTGCTCAGCGTCATTTACAATTTCTTCCCTAAGCTAGCAACAAAAATACTTTGCTAAAAATAGAAAGATTAAGTAAAATTATTCATAATTATCATAATTTAAATGTATATAATACCATAAAACTCAATCAAAATCCCCACCTCTAAGCCTTCATGAATTTGAAGTTTCTGATTCTCTAAAGCCAAAAGATCATTTATTTCCTCATTGTATGTCTCCATATATGAAACCCGAACTAAAAATTCTTGATTTGAGATCTAGTAACAACAAAGCAAAAAAAAAAAAAAAATTACTAATAGTTAATTGGCACTTTGCTCATTTGCCTACTTGACTTAGCTTTTACATTAACTCTGCTGCACTTTTCTGCTATTACATAAAATAAAGCACAACTTAAATTGTGAATTCAATACAGATTAATCATGTCTCCTCATCGGTAAGCTTCGACCCATACACTCTCCATTTACATTCATTAACACAATAGACTGATACTTTTCTTGGATAATTTAGCGCATATCAGAAGGTTATACCATTCTTAGATATATATGCAAGAAGGTATTACCTGAATGTTTTCCCATTTGGGAATTTCATTCCTAAAATTAGCCTAGGGTACCTCCCATCAACTTTTGTGCTATACTTAACAATTCTACCTAATTCTAAATCATATGCAAATCATCAAGTGCATCTTCTTCTCAATCACTACCCGTAGTTAGTAGTTGATCAATCTCATCCATAATTGCAAGAACCTTGTTGTCATCTCCATCATTATCAGATGTAATTGCAAAGTCAACTTCAATTTTATCTTCACTCGTGTCACAAATATAATCATCATCAATAGCCCCATTCTTTGTTATAGGCATTTCACAATGCTCACTACTACTTCCGGGACCTACCTCCTCCATAGGCAATGCATCTAGGGCAGGTAGGTTCAAAACATCCACCATTAATGGTTGTTTATCCACGAATAACGCGACTATGTAAACTCTTAGAGAATGGTGAGCTTCCAACATTGTGCCAACATCAGCACCATTTTGAAGGAGCCTTAGTTTGCTATGCAATAATTGACCAAGCATTACATAAAATATGAACGATCTTGTGACTTGCCTATATCATCAAGGACATCCTCAATATCAAGATAACTAAGTACATCGGGATCAATGTCTTTTCTTACTTCAATAGAACCTCCCTCATACGACCAAATCACACTTTTGTGAAAACTTCCACCATAATGAAATTGCAAATTTACGGAGTGTAGGATCGCCATGATTATTCGTACCATAAAATATGCAATCCAACAACCAATTTTGTTGAGTAACATCGTAAAAATATGCTTAATTTTTTCTGACAATTGTGATTGGACAGCTAATTTTTGTCAGCTACTTTACTAATTTTTGGCTTAGAGAAATTAAAATACATGGTCATAACAAAAAGAGGAACGATATCTTATCAGTTTCCATTAGCTAGTTATCTATTACAAAATTCAAAATGTATACACTTTGGAAAACAAAAAGCATGGAAAAAATCACATTACAGATATACTCCATGACACCATCCACTTATAAATGTGTACTATAAAACAACCAAAAGGCAATAGCAATATTTAATGGTGAAGATAAAGACGAAAACAAGGGAAAAAAACTACAATGTAAACACACTCCAAACTATATAGAGGGTCATTACCCTAAGGGTATACAATGGACAAGACGAAGATGTCGTAAATAGTAAAGTCTTTCTTCTGCTTCATTTATGTGTGCGTTATGGTGGATTTCCGTGTTTAGGTGTTGTATAGAGAGAAGAGATTTCCAAGTTCTGAAAGCTTTTGGGTGAACTCGATTTCGTGGAGTTCATCATTGATGGGGTTTTATGGCTCGTTGATGGAGTTCCATGGTTGAAATGTTAAGGTTTGTGAAATGGGGCTTTCTAGTTTGTGTTTAATCAATAGAATGGGTACTCTACGAAGAGCTTTGGTGTTTTGTTTGGTTTTTAAGTGGTCACATGACTTGCACGTGGTGTGGTAATGGTAGTTTTTTAACAAGACATAACAGTTCTTTTCATGGGTCAAGTCTTTGCAAATATATATATATATATAGATCAATTAATTGGAAAAAAGGGAAAGTACAAGTCAATTTTTTTCCCTAAATAATACAAATACCACAATGTTAATAAATGTTTGAAGGTATATCCTCTAACTTGTTGCAAAGCTTTTCATCTAGCTAATATGGCAATACCTGCATCCTCAATTCTTTATCATGCTCATTTATGAGTTGGGAGTAAACTAGAGTCATTTGTGGGACTTTTGTCTATATGAGTCAATAAAAACTAGAGTAATCCATGGAATTTCATCTCATGCTGTGCAATAATACTCTTCTATCACTATACTTAACTTGTAGACTAGTAAGAAAATAGTTTTCCAAGAATTGTCTTCGAAACATTTCCTAAGTAATGGGCTCTTGCAAATCTCATCTCTTTGAGTCCCACCAGACTCTAGCTTATAATTCTAACACATGAGTACCATATTCTACTCTCAGGTGGTGCAGTACCTTAAATGTCGCCAAAGATCCCTCCATGTGGGTCTACCAATATTTGCCTCATTTGGTCATCTATATTAGTCATCAAAATATCTATTACTCTTTACGAATTCTAGTAGCACACTTCAATATGGTTATATAGGTGGTCCAATGGTAGCAATGCTACATGTACAGGTGCTACTGGAAGTAATGGCACCTCGTTTACTACCGCAGTCGGTGGTGTTGCGATGCCTGGTGTTGTTGCCAGCTGAGATCTCTTTAAATAAGCTTCAAATGTATTTACCAATCTCCATTAGTAGTTTATACCTCATCCAAGCGATCGTACAAAGGAGGTGGTTAAAAACCTACCATTATTAAAATATAGTAGGGGTCGATGATTTCATATAGTTCATTTACATCCTCGTATTGGTTGACCAAAGACAGTATAAGTATAAGGTTATGTATATTGCAATAAAACAATTATATCACCTCACATACTTTCAACATGTTTTAGTTATAATTATTATCAACCATATATAAATGCATATGTGTAACTCTGAAAACACAAGAAACATAAATAGATAATTTCCATTAATAATCAAAAATCGTACATCCCACAGACATCATGGTTTTATGGTGATCCCTAACATCGGTTTAAGTACATCAATCAAAATATGTACAAATGATCTAAAATACATTAATTCCTCACTACAATTTCTTTCTTCACTCAAAAGGCACAAAAGATGAGATTATGATCTATGATTCCAATTTCTAACATACTAAAAGGGAATTATTCATGATCACTAGTCAATAAGGACATGCCGACTAAGATTAGTCTTCAAGGACTAGTTGTTTGAGTATTTTAGGAGCCTACACTAAACACTACCTCTGCTGGATCAAAACCACATCAAATATCATTAACAACATCCATTAACATTCATGTCTTGACCATAAATCTATATTATCGTCCATCACTTAACCCATGCCGTCCTCTATATCCATCTTGTCATTAAAATCTATATAAAAAATCTCCACCACCTAATAACCTAACATCCTAATCCTTTATCATCAATGTTGTCAACTCACCTGACATCCAATATGCAAGTGAATCAGTGTCTAAAACCAGTTAGCCACCACACCAAAGCATATTCTTTGCTAGTAATGGAGCTAGGCTCAAGTCATGTGGAGGAAGAAAGACATATCTACCATTAGTGTCCCATAGCTAGATTAGTGTCTCCAAGGAAGCAACAAAAGTTAAGCCTCTTCAACTAAACTGATCATAATCACCTTAAGTTGGGCAGGTGCCTTTTGTAGGACTACATGCTCACCCGTTGTATCTAATACCTCACCTAAGGTGTCTGGAATGGGTCCTTGGTTTCAGGGGCTATCAATTATTGTACGTTAGGTTATCCCTCCTGGTCCAAGCTAGTCTTGTCTTACTCAAAACATAAGTCAAGGGAGGGAGGTTCCATCATATAAGTGATGGCATAAGTGAAGAATCTCCCCTCGACTTAGTGCAGCCAAAAAATGCACATGATCCTCGATGTGGTCATCAACATGTAAACATCCAAGTTCTATTTGTGTCCTCGTACTAAACCCTGATTGGGCCTCAGCTACAATGAATATCATGTCAACCAAGGGTAGATGCAGGATGATACAACTGGGAGGAGGGGCGGATCTTGATTAAGTTAATACTATAATTATCTATATGTATCTGGTTACTATTAAAACTATATTGCATCTTATATGTGTATAAAAAATTTATTAATGATTCCACTATGATATTTTCTAACTTCATAAGTATGAAAAAAAAAATTCAATAAATAATTAAGGGTATTCATGGAATTTGGTGAGATACTATTTATATATTACTTCAAAATAATTATCAATTAAAAATAGAGTTAATAAATGATATAATTAGTATTAGTTAGAAATAGTTTATGTGATAAAATCATAACATTTGTAATATGAACAACATAATTATTAGTTGCATTTCACTATGAATAAACAAAAGTTATTCATAGGAATTTATTTAGTTAAATATAATTTATGATAAATGAATTTAATTCTATTAGTTATTGTGAAAGATAAAAGTTAAAAAAAAAAAAGAATGGCGAGAGAAAAAGATAACACAATAAATGTATATTGAAAAAAGCAAAAAAGAGTTCAATAGATGCTATTTGAAAAATAAAACTAAACTTATAGGATTCAAATTCATGACCTCATAGATGCATAACCAAATACTTCACCACAGTAGGCGATGCCCCTACCCTACCTTCAAATTGGATCCGCCCTTGATGTCAACATGTCCAAAATAGGTTAAAATGTACTTTAAAGCATACATCCCCTCTGCGTTAGACAACTCAAGACCTTCGCTATCTAATCTCACCAAGCCTATCCATTAGCGCCACGAGGTCCAAAAAAGCCTTTATCACCATGATTCCATAACCTCAACCATGTCCAATAGTCATATCAATAATGTTAAATCCTCACATATAACCCTAAGGCGTCGTTTGTACACCATCAAACTCTCTCTCGCCTCCATGTGAAACAGAGTTAAAGATAAAAGATTTTAAATTCTTAAATTTTAATGGTTCAATTAAAATTTTTATTAAAGAAATTTGACTTGGTTTTGCCTACTCTCAAGTCACTTTAATTTTGGTTAGATATGGATCTTAGGTTTCAAGGTTTAGGCTAAGCTCCAACACTTAACCACGCTCTGATGCCAACGTTGATCTATCATGAATATTGTTACGCTTTAAAAGGCACCAGCCCCGCGATGCATATATCAAAGCTAAGGAATGACACCATTTTCATTCAACAGCTTCCAATATTATGTATAAGGTGTGCTCACCATTCAGGAGCACAACTAATATATGGCAAATATAGAATTGACACTAAAAATGTAACGATAATAGGGATTCAAATAAAGAAACATAAAAATAAAATATAAATGATTCATACCATAGATAAAGCGGGGATAGTGAGCCCCATACTATATAATATTTCAAAAGGATATCTTAAAAGATCTATGAATATCTTAAAAGATCTATGGATATCACAAAAAATCTAATAACAATATAACTAAATACAAGACATGGATCTCTCGATCTATCAGTGTAAACGTATATAATAGCAAATGTCATTTAAACAATAGGAGCCCTTAATGTAAGTCACTCCATTTGACCACAAAATCTTGAAGCCCATAAAATTAACCTAAGGCATTCCTCGACTAGGAGTGTCTCGCAAATAATCCTACAGCAAAGAGCCTTGGAAGGGAGTTAGCTACATTTAGCTAAGTGATATTAATTCTCCTATTATATTTTTAAGTAGGTCATCTAGCAAATTAAAGCAAACATATGAAATACAACGCACACATGAGGCAAACATATACAGTTGCTCAAATAAATCGTATATGGTACGGATTTGTGTCTTCCATGACTTGGGTTAAGGAAAACGTTGTGATGGCCTGAAAGCTAACATGGACCCACCATGTCCAAGTACTTGCATTTCTAGGTTGAGTTTAAAACTTCAAAAAGAAGTTTTTCTACTATATATTAAAAATATAGATGCTTTGAATAACACATATAAATAAGCTTAGGATGCGAAATATAATAGAAACTTGCAGTTGGGTCCCTAATGTGACACCCGAAGAGGAAGCCATCTTCCTAGAATGATTTAGTTCTTCCTTTACATAGGAGGATCCATGAATCTGTTATGATCATAACCCATCCAAATTCCACACATGAGACTAACTATCCAAAATGCAAATGCATGATGTGCATGATAGGTTTATTAATTAGGTCGAATAATTATTAATTCAATTCAAGTGACAAGCCACGTGCACAAACAATGGAGCATGTCAAGCTATCTATTAGTATAAGCAATACATATATCACTTTGCAATTATATAGGTTGCCACTCTAAGCCCCAATATTCAACCATATGTCGTAAGATCCTAAAACCATTCATGCATATTGCATTTGTACATGATAATTTAATTAGTGTGCCAATACTTCATTCATAAACAATGTAATAGTCATGGAAATAATGCACTTTGCCATGTTAAGGGCTCTAGGTTGTACTTAAAGGTATAATATTTGGGGGTAAATTCATTTAAGGTATCAACATTTCAAATAGTTAAGAAGCTGAATAAACATTTTGCAAAGTGAATCAAATAAGTTATCACTGTTTTGCAAAGTTCATTATAAGTATCGATGATTACATTAATTTTCAATTAATTTACCTTAATTATCATCAATGGTCAATTATTAATACCTTATTTTATTCACTTTGCAAAATGTTGATATCTCTTTTTAACCACTTAAAATGTTGATACCTTAAGTAAATTTATCCACAAATGTTTATTCGTTTTTTTAACAACTCAAAACATTAATACCTTAAATAAACTTACCCAAAAATATTGATACATTTTGATGTAATTTAATGAGAATGCTCAAAATAATTTACCTATTAGACGACGACGGCAACAACAACTAAGAAATACTAAACATAACACTATAAACTACCGGTAGTTGAATTTAATTCCTTTAATTAGCTTTATTTTATGCTTTGAAGTGAAATTGAAGAGATTTGTTTGTTATGGAATTGTTACTTAAGTAAGGTTCATATGCGATAAAATATATTTTATGCGATTGAAATTTTTCAGACACATAGTATAATTTTTAGTTATTTGTTTTAGTAAAGTAATTTATTATTTATTTTGCAAAGTTGAATCGTTATTATATATATACATATTCTTTTTTTTTTTAGTTATCATTTAGCATTTAGAAAATAAAATTGCCTTCTTAAGCCCCTCGCTTGTGATTTATGGTTTTAAGGTTATTCGGGTTAGTTATCTTAGGGTTTGAGGCATTCAATTACTTTTTCTTAGGGTTGTCAATCCATCCCTAAGGTTTCTATTTGTTTCTTTAGGGTTTGAAGCTTGTTAATTAGGTTTTGGTGTCCTTAGTTAAGGTTTTAAGCATAGGGATTCAAGTTTGGATCCTAATATTAGAATCACAATCAAGTCCATGATTGGGATTTTTTTGAGGTTTACATAAGCAATTCAATCATATTCGTCCTATTTAAGATTTCTACAAAATTTTACTAAGATTGATATAATTGATTCTTGAATTTTCATGAGTAGATAAAAACGAGGGATTATATGATCAATGGCATGGATTAACAAGTATTATACATATGATTAGCTAAAGTTTAAGAAATTATTCGATGGAGATGCAGTTAAGCTCATGATGAAGTAAATCTTGTCCTTGCTTACAAGTGCATAAGAAATTTGCATCTAGATCCATAATAACAATGTCACATAATTGAGTTTCTCTTACTAGAAGCAAGCAAGCATTTGTTAGTATAACTACCACACAAAGTTTTATTTTGGCCAAGAACTTACAAGTAGAAATGGATATGGATTTTAGATAATTTTGTTATACTTTAGCGAATTAGGCTCCCATTGTGTCATAACTATAACTGGCTAACCAACTTTAAATCTTATAAGGTTATAAATATTTTCCCAAATCATCTCAAAACCCCATGAAGTTTTTAGTGGATCAAATGGTTTAAGATACCCTAAAATGATTCGTCCAGCTACGTTTTTAGTTATTTTGTGACTTTTATATAATATGTGGAGGACTATTAGAACTAAGGTACCCTTTAGTCATGATATTTCTATTAATATGGGTTGAACAAAATCATAGTTCTCCTTAAAGGTATGATTGATTTTTCTTAAAACTACAATAACTAATTTTAATGAATTACAATTTTGCCTTATAAAAATCTTCTAAACTTAAGGGAAAAATGAAACATGATATTGCAATACCAATTTAGATTCAACATTTTCTTACATACCAAACTTGCCACTTTTACCTAGTTTACTTATATCATATCTTGATTTAATGGAATTATATTATAGAGAAGTACAAACAAATAAGTAGTAAATGGCAAATATTGATGATAGCTCTATAATGCATACTTGATAATATCTGGAAATTATCATTATATTATTGTAGTAAAAAAAAAAAAAAAACAAGTATATCCCCTATTTTTATGATTTGAGTATTATTTGACATTCTCATTTTAATGAGTCATTTGTTATGTAAAATTTTTTATGACTTAGTGTAAAATGGTACGGTTGTTCTCATAGGCTTGAAGGTGAAGTTGATTGTGGTGATCGGTTAGGAGAAGGAAAGTTAGGTGATGGTTGAGTAGAAGAAATAAGAGTACAAAAGTGACTTGATGAAGCCGTCAAAACAAAGAGTTGGTCTTGTGGTAAGAAATTTGACGCCAAGGAGATGTGGCCATGGATTAGATTAATCATCCTTGTCTTTTGGGGACTCCCTGAATTTGTTGAAAAGGAAAAGGCTTTTCATCAAACTGTACATGCCTAGCATAATAAATTTTGCCAGTGTCTTTATCAAGACATCTATACCTATAAAAATACATTGTTTGGAATGAAATGAAAACTTATTTTTATTATAAGGACAAAGTAAAGAGTAAATAACACAACAAAGACTCTTAAGAATAAATTATCTGGAGATTTTTTTAATAAAACTTGAAAAGGTATTTTATTGGATAACAAATTAGATCTCATACGATTAATAAGAAACACTGCTGTTTCAAAAGCAAAATGCCAATATCTAAAAGGTGCCTTATAATGGCCTAACAAAGCAAGACCAATATCAACAATGTTTTGAATTTTTTCTTTTAACCGTTCCATTCGGCTCGTGAGTATGAGGACAAGTAAAACGATGAATAATTCCATTTTCATTAAAATATTTATATAATGGCTAAAACTCGATACCCTAATCAGAGTTAAATTATTTGATTTTGCAATTAAACTGATTTTCAACCGTTTTGTGAAATTGATAGAATAGATCAAAAACTTCACTTTTGCACTTAATAAGAAAAATCTAAGTAAATAAGGAATAATCATCAATAAAAATAACAAAATATTTATGACCAGAAGAAGAACATACGGGAGCAGGACCCCAAACATCAAAATGAATTAACTCTAACGGACTAGAGCTACGATTGTAAGTCAAAGATAAAGAAAACTAAGACATGCCTTACACTTATGAAATGGAAGACGAAGAGTAGAACATGGCAATTCAAATTGTTTGACTAAACTACAAATAGTTTGAAAATTAGGATGTCCAAGACGAGCATGCCAATCCTCTAACTTGACTAAACATGCGGTAGCATTCAAATTCTTGTACTGTTGTAATCCAACACTAAGTTTGTAAAGTCTCAACTCACTTGTTCCTCACAGCATTATTTTCTTGGTTATATCTTTCACAAGACAATGGTTAGGGTGAAACTAAAAAAAAAAAAAAAACAACTATTGTAACAATAAAATTTTTGAACAGACAATAAAGATTTTGTAATGGATGGAACATGTAAAACATTGATTAAAGCAAATCAATTTTCATAAGATAAAATAGAGCCAAAACCAATATGTGAAATATGTATCCAAGTACCATTACCTACTACGAGTTTATCCTTACCTTTATAATCATTGGCAATATCTAAGGAAGCCAAGTCTGGTGTAACATGATGACTTGCACCTGTATTTAGATACCAGGATTGTTCGACCATCAAAGCTGGTTCTCTTGGTGTTGGTAAAAGAGCAACATTTGCTTGAGGGCAAGGACCATTATAATTTTTGGTTATTGATTGGTTTTGTCATGGAATAGAGTTATGATCAAATCGGTAGCAACAATCAAATCCATAATGATTTAAATAGCCACAAACCTAACATATAGCTGAAGATGAATGTTAATTAAGAGAATAATAATTTCCTTATCCTCTTCATCCTCTATTTCTATGTCCTCTACTACTAGTGGCATTAGATTGGATAACAAACTTATTTTGAAAATCATGTGGGATGAATTTGTGCAATGTTGGTGATTGGAATTTGTATTTGCTGAGCCTTGAGTAATAGCTCATAAGAAACCAATTGATCGTATAATTCATTAAAAGACATAGCTTCTGATCTTTGTTGAAGGCCCTTAATAATTCCATTGTAATCAGGGCCAAGTTTTAGAAAAACAATGGCATTAATTTCAGCAGTAGAAATTGGTTGACCTGCTAAAGCCAATGAATCGACAATTGCTTTAGCTTAAAGTAGATACTCTAAAATAGATTTGTCATCCTTTGTTAGGTTATGGAGCTCAATGTGAAGTTGAGTTTGTTGAGCATTACTCACAACCCCAAATGCTGATGCCAGTGTTACCCAGTTTTCAGTTGAGGTCTTCAAGCCAATTATGTGAGGATATACTTCTTCTGTGATACATGATAATGGCTATGAGAATAAAATTTGATTCTTGTTAAATTAAGCAATATATGATGGGTTGATTTCAATTTCATTGTTTGAGGAATTGACAATTTCTTTGGGTGGTGCAGGTTCAGTTCCACCAAGTATTGCATGCAAGTTGTAGAAATTCAATAATGGAGTAAACTGTAATTTCTAAGGGACATAATTTTTTGATGGAAAAGGTCTGATTCAATTGTGTAGAACTTGTTGGTAAAGAAGAATTTGGAAGAGTTAGAATGATAGTAGAAGTAAGAGATTGAGAAGAAGAAGAAAATGAGTTAGGGGATGTAGCCATTGTAATTTGGCTCTGATACCAACTCAGGATTAGAATTGACTGTTATATTCAATAATGAAAAGCATACTTTACATATATATAGTAATACTCATTAACTTAGATTATGACATGTAACAAACTATTTAAAGGATAGAGTAAACATAATAATATACAAAATAAACTAAGGTTGTTTATCTCTATCTCTGTTGACATGATTATCTCCATCTGCTAATTGTTGTTTATCTCTATATGTTGATATTCAAGATGTCTTGTTTGTTCCTGGCTTTGGATTTAATCTCATTTTTATGTCTAAACTTGTTTTTAATAACAAGTTTTTTGTCTCTTTTGCAAAATCTTGTGCTTACATTTAGGATTGCATCACAATGAGAGTGACTAGTTAAGCTAAGGCTGAGATTGGTTTATTTTTCCTACAGCAAATATCTACTTCTCAATCTATTCGAGTTTCATCTTGTAAAGTTTCTCATATGTCTTTTGTTTTAAATGTCTTGAATAATATGCCACAAACTTTTGATGTTTGGCATTACAAGCCTGGACACCCTTCATTTGATAGGATGAAGTACATACAAAATCTAGATTGATCGGTTCTTTGTAATAAGTTTGATTAGTTGTTTTGTCATTTAGCAAAACAACAATGTGATCCTTCCCTACATCACTCAAAAAATACATCTTTTGCTTTTGAGTTGATTTATATTGATATTTAGGGTCCTTTTGCTACTCCTACTATTGAAGGACATATATACTTTCTCACTATTGTCGATTATTACATTAGAGTTACTTGGGTGTATCTTATGAGATTGAAGCATGATGTTTCCTTTCTTCTTCTAAGTTTTTGTAAACTGATTCAGGTTCAATTTGATAAGAAAATCAAGATTATCAGATCTACTAATGACTTAGAATTCTCTAAGCCTCAGTTTTATAGTTCACGTGGCATCATACATCAAGTATTTTGTGTTGAGATACCTCAACAAAATGGTATAATAAAAAAAAATCATCAACACTTGCTTAATGTTGTTAGAGCTTTGCTTTTTCAGTCTTCTTTACCCTTATGCTTTCTGGGAGATGCAACTCTTATTGTTACATACTTGATTAATCGTACATTATCTTTTGTTCTATAAGGTCATGCTCCATATCATTTGTTACCCAATAAGATTCCTTTATTACACATTTTTGTGTTTTTTATTCTCCGTGTTTTGCATCCACTCTTAAGAAAAATCGTCATAAGTTTGGTGCTTAAGCTCATCCATTTGTTTTTTTGGGATATCCTGTTGGAGTAAAAGGATATAAATTGTTTGATCTAATTGATAAGAAATACATTATTTCTCAGGATGTCAAATTCTTTGAACACATTTTTCCTTTTAAAGCACATTCTATCTAGAATAGTTTTTCTTCTTCATCTTAGTCTCCGCATATTTCTCCTAATATGTCTTCTGCTTATATAGACCAATTATTTTCCCAATTTGATGATTTTTATTCATCTTTGTCCAACACAAATATTGATGTTTCTTATGCACATATCTCTATTGATGAGATAATGGATGCACATGTTGATCAATCTATGTCATCATGTGTTCCTTTGAGGCGTAGTACTCATTCAATTTTACTTCCTTCATATGTTGCTAATTATCATCATGAGTTAAATCTTTCTTTAGCTGCCAATCATGTATCTTTTGGCCCGTCTTCTTCTGGTTTTATTTCTTCTACCTTTCATACCACTCAGTCATGTGTTGTCATATGATTCTTCGTCTCCTTCTTTTCATGCTTTCACTGTACAACTTTCTAGACATTTTAAACCATCTTATTATAAGCAAGCTATGAATTTTGACACATGGCACCAAGCTATGAATGAAGAACTTACTAGTCTTAAATATAACAAAACTCGAATTGTTGTTCCTTTGCCTTTTGGTGAGGATACTATTGGGTGTAAATGGGTGTACAAGTTGAAAACTAAAGCTAATGAAAGTATTGATTGTTATAAGACATGCTTAGAGGCTAAAGTGTATAGTCAATAGGAATGATTTAATTATAATGAAACTTTTAGCCTTGTAATCAAGCGTACTAATATTCGGTTGTTTTTCTCTCTTGCTTTTGTTTTTAATTGGCATATTCATCAAATGGATGTTCATAATGCCTTTTTAAATGGAGATTTGTTTGAAGAGGTTTATATGGATATTCCTCCGAGTTTAGATGTTCATGGGGAGTGTATTGGTGATGCTAAACTAGTTTGTAGGCTTAATAAATTGCTATATGGTTTGAAATAAGCCTCGAGACAATGGAATGCCAAGTTAACAACTTGTCTTTTGGCTAATGGCTTCAAGTAATCATATAGCGATTATGCTCTTTTTGTCAAAGGTAGTGAAGATGATTTTATCGTTGTTCTTGTATATGTTGATGATCTTACTATTGTAAGCTAGCATTCAAAGGTTATTGAGGATTTTAAATGAATCTTAAGTACATGGTTTAAAGTGAAAGACATTGGAGAGTTGAACTGTTTTATTGGGTTATAATTAGCTACATCATTGGAAGGTCTTGTGTCTGAAGCAGGATTTCTTGGTTCTAAGCCATCTCCTACTCCTGTTATAGTCAATCATAATCTTTTACGATAGGATCAATCAAAGGTTGTTGATCTAAGATGTTACAAGAAAATTATTAGGAAATTGTTTTATTTGTCTATTACAAGGCCTGATATTACATATTCAGTACATCTTCATAGTCAATTTATGGATAATCCTAAACAGGGGCATCAAGTAGAAATTAATAGAGTACTATGATACATCAAGAAAAAACTAAGTGAGGAATTATTCTTTTCTCATACATCGAACTTGATACTTCATGCATATAGTGATAGTGATTGGGGATGTTGTCCTAAATCTAAGTGATCTACAACAAGTTTTTTCATTTTCCTTGGTAATTCTCTTGTTAGCTGGAAATTGAAAAAAAAACTACGGTTTTACGTATTTCAGCTACGTCGGAGTATCGATCTTTGGCAAGTACAACTTGTGAAGTGGTCTAATTACTTTCTTTGCTTTATGAGTTTGGGACAGAGAATAAATAGGCTATGCAATTATTTTGTGACAACAAGTCTGCCCTTCATATAACTCACTATCCTGTTTTTTATGAAAGGACTAAGCATCTTGAGATGGAACTTCATTTTGAGCGAGACAAAATAGTTGAAGTGTTGGTCTTGCCAACACATGTTTCGAGTAAAATGCAGCTAGCAAATATGTTTACAAAGGGTTTTTCTACTGACCAATTTAAGTTTTTATTGAGCAAGATAGGAGTACTTAATATATACTCTCCATCTTGAGGTGGAGTATTAAAGAACATTGAAAATTGTATACGTGTAATTTATACAACTTATATATAAAGTTTGTAGAGCGGTAGTATAAATACATGTTTTTAGTTAGCTTTAGTCAATTTAGTTATATCTGAGATAAAACAACTCTGAGTTACATAAACTTTGTTCTCTTTCTTCTTTACTTCCAGTTTTCTTTCTTGATTCCCATCTTTAGTTCTTTATTTCTCTCTTCTTATAGTTGTGTTTTTCTTATAGATTTGCAATTTTATCACACTTCATTAAATGAATAAGACTATAACGGAATTCTTATTACTAAATAATAGAATAGAGCTGTAATAGGATTTTTCTTTATTAATTTTTTTATTTAAATTGAGGTATTTTGGAAAAAAAAATATAATTCCAGCATTGAATTGTCATTTATAGGTTTAAGAAATGAATCACTATTCAATCTTTTTTGTAATAGAGATTCCCATAGAATTGCTATTACGATCAAGTGAATATCATGATAGCCATTCATAAGGAATAAGACTGTAATGGAATTGTAATTATAATGAAGTGAACGAGCAATTAATGCATTGGTGCTTATCCTTAATGGTCAATTATCAATACTCTATTTAACTCACTTTGTGAATTGTTAATTCTTTTTTTTAACTATTTAAAATACCGACACCTTAAATAAATTTATTAAGAAATGCTGATTCCTCTAAAATGTTGATACTTATCAATGTAATTTACCTAAACAACAAATCTTGGTGCTTGCTCCATGATGCATGCTTGATAACATTCATAAATTATCGTTATATTATCATAGTGGACTAAACATGTATGTCGTCGTTGAAATTATTGTAGTATTATTTGATATTCTCATTTTAATGAGTCAATTATTACATCTTTTAATAGTTATTTGCAATATTTTTATGACATAGTATAGAGTGCCACAATTCTTCTCACACCCTTCTGCACAACTTTCTATTTTAGAGTGATTTGCACCATCAAAGGATAAAAGAGTAAGATACATAACAAATTTTCTAAAAAATATAAATGTTAAATTTTATACCCAATAAACATTGATTACCACTTGTTTGTAAATTAAAATGATTATGATAGGATGTTTAGCATCAGTATCCTTATTTTGTAATCATATGATTATGAATAATGCACACTTTTGAATTATATTGGAATGCAATAATGTTTGTGTGTAAATTTAAATAAGGCATCCACAATTCTAGAAGGTAAAAAAAAAAAACCAATGTTTTAAAAAGTGATTCAAATAAGGAATCAACATAATTAAAATGTTGATCTTTTTTTGTCCATTGTCATGTAATATACATAAAACATTCATCCCTAATTTGGTGAAATATTAATCTTTTTTTTTACTATTTAAAGCATTACATTTTTTTAACTTAACTCAAAAGAATAATACCTTGTGATTCAATTAAAAAAAAAAGAAAAGGAAAGAAAAAAAGAGAGAATGGGAAGGCAAATACATGGATCCACTTTTACAAATTAGAAATACAAAATCAAATTAGATCTAAAAATGTGAGTTAAATAAACCAAATTTGAGTTAGAATTCCTCGCTTCGTTGGGATGGTTTTCTAAATATAAAAAATATTTAATTATCTTGTTAGAAAGAAAAAAAACAATTATATGAATACAAGTTGTTAGTTGCAATCTCAAAAGTTTATAATTTGCAATTGTAGGAAGAGGAATTGCAAAAAATCCATTAAATTTTGACTCAAGTGTGAACACATGAACAGTGAACTTTTAAATATTGTGAATAACCACATAAAATTTGATAAAGCAACGACATAAATGATATTTTATTTTCTAGTTTAATAAAAATACACTAAGATGAAAATTTAGCATGTAAAAGTACACTTTATAATAAGTTTGAGGAATATTGTATACCAAGATATAGCTTTTAAGAGTTATTTATCAATTATTATAGTTAAAAGAAGTGATTTGCAACATTTAAATTTGTAATGGTTTAATTGGTGTTTGTACTAATTAAATCCTTTTGGTTTGTATAATACATTGACGTACCTTTTAGTGCTTTGCACTTTGCGCTGGAGCAATAAAAAAAGCAAGAGTCAAGAGTTTTGAGACATTCATTTTTCCATCAATATAGTAGTATATTGGCTAAGTTTTATCAGACAAACATTTGAACCGTCATTTTATTCTACATGTTTGATTCATCTCTATTATTGACAACAACAACGTAGGCATCACCATCGCCATTGGTTGCCAAGAGTTTTTCACAATCATTGAACCCATGTTTTATTTTTTTTTTCCCTTTTTGTTCCTTTAAATAAAAAAAATGGTTATGACATTTTTGTATTCAGCTATAGAAAATTATATAGATGAGAAGACAAAGAGAGACATGGTTTTCTCTTTGCATTTTACAAAATCTTAATATTATTTCCATATATCCTAACCAATGCAAAAAAAGAGGAAATATTTTTTAATTTATGAATGCCATAAGTTTGTAATAATCCATAAATATTGAACGGATTTATTTGAATAATTATGTTACAATATTTACCATACTGAATTCATAACAATCAATTAACAGATTTGTTTCCTTCATTATGATCATGACAATTAATAGTTTTATATCCTATATTTCATCCATTTTTAGTTGAACGAATACCAATTCAAATGTATGCAAGTTTTCTATGACGATATATCGTATATGTGCTACTAAAATATCAAACATTGAAGTTCGATTCTAGGTAAAAGCAAAAACTCCAATAGATATAAAAATTAATGAAAATTATGGAATTATAAAGTTGTGGAATTATAATTAAAAAGTGCAAGATCTTAATCCATTTCAATTTAATAAACTTGTAATGACCCAAAAAGACCATGATAGAAACTGCTAAAGCCATTATATCACCTATATATCTGTCATATGAGCTCATAAGACTCTATCTAAACATGTTATTATTACGCGTAATATATTATCCACACACATATATTTCAAAATGGTAAAACTACAAAGAATTAGTATTCTTTACTACCAGGGGAACACGTACCTTACATTGAACTTTAACCACAAAGAAATAGAGATCCTCTATTTCACATTTGCATTTAGAGTTTATGTTTTAAGTTTTAACTTAATTAACTTTTCCATCCATCATGTAATTATGCAAGACTTCATGTTATATATGTCAAGTTTTATTATGTTTCAAATAGTCGTTAACTAATTCAAGGGTTTCAACTAATATACAATCAAATACTCCAGTACCAAGATGTAAGACTACATATTCTAGCAATGCAATCAAAATTCATATTACAAGTACACCCAATGATACTTTGGTGAATATGGAAGGAGCAGTAATTACCATGATATTGACATAAATGTGTCATGTTTCTCTCTTTCATTAAATATCACATTTTAATTGGGAAAGTTACACTAGAAAACTCCCAACGTTTAGGGGTAAGCTCATTTGATATTTCAATATTTCGAGTAGTTAAAACAAAAAATCCCAACGTTTAGAGAATTGAGTCAATTTAGATCCCTATTAACATATGTCAACAAGAGAAGGGTCTTTTAAGTTTTAACTAAATATTTTTCCTATTGACACGTGTCAATAGGAACATGAATTGACTCACTTCTCTAAATGTTGGGAACTCTTTTGAACCACTTGGAATGTTAGGATCTCGAATAAACTTACCCATAAATGCTGGGGATCTTCCAATGTAACTTACCCCATTTTAATCCTCTAGCACTTGTGTATGATTCAAGATTCACATAGTATTAACATTAACAATTCTCAATCATCAAGGCAACATGAAAAAAAAAAAAAGGAAAAGAAACAACATTCATAATCTCTCGATAAGATTTAGCGAAAATTACTTATGTTGATGATGATATGTAAACTACTATACAATTATACTAAAACCCTCTACTGGGGGTGAATTGTTGGTATTATGGTGCAAATATTATTACTATTGATGATTTATATGTTGTGATTGTTTATTTCATATCAACTCTAATCCTATAGCCGTACTATTCTACTCTACTATGTAAATATGAAGTGTTAATACAATAATGAAGTTATACTGCGACTTTTATATAGTTTGTATTGTAGTGGACTATTACAATCAAGGTCCCTTTTGGGTGTAACTTTTTTTGAAATATAAAAAGATATTTGATAATTTTATTCAATGTGGAGAAATTTAGTTAATGAATAAAGCTGAAATTTTAAAGAGTATCTAGTTTCCATAGCATAACACAAAGCATTCAATGTAGAAGTTCTAAAAATTTGAGTTCAACTAGATTGTTATATAGAGTGTAGAATCTTCCTAGAGTAAAATATTAAAAGCTACCCAAAGCATGTATTGCATAGACTAAAGAAGCAAAATCAACATAAAGGTTACCTAGATCCTTTCTTAGAGTATAAGTATGAAAGTTTCAAAAAGTTGTAGATTGAGCATAGATTTATCAGAATATGGCCAAAGTTATTGTTAAACATGATTTTTAAGACCTAGCTCTAAAGACTAAATACATGTTCCTCCAAGTAGTACTAATCTCTATGGGGATTTGAATAATTTGTTTATCAAGTTAATCGACCTACAAAAACAAGCTAATAACTTCAAGATCAAATTGGAATATTCAAGATGATCACATGATATTCTGATTTCTTTCTCAAGATTAACCAAAGATAAGGTCCAGATTGATGGTGGTTCAAAATAAACTCATTGTCGATGCAACATTTTCTCATATTCTTAAGGGATATGAGATGATACAAGTAAATAAAGTCATATTTGCTTTACTTTTGAATTCAACTTGAGGGAGATATTTTTCAAGAGAAGATAAGTAATAACAGAGACACTTGAAAGCTCTAGATGCTTCATGAGTTTAACTTTGAATTTTGAAGCTCCACAAGGATAACAAGGAGAAGATACAGTTTCACAAGAGATTGCTGAAGATCAGTAGTACCATCTGTTGAATTATTCATGTCCTTAAAAGAAAATATTTCTTCAAAGAAAACAACATCTCTTGGTATGATAACTTCTTTTGCTGATAAATCATACACTCTATACACCTGGTGTCCATGTGTATAACCTAAGAAAACTCTTTTAAACTCTCTTGTGTCAAATCTGTCCATTGAACGAAGATGTCTAGCTATAAAACACAAACAACCATCAACCTCAAACAATCATAATTTGGTTTCTATCTAAACAACAACTCATTAGGAGGCTTCCAATTCAAACTCTCCATTGGTATTTTATTAATAGGATATGAAGATATAAAAATACACTCTTCCCAAAATTCTTTACACAAATTAGCTTGAAGTCTTAAAGCATGAGAAGTAAGAGATAATTATGTTTTTGCTTTACTTTTCCATTTTGTTGAGATGTATATGTTATTGTGTGTTGATGAACCCCAACTCATTGAATAAAGCTATGCACTCTTTAGACAAAAACTCTATACCATTATCTCTTCTCACATATTTGGGAGTCAAGGAAAAATAATTGGGTATGTAAGAGAAAAACTTAGCAAGAATTGCATAAGTTTGGCTCTTATGATTCATCAAGAAAACCCAAGTAGATTTTTGTGTTATCATCAAGCACATTCAAGAAATATTTTGCTCTAGTAATAGTTTGCAACTTATATGGTCCTCAAACATCTACAAATAACATCTCAAAGTCAGAAGAGATAATATGAGCACTTCGATGAAAAGGAAGTCTATGAAATTTAGCAATCTTGATGGACATCACATACAAAACCTTTGAAATTGTAATGTTTACACATATCCAAATGCTTAAGTTTCAAAATGAAACTATGCCCTAAACGATCATGAATCAAATGAAGTGTTTGAGAATTATTACAAGTGTTTAGGGAATACGAAGAAATTGAACTTTGAGTATCAATCTTAATAGAAGCATCATAGCTTGACTTAGTGCGCAGAAGATATAGTCCACAAAGCACCTTTACAGATGCTATTATGGTATTAAGCTTTGGGTCATAAAATATGCATTCAAATGCATAAAAAATGGCAAGGTGTTTGTGATCTTTTATTAGGCAATGGACTGATAAGAGGTTATAGCTAAATTAAGGAACTAAAAACACATCAAAATGATAATTTTCAAGTTTATTTGAATTGAATCAGTAGTAGTGACTAGCATGGTTTTTCCGTCTTGTTAGGTGACGTGTATAGGTTATAATAAGGTAGTAATATCATGTAACATAGTGAAATATGGTTTTATGTGATTTATTGCTCTTATGTCAACCGTCTAAGTATCCACATTACTATTTAAAATACTAGAACAAAAGAATGAAACAACATTACCTGCTTAATGAATATTGGTTGACATGTGTTTGACCTGCTGCTGTCCTTTTGCTTTGGCTAACTGCATCAACTCACTACAAAGAGTTTCCATCGCCTATTCATCAACATCATCAAGGTAGAAATTCTATCTAGATTGTACATCAGAAGCACTATAATCATAACAAACACGAGCATAAAACCTTGACTTCATAGGATTCTTAGTAGCAACAACAACTGCATTTAGATTCCCTTTTCCCTTGACCAACCTTGTTCCTTCAAACCAATCAGGATAACCTACTATTTGGAAATATCTATCTATTGTATGCCCTTCTCCTTTGTCATGTCGACATATCACTTTCCTTTTAAACTTCCTTTTGTCATTTACACTTGAATAAACCTTTACTCTAGTACTAAAGTAGAGGCTTCAACATCATTAGCAAACACGATGTTACTTGTCTTTGTTTCTCAACTTGTTGAACCAAATAAGATACCTTATTAACATTTGGCATTGGTTCCATAGTCAAAATTTGATTCCTAACATCATCATAAGACTCATTGAGTCCTATTAAGAATTGCATGAGTTTATTACTGTATTCAAAAGCCAGAACATACTCTTTCAAATCACAAGACCACCCACTCTTGGTCCACATTCATATTGTGGATATCCATGCGTTTGCTAAAGTTCATCCCAATATCTATTCAATTTGCTAGAATAAGCACTAATACTTGCTTCAAAGTACTAATTTCTTACCTTAACTAAAAAACTAAGGGTCCATTAAAGACTTCGTACTACTCAGTAACTTGATCCAAAGCTCCTTAGCAGATTGTGTGTAAAGGAAATTTTGTGCCATTTCACTTATCATAGAATTTAAAAGCTAACAACGAACCATGTAATCAACTTTCTATCGTCTAATTAAGTCTGAAGACTCTTCATTTGGTTTCACGATGGATCCATCAATAAAATCGATTTTCAATTTCACTCTTAAGCCTATTCTAATAGATCTACTTTAACCTAAGTAGTTATTTCCATTAAATAATGCAGTTCTAATTGCCATAGTAGGATTATCTTAACTAGAAAGATAAAAAGGATCCATAACAGACACATCTACAATAGTTGAAGTAAAGGAACTACCAGAACTATTCATGATTATGACTGGATTAAGGTTGCCTCAACCGAGCTCTGATATCGTGTGAATTTGGGAAGAAGACGACTACTACCAATGCTTTGTGTAAGTTGAATAACATAAAGAGTAAACCAAGAGAGTTTGTTACAAAGTGAAATGAATGAGCTCATCTTTTCAATTGCTATAACTAATTGATGTTTATATATACATGAAGACTAATAAAAAACAAGCATGTGTATAGAAAAATACATAAACTAAAGGAAGCATGATAAGCTTCACATATCATGAATAAAACCCACGATAAATGCACATTTCTTGCATTTTTTTCTTGGGATATTGCAACGGTATTTAGTCATTGTATTACGATTTATTCACGTGATTTGCATGTAAATTTTGCATATCCTAACTTAAAAACGTGATTTCCAAATGTAATTTAGGGATTTTTTTCAAATCAGCCTTATATTTGTAATTATTTTTTGTAAGAGGTATAGACACATTTTTCACCCTATTTCAAAATATGAAAAAAAAAATACGAAATTTTGACTTTCCACAAATCGGTAGAACTACAAAGGATTATTATTCTTTACTAATAGTAAAACAAGTACCTTACATTGAATTTAACCATAAAGCAACAAAGATCCTCTATTAACATTTGAGTCCTATGATTATAGTTTATGCTTTAACTTAATTAACTTTTCCATCCATCACATGTTAGTGATAACCTTAAATTATACAAGACTCCCTCTATATATATATATATATATATATCAATTTTATACCTGAATCAGGTTTTCATGAAAAAAATTGGTACCTAAGATAATAGTATCTCTAACTCTATTATCCACAACCTTGTGGCACCTTTCTATTTTTTTAATATTTTAGAATTATAATTTTTTATTTTAATTATTAGTACTACCATAACTTTAGTTAGTATTAATTTAATTATAACAATAAAATTAACAGTGGAGCCCATTATTAACTTCAAACAAGCCCAACAAATTAATTAACAACCTTAAACCCCATCTAATATCCCATACTACATGTTGAGGATTTGTCTAAATAGTCTATTATAGATGAAAGCTTGATAAAAATTTAGAGACGTGGGAGAAAAAGAAAAAGCCTTGCCACTTGACTCTCCACCTTCTTCTTCCTACAAAAACACTCACCAAAGAAGATTCACTAAATCATTAGACCTGAACCAAACATCGGAAGCCGTAACCTGTCCACGACAAAACTCCCACCTACCATGCGAATAGACCTAGCTAACTCAAACTTGGAAACTCAACACCACGAAGTTCACTCGCACCAGAAACTCCATACAGCATGCCATGTCTAACCTAACTACGAACTCGGCAAACAAAACCCATTTGCCAACCTCCGGGTGGCCACCTTGTCAACTTCAACGCCAAGCAAACCAACGTAGTGTCCCTTCATCACTGCATTCGTCATCATAAGCCAAGCCCGCCACACCACTAACAGCCACTCGTAGCATCAGAATTCACCATCGAAAGAAGTTTACTATTATCATTAGAAGAAGCCAATACAATTAGAACTTATGAACAGGAACTTAGTCAAATTTTTGTTCTTTTTATATTTTATTTTATATTTTTTATCTTTTTTTCGAATCTATTCCTGCTGTAGATTGAACTGGATAAAGAATGTTAAAATAACTAATGAAATTGAAAATTGAAATAATGGAACCTGAGCTGTGGGAAAAAATAATGGAAAAGGGAAAAAAAAAAAAGAACAAAGAAGCGACATGCAATGGTGTCAGTTGTTGCGATAATGATTCGTAGCGTTCCTTCTGGGTGAGATCCACGGCATGTGGATTGAAAATGAGATCAATAAGGAGCTTGCTCCCTTGTAGCATTGGGAGCCCATTTAAGATCAAAACGTAAATGGCAACCATACACGGGTGTCCATTGGATGTCGTTGTAAGATTATTTCATAATTTTATGATTCAATATTTCATGAATTCAATCCCAAAATCTTTGAACTACATGATTTTCACATATGTAATTGAATGAATTAATGTACCTTTATCCATAGTTGTGATATTATTTTGAATCCTGAAGAATAAAATATCACTTGTTTCCTTAAGAGATACCTTATCCCTCCTATTCAATCTTATGTCACCGAATGAATGATTTCTCTTCCTTTTCCTTAATTTATTATGATGGATTTTTTTAAAGTGAAGACAAGAGTGAGAACTATTCTTTAATACCAACTCTTGTATGTATATATAAGGGTAGGAAGAGGATCATATCTCTTCATGAAACAATAAGAGGCGTTTTCCATCAAGACACCTATTATGAACAGTTATAACTATTCATATAAAACATGGCATATTGAATTACAATTTCTTACATTCTTCCACTTGGCCTATATATGCTTCTTTAATAACTTAGAATAAACATAATGTACACAATAACATTATTCTAAGTTTTCATTATGTTGACTATATCATATATCACATTATTAAATTAAAAATTAATTAGAGTCATGGCGGTTGTATGTCATCATCTCGACATAGTCCCTTCCATGTACTACATAATTAATTCATAATTTAAACATAAATTAATGAAGAGATAAATAAAGTCTTATTTTAATATATTTGTGTTGAGATGAAAATCACTCATATTTCTTGGGATTAATTTGTTATTAATTTTATAGAAATTATTTGGAATTGATACTTATTTGTGTTTTCTATGATTTTTAGGATTTTGAAGTCAAAAGAAGCAAATAATACAAGATTGGAACAAATTGGATCAAAATGCCAAAATCAGCAAATTTAGGCCGGCCATAGTAGAATCATGGCCGCCGGCCTTGTATCAGACCAAGTCAGCCTTGTCTCACGCAACAAGCAGCGTGCGCGCAAGGAGCGCGTGCGAGAGGCGTGAGGTGGGTGCGCATGAGCATGAAGATAGCCGCCTGCGTGTGCGTTGAAGGCCGCCAGCCTATCCGAGTTGAGTGAGCAACAGAAGCACCAAAGCTGCCTGCTGAAGTGAAATGGCCATCAGCGTGAAGTACTCTGGAGCACATTTGAAGAGCCAACGCCGGCGGCAAAGCCGCCGGTCATCCTGGAGATTTGCCGGCCATCTTGCAACGGAAAAGGAAATTGAAGAGTCATGAAGGATTTAGGCTGGCCAGAAGTGACTTAGGCCGCCGGCCTACTTGTGAACCGAGCCAGCCTTTGTCCATTCGCATTCCTTAACTCCCAAACTTGTATTTATCTATATTAGAGGGTTTCATTCTTGTATTCTGATATTCATTCATTCCCTATTCATTCACACAACATTAAACCCTAGAGAGATTTTCTAGGGTCATGAAGGGCTAAATACAAGATCTAGCCAAAGGGATTATTGCAAATCAATTCAAGATGGATTGTGAGACCAAAATGGTTTGATTTCATTGTTCTCTATTTTGAATATTTATATTTCATCAGATTTTTTTGATTGTTTGTCTATTATTGATATAACTTTGGATCCGGTTGTATTAGATAACAAACAATAATCAATCAATTAGGACTCATATCCGTAATTGTATGAATCTCCTAATATAAAGTGATGAAACAACACGATAGTCGTAAATAGATGATTATTTGTTGTTGTTGATGAAATATAATCTATTCTAAATAATCCATGCTCTATGAGATTGTTGATTAGGGTTAGGTCTCTCTAACTTCTAATGCAATTGATAGATTAAACCTTAAGAGCGTGTTTAGGGTTGTCTATTCGATTAGGAATAATCAAAGATCTTATCTTGGTTATTTAATATATAAAAAGAGATTGATTTTCAGAGCTTGTTGAAAATTATAACTAACCTATTCAAAATAGGAATAATAATTATTGAGTCAAGGATCAATCCCGGGAATTGAATTGTAATAAGACCTAGGCTAGATAATCTTTTTAATATAGAAATTCTTGTTAATTAGATATAGGTTTATTTTAATCGTGTGATTTCAAAAACCCCTTATTTTATTTTCTTTTTCTCTTCTTAATCTCGCTAGAAACTTGGAAATTTTACCAGTCCCTGTAGAGACGATCCTGCTCACTCTATTTACAAATATTTAAAGCAGGTTGATTATAAATTATTATTTTTGTTGGATTCGACACCCACCAATTTGTAAAAGACAATTCCTGTTAATATAATTCTATTTCAGTTATGTATACAATATAGAAAAAGGAAATTTCATAAACACCTTTTTTGAGCTCAAGAGTATCATGCAAACAAATACATTATTATTTATTCAGGATGCCCTATAACGCTAATTCTTTCAACATGCTCTCTAAAAATATTGGGTGCTAATCCTTTTGTTAATGGATCTACAACCATTAGTTTTGTACTAATATGTTTGATTGACACTCTTTGTTTATGAACTCTTCTTTAACGGCCAAGTATTTGATCTCTATGTGTTTTGCACCATTTGAATACTTGTTGTTTTTTGAGAAGAAGACTGTTGCAAAGTTGCCACAGTAAATTTTCAGCAGCTTACTAATAGTGTCGACAACTTGAAGCCCTGAAATAAACTTCCATAGCCATAAACCATGAATTGTGGCCTCAAAGCAAGTCACGAATTTTGCTTTCATAGTCAACGAAGCAATGACAGATTGCTTCGCACTTTTCCACGAGATTGCCCCTCTAGCTAATAGGAATAGGTAACCAAATGTAAATTTTCTTGTATAAATACATCCAACATAATCCGAATCTGAATGACCAACCACCTCTAACTGATCGGACATTCTATAAGTGAGCATGTGGTCCTTTGTCCCCTGCAAGTATCTCAAAACTTTCTTGGCAACCTTCCATTGATCAAATCCTAGATTACTTTAATATATGCCAAACATCCCAACACTGAAACTGATGTTGGGTCTAGTATAAGTTTGAAGATACATCGAACTCCCAACAACATATGCATAAGGAATTGTTGCCATTTGTTCTCGTTCCAAATCATTCTTTGGACATTGCATACTACCAAATCTATCTCCTTTCTGAATTGGAACTATACCTGCTGAACATTTGTCATCTATATATTTTTAGAACTTTGTTGATAAAAGATAAGCCTAACAATCCTTGTGATCTATCACGGAATATTTCAATTCCTATCACATGTGTTATCTCTCCCATATCTTTCATTTCAAAGCTCTTAGAAAGAAAATTCTTTGTTTCACGTAATAAACCAAGATCATTAGCAACAATCAGGATACTATCAACATATAGGACTAAGAAAACAAACTTACTCCCACTAACCTTCATGTATATACACCGATCAACGGTGTTTTCTTTAAAACCAAAAGAAGTTATGGTATCATTGAACTTAATATACCATTGGCGAGAAGCTTGTTTAAGTCCATATATTGATTTATTAAGTTTACATATCATATGCTCCTTTCCTTTAATTGAGAAGCCTTCGGGATGGTCCATATAAACTTCTTCTTCCAAAACTCCATTAAGAAACACGGTCTTAACATCCATTTGGTGTAACTCTAGATCATAATGAGCAACCAAAATCAAAATGATCCTAAGTGAGTCTTTCTTTGAGACCGGTGAAAAAGTCTTTTATAATCAATGCTATCCTTTTAAGTGAAGCCTTTGGCAACAAGTCTGGCTTTATGTCGTTCAACATTTCCATTTGAGTCTCGCTTTGTCTTAAAGACCCATTTACAACCAACTCTTTTACATCCTTTTGGCAATTCAACGAGTTCCCAGACTTGGTTTTGATCCATAGATTTCAACTCATCTTTCATGGCATTTACCCACTTAATAGAATCATTACATCATGGCTTTGAGATGAAACTATCATTGTCAATTCCTATGTCAAGTTTTGACTCTTGTAGATAAACCACATAATCATTAGGAATAGCATCTTCTCTCTCTTTGAGATCTTTCAATGCTATTTCATGTGGTTCCTCCACTATAGGGTATCATTTATAACTTCATGATGTGTTTGATTTGTTACATTTGTTCTTCACTTTGGTGAATTCTACATATTAGGATCAATTGGCTTAGAAGGTAAAAGTATAGGAACTTCTGCCCTAACTTCTTTAATGTACACATCATGTCATTCTTTACTCCCACTAATTTCGACATTTTCAATGAAGTTGGCATTTTCAGTTTTAACAATTCTTATACTATGATTAGGACAATAAAACCTATATCCTTTGGACTTTTTAGGATATCCTATAAAGAATCTACTAACCGTTCGAAAGTCCAATTTCTTTTCTTGTGGATTATAAATCCTTACTTCTGGAGGACAACTCCACACATGTAAGTGTCGTGATCTAGGTTTCCTACCAGTCCATAGTTAGAAAGGGGTCTTTGGAATTGCTTTACTAGGAACCCTGTATAACAAATATACTGCAGTTTTTAATTCATAAACCTACATGGATATAGGTAAAGATGAATGACTTAACATGCTCCTAATAATGTCTAGTAATGTACGATTCTACCTCTCTGCAGCACCATTTTGTTCCGATGTACTTGGCATAATGTATTGAGCACATATGCCATGCCTTTCAAGAAATTTGGCAAATAGACCTGGACATTGTCTCGATTCATCATACTTCCCATAGTATTCACCACTCCGATCTGATCTTACAATTTTCACTTTTCTATCTAATTATCTCTCAACCTCATTAATGTACACTTCAAAGGCGTTCACATATTGGGATTTTTCATGCAAAAGATAGATGTAAGCATAACATGAAAAATCATCAATAAAGGTGATAAAATACTTTTCTCCACCAAAAGATGGAGCATCAAAAGGTCTGCATATATTGTATGTATAATTTCAACTTGTGCTTCTTGTGGCTCCTTTCTTAGTGTGCGAGTTTGTTTTCCTTTAATACAATCAACAAATTCAAGGTCAGTAAAATCCAAAGTAGGAAGAATTTCATTCTTTACTAATCTTGCAATCTTTCTTTGATATGTGACCTAAACGTTTATGCCACAAGTAAGCAGAGTTATCATTAATCAAACTACGTTTAGTTCCAATATTATGATGCAAGGTCATTAAGGTCTCAGCAAAATATCATCAAGTTTAAACTTGTAAAGACCATCACATAAAATTCCTGAAATACAGTTTATTGTCCTTATACAAATTGAAAGATTCAAATCCAAACATAAAAAAAAAGACCTAATACATCAAGTTTGGACAAAGAAACTAAATTACGAGAAAATGTGGGAATATAAAGGGTTTAGAACAAATCCAAGTGATGCCTAGTCTCCAAAATCTTCTTCAACTGAAGCTTTGTTTCCATTTCCCATGAACACAAAGTTCTCATTTAGCTTTATAGGTTGGATCATAAGGAATCCTTGCATTGTATTGGAAATATGAGTTGTCGAGCCAGAATCAATCCACCAGTATTATAAGAACTTGTGTAAGGTTTGATTCAAAACAAACAAAAGCACAAGGCTTACCTTTTTTTCGAACCAAGCCTTACGTTTCAAAGTCTTTCTTCAAGTGTCCAACTTTCTACAGAAATGGCACTTGATTTCCTTTTGTGGATTTGTGCATCTTTAAAGATTCATTCAGGTTGTGTAAACCTTTCTTCTTGTTTTCTAGCCCTTTTCTTTGAACTCGATGCAACTTCTTGATGACTTGTAAAATGAACAGAATGAGTCTTTTGGTTCTTTAATCTTGTTTCCTCCTGAATTAGCATACTGGTCAATTCATTGATATTCCACTTATCCTTTATAGTGTTATAATTCATTTGAAAAGGCCCATATTGTTCAGGAGGTAAGGAGTTCCAAATGAACTGTACCAAAAAGAACTCATACATAGTCATTCCTAAAGTCCTTAATTTTGCCGCTATATTCATCATTTCAAGGACATGCTCATGCATAGTACAAGACCCATCAAACTTAATGTTGGTCAAAGTACCCATCCATGTACTAGCAAGAGACTTGTCGGCTGTTTGAGAACACTCTTCCATAAAATTTAATGAATTCCTTAGCATTATCAGTTTAGGAAAGAGTAGCTTTAATGTTGTTTGCTACTGTCATTCTCATAAATATCAAGCTTAATTTGTTCGACCTCTCCTAAAGTTTATGGAGACGTTGTTCCTCATCACCGCTTTCATCAATAATAGCAATAGGTTTCTCAATTTGAAGAGACAAGTCAAGATCCAAAACACCAAAGTGAAATTGGACCTGCTCATACTAATATAAGAAATTCAATCTATTGAATATTGGAATAGATGAAGCATTAGAATGCAAAGAAACGAGAACATATACTGCAATAATTAAAGATACGGTATGCATTAATGCTTTGAACAATCATAAAAATTCAGATTCAATCAATTCATGGAATAACATAATTATATATATCATAGTCCACATTTGGGTGATACTAAAATATATAAAAATTAATCATAACAAACAAGTATACATGCAATTTGATATATTTGCTATCTTTGGATGTACAAATAAATAAAATAAAACATATTTATCATGAACGCTTGCATTATGTATTATAAGGACAAAAATCATCTTTGGATGATTAATAATGTCTTATAATAATAAACTTCAATTTACCCTAATCATATCCTATTACGACATTTACAAATATGGGTAAAATTTAAATTTTAATAATACCATGAAATTTATTAATTGAATAACTTGGCCATTTTGGTGATTACCAATCTCTAAATTTCATAAACTTCCAAACACTTTAAAATAAAATTTTATTTTGTTACTCAACTTTTTCTTTTTTTTATATGTTCACATTTCAATAAACACGGTGAAATTATAATGTGGAGACTATCCGTGGCTGATCAAAATAATTATATCTAAATTGTAGATCACATAAAACTAACATTTTACCTGATATGTTTAAGAACAAAAATTTAAATATTGAATACAGATGTATTCTTGGACAATTTGACAATAGAGCCGACACAACGATTACATCTATTATCGTTTCAATTCTTTCACCAAAACGACTTTACATTGCAAACTGTCTATCCTTGCACATCGGTTCAGTGGAAAATGTTCCAAACCAAGATTCTTCGCCAATATTGCATATTGGATCATAATTTCTTACACTCGCCACTTGTGATGACTAACCATTCCTTCTACCTCCCGAGATTGGTAGGGATTGTCCTTCTCCACCGCTTCCACTGCTAATTGAGTTGTTTGCCTCTTCATCATCTAGCAACAGATGATAAAACAGGATACTAAGTGACACCTCCTTCACGTAAAATGGATCACCCGCCACCAAAGGCCTTGCAAGTGTTCCGCCAATTATCTGCCCCGGGAAACGTGACGACGATATGGCGGCTCCGCTTGAGACTGGTACTGATATTGTCTTAAGGCATGAAAGACTCATTCTTGCAAACACAAACGGAAGATAAAAATGAAACTCTTTATAACCATCATCAATATTCCTTGTAAATTCATGTTCACCAAATTGAGAGCAAAAGGTAGTCCAAAAGTTACTAAGTTTAACATATGCTTTTTTTTTGCCTGGTGTACCACCCATCACTGACTCAAATCCCACGTCACTGAAGTCTTAGCGTTTAGTCGTCTTTATATTGAGCAAATTAACAATTTTCAATTGAAATGTTGGTGACATAGGAAGGGTGGGCTTTAGTGGGTTGTGATGAATGCGAGTAAGTTAGTTATGGTTTGATGTTAGACTATCTATTCTAACAATACAATCAAATTCATGTTACAAGTTTAGTATGGTTTTGTCCTTTGTGTCATTTGATTCTTAAGAGGTCACTTATATTGAGAGTTCTCTCCACTAAATACGCTTGACTTGATAGTTTTAAGTTATTACACTAAAAGATGCATCGATAATTAGGGTTCTAGTTTTGTTATATAGATCCATAACTATATTAGGTAAGAATGACAATAAAAGTGTTCCATACAAACTTAAGAGATACCCCCGCTCCAAAGCACTTTGCCCTCTATAGCACTAAGTTCCGTCACTTCCAATTGGTGAACTGCTCTAATATCACTTATAATTTCTCATGGAACTTGATAATAAATTATCTTATAGATATTTTACAACTTATGATTCACAATGAGTAAAATTCTTAGTATGAAGGATCATAAGTGATCAGATTCTTTGTATACAAATCATATCACACAAATTATTCTAACATATTGGTAATAATTTGTATACAATATTTATTTTAGTGCAAATGAATGATTTACCCTTTTGTTAAGTGAAATTCAATCTCATTTAGCTGAATACGTTGATATGACATAATTTGATATCATTGCCTATATTTTTGTTTTGTTTTATATCTCATTTATGTATTTGATTTTTTAATATTTGATTTTTTTTTTACTTTTTTTTACTAGCACTTGAAATTGAGTGCTTGAAAAAGAGTTGAACCAGATAACTCACCAATTTAAAGCTCATATGGGATGAACTCGTGGGCTTATGTTGAGTTAGGGACAAATTTGTTGGTTCCTACAGGATTGGCCATTAGGTTTTTCATCTTGAACTTACAGTTGTCAAAATTTGTACTTAGTAACACATAAAACTCCATAAACGTCTTATTTAAGTTTCGCAAAATAATAAAAATACAGGAAAAACATTAATGGCAATTAAAAACAATCAAAATATGATTCTAACATACGAAAGAAACAATCCATATTGATAAATCATAAAATCTCTCACTCACTTTGATTTTATCGGAGTAATATTAGATTAATTGGTAAAAATCATCATATCTTCCTAAAACATAAAGAAAAAAAATCCATTTGAAGCTTGATTAACCTAAATATATAAGTTTAAATCAAATACTATTTGTTAAGATTTTAAACATTTTACAAAATCATAATGTCACGCCTGTACCACCCTAGGTAGGCAGGATCATGATGTCAGAGACATTGGCTCCCATCCAGAGTCCATAGTTAAAATTGACCCCAACATAGTTTTCAAGAGTCAAACCCCAGACCTATGCCTTTTGTTGGCACACGAGCCACGCCTCTTACCAATTGAGCTGTAGCTCAATTGGTGAAAGGCGTTTCCTTTCGGGGAAACAAAAGGCTTATATCCAAGGTTTGATTCTTATAAGATGTAGCTTGGAGTCAATTCTGCCTAAGAGAGCAATACCTCTTGTGTCTTAGTTGTACCTGAAGATGTGCTGAGGGGTCAGCGTATCTGGCATCACGATCCTTGGTCAGATGGCCTAAGGGCGCCTCCACACTATCTATGCTTGGGATGGCCTAGCGTCAAACTACTTGTAGTTCTTATTAGCACGGTTATAAAGCTGTAAGGATGGACAAAAGCTTCCAAAGTCTAGTCTTAGATTTAAAGCAAGTCATCACGATCGTGTTGCAACTTTCAAAATTGAAAATATTCGATGTTCAAGAGATTTACGAGTTTTTGAAGTAATAAGAGTTATATGAGTTTCCATGATGACAAAGAAAGCTTGGAAGGAGGAGGGAGAGACTTTTTGCAAATTGTGGAAAGCAGAAAGTGAGGAAAAAAAAAGTTATAAAATGATGACTTATCTTGCTTTGAAAAGGAGTTGGAGAATGGATATTTGTAGTCAGTTTGACTTTAACTTGCTTGACAATGAGCTTTTATAAATACCTGTCTTACATTATATTGTAATGAAAATTCACATGTATATTATGCTGATTATTCCAAACATGATAACGTATTTAAAATCGTTAATTATTAACATAATTCTATAGATTTACAATATAGTTTCATTTCTTTATGACTTATGTGGTGCGGCTTAGCCTATTTTATTATTGCAAGGGTCTTAATTGATTACCTTATGCCCTTATTTGAGTTTATGTCTAAATACTATTTAAATTAATTATATATTTCGTTGTTTTTAACTAATATTATATTTCATCTTAAATGTGCCAACTCCAATACTAAAATGGGCCCATTCATGTTTAAAAGACTGAAACCTTAATAGGGTTTTTGCTTAAAACAAATAAATACATTCAAAATGAAATCAATCGTATGCCTGTTTGGATGGTATGTTTTTTATTGGTATCTGCATCTATATTTAATTTGCATATGATCAATTTCTATTCTTTATTGGATCGAAATTAGGTGTTTGGAAAGCTATCAGATTTGTATTTATTTGGTTTCTATTTACAACCTAGTATTTGGATAAGCTATTTGATCTATTTTTTATCTGTTTCCATCTTGTTGTCACTATTATTATTGTAATTAATAATATATTTTTTTGGAATCAATATTTCTTTTTATAATTAACAATAATTTTATTATTAATATTTTAATCATTATTTTAGTTTTTTAGTAATTTGTTTTCATTGTTATTATTACGATTATTATTGTTTTTGTTATTATTAATATTTTAATTAAAAAAAAAAACAAAACACCCACATTTGTTGTAAAGTAGGATCAATCACCAGAATATACACACTCCAGTTGTGATAGAAAGAAAAGAAAAGAAAAAAAAAAAACACAATAAAGGTAGATTTAAGAGAGACAAAACAATGGGAGTAAAATAGCAAATGGTTCACGTTTGAAAAAGAACCTTAACATCTAAGCACCTATTGCAACCTAGAACCCAATGAAAAATAGCGGAGAGTAAGACGAGTTATGGACTATCAAACCCAAAAACATGCGAGTAGACACACGTTCCATGTTCATAGAGAGAATTTCCACTGTTAAGGTTTGGTAGGTGAAGTAAAATGTTTTAGATGAGATTTGGGACATGAGTTTCATGATGAAGACGATGAATATTTGTTGATGTGTGAGACAGAAGAAGGGTATTAAGGTTGATGTAAGTGAGGGTATAAAAGGCATTCACTTTTATTAGCGGAGGTGTAACTGTAATTTGGTAGCCATCCTTTCTCCGTAAGTTCCCTCCCGGACACCAAATTCACAGCTAACACAAAATTAACACTGAAACGAACTCCAACCAAGGACCCAAATAGGCCTAAACCCTATTGGCCAACGTGTAATATTATATGCAAGTTCAATACTTTAAGATCCATATGTTAAATAGGCCTTATGTCATACCCTCATATGGCACTCTAGTAGTATTGATGCCTCTTGCAACAACTTGAAAAATTACGAAATGTAAATAAGCCAACCAAAGCTTTTCAATAAAACCTACGAGCATCATATTGTTAGGACACTCTGTGGCATGGACATTTAAAATAGGATTGTGAGGTTGTCAAGATGGGAAATTTTGCATACATATAAGTTCTTTATGATATATGTCCTTTCAAGCAACTTTGGATCAGCTCCCAACAAAGCCTTACAAACTTACAAGAAACAAACATAATGTATTCTATACAAAAGGAGCCATCTCTAGCTCTCACTCGAGCCCTGGATTTCCTCTCGATGCCTACTACCTCTCCTTGCCTCAAGCTTGGATCCATTCTAGAGATCCCTAAAAGTACATAAAGTTTGTAGGAGTGTAAGCATACCACAGCTTAGTGAAGTAATGCGATTAGACTACACTTCAATGACAAGCAAGTTTTAATTACAATCGCATGCAATGTCACACTCAACCATATATAATGCACAGTTTGAATGACCGAAATCTAAACCAATAGGGATTCATGCCCTGTCTTGGGGGTTAAAAGGATCAAGTCAAGTAGTCCATGCCCAAGAGAGACTAAGAGCTAAGGAAAAAAAAAACTTTTCCAAAATTTACTTAATATATATATGTATATATATACTTACTTATATACATATTCAACATAATCTCAACTTCACTTTAAAACCATTAGAATCTCCCTAAGTGTTAATACCCTAAAAGCTGACTTTGACTCAGGCAATGCATTTTAGTGCCTGCATAGTTCCCGTAAGGCTGATAACCCTATGATAACTCTATGTAGACTCTCCTGGGATGACAAGGTATTACCATAGAATTGAAATATCAACACATGAGATGGGTACGATGCAAATGCAGCTTGTTGTCATGCAATGCATGTCCATTTTGAATTAAGGGTCGAATAAGACTTAAGTCATATTATTGATAGCCAAACAATGCTTATTCACTCATCAATACTCATTATTCATCAGCAACAAGAAGTTTGTTATCACTTATGATATTAAAGGTTGTCACACATCCAAGCACCATACAACATACATTATCCCATCCTCATACATAATCAATTATGTTTATATAGAGACAAGTGCAGCTACATTACAAGCATAACTTTGTGATAAGATTCAAGTCACTCATCTATGCATCTTGCTTAGAGATCATAGTAGTTTACTGGAAACTCTGGGTCTTGATTGAAAACTCCTATAGAGCAACAAACATACATCACTAAACACATAACGAGAAGAAATGGCTTTTATTAGAACTTAAGCATCCTAAATTTTGATAAAAACTAGTTAACTTATGTTCTTCATTATCGCTTACTACTTAGATTGGGTTGAGGGTCATATCGCTATACAAAACGAGGCTTGTACTAAAGCAAACTAAGGGGTTGAGGGTAGCATAGGAAAGGGTTGCAAGGTACATTACTATAAGGAAACCATATCGAGTCTCAACAAACTATCACGTAGGTCGTGACAGAAGTTGTGCTTCATGCACTTTGTTTTATTTTGGCAGCGATAACCCAAAAACGTTCATAGCATCGTCGCGAGGTACGTCGAGGGTTCAACCATAGGCTGCAACAGGTATTGTGCTCAAACACTTAAACTTATTTTTAGGTGTGACAACCTTCAGTGTCTCTTGCGGGCATGTTAAGGGCTTGACTTTAAGCTGCGACAGATACTGTGTATCAAAACTTATCTCTCGACACTTACACAAGGCTTCCCACTGATCCATATCGAGGCTAAAACAAGGCTGCAACACCAACAACAAATAGAATAACCTCCAAAACAACTCCATCTCACTAAAAACTCTTCCAGATCAATTCCTAGCATCAAAATGCGTACAAAGGCATCCTAACATAATAACTCTTAACAACTTGTTGATCCAACATGAGACTTATCTTCTTATACCGATCTTTAGATCTATCACAAGAGTTTAAATGGTTGATTTACTCTGTTTTATTGCATATTTTGTAATATGTTGTTCAAATAAGCTCAGATAACTTTTGTTTATATACATATAACAGACATTATTCATTTTAAGCTTAAATAAACTCAAAAAGCAGGCTTTTATCTGTTTTTAACATTTCTTGGTAAACCGGGTTTATTTTTCAGTTTTTTCTAAAACATGATATCTGCTAAAAACAACGTTTCACACGTGAATGGTGAATTGTGCACATGCATTGATGTATTTAATAAAGACACTTTTCTAAAATTTTTGAAAACAAGGCAAATGAAGATATATGTCATGCTTTTTGAGATTATTTCACTTTCTTTTTTCTAAAACACTGGTTGTGTAGCTTATAAATTCGATCTTTGAGTTTTTTCAAGCTAAAAATAGGAAAGTTTGGAAGAAAAGATTTTGTGTGAGTAAAAGAAAATATGTTAGAAAAGTAGATTTCGAAAATGTCGTGCCTATTTTCTGAAAACATTAATGTCTAATTGGTATAAATCTTCAAATCTTTGATCACCTTTCTTTTGTGTAAAAAAAAAAAAGTATGGTGCAACTGGGATTTGTCATTTTAGAATTTAATGAAAGAAAATCTTATTAAGAGAAAGGACAGTAAGTCTATGCTTTAAAACTTATGGTAGATAGGTTGCAAATAAATTTCTAATACTTTTAGAAAAGATTTAAATATAGGAAATGAAAATTTTAAAATTCTTAATGCATATAAAACAAGTAGACTTTAGAACATCTATGGAATATCAATCAATATACTACCAAAATATTTATTATTTCTCGATATAAAATTAGATTTAAATTTTTAATTCTTTTAAATTTCTAACTCATATTATGGCAAGAACCCAGAGATTACACCTTAATATCCAAATGGACCTTCGCTAAACTCAAGATCCTAACACTATAATAAAATATATGAAATAAACTTGATTGAATGGTTTATACCTAATATCATACTGGCATGTAGTGATTACTTTAGCAAATAATACTCATCTTTATAATTAAGGCATGCATTTCGAGAGTTTCACTACTTTAAATACATAATGGCATACTTATTCATGCTAGGCTAGAATTGATAATTTGACTAAAATGTGAACTTGACTAATAAAGTGTGTTATTTTTTTTTTCATCTTTAGTTGCAAAGCAATACCCTTATTGGGGTCTTAGACTTTGGCACGGTAACTAGGTGTTTAAGTTATCGATGGTAACTTGACAGGTTGTTAATAGGGGAAATGACATCGAGAGTAGCTTGAGGATTATAGGTCTTAGTAGATTATATAGTATAATTGAAGTGGGATGATGATGTTTGAAGAAAGGATATGAGACGATGCTACTTCATAGAATTTGAGGAAAATGAGGTATTGATTGTTCTTGTCAACCTTTAATGCTGCGATAGTGGTATTAGATCTTACATCCCCTTCTGTGTCGTTTGGAGTCACAAGTAATTCTGTTTTGCTTGCTACACCTAAATTAGAGATCAAATTAATGCTTACTGCATTATAATAGGTTAGCTTGTACACATTATGCATGTTTGCATTGTTTTTTATTGGTTTTTAACTCACTCCTTTTCTTTTCTTTTTTTTTTTTAGGTGACATCGACCCTTCATAGGATTACTTATGTGACACTTTTCAGTTATGGGTCAATTTGTTAATATTAGGTTGATCTGTGTCATAACCCACCCTCTCGCGGTAGTGTAATGCTTGGGACACCGACACCCATCTAGAGCCCCTTCAGGGAACTCCTTCAATACACTCCTTAAGCATTGTTCTCCATGCTCGTGAAAGACTCTTGCTACATTGCTCAAAGCGAGTTGAACCCAGGACGTGGCCTTATGTCTCCCTCATCTACTTTTAGCAAGGAGTGCCTTTCACCAACTGAGCTTATGTCACACCTCACCCGTAGCACAGCGATGTGATGTCAGGGATACCGATCCCTATTTAGAGCTCCATCAGGCAACTCCTTCAAGGCATTATTTAGGTATTGTTCTCCGTGCCTATGAAAGACACTCACTGTAGTACTTAGAGAGAGTCAAACCCTAGACATGGCCTTTGGTCTCCCCTATCTACTTTTACCAAGGAGCACCTTTCACCGACTGAGCTAGTCTTTCACGGGCATGGAGAACAATACCAAGGAGCACTTTTCCCCTATCTCCATGCTCGTGAAAGACTCTTACTGCAATGCTTAGAGCGAGTTGAAACAGGATGTGGCCTTTTTTCTCCCCCATCTACTTTGAGCATGAAGCATCTTTTACCAACTAAGCTGTGCAATAAGAGTCTTTCACGGGCATGGAGAATAATGCCTAAGTAGTGCCTTGAAGGGGTTGCCTAAAGAGGCTCTGGATGGATGTCGGTGTCACTAGCATCACACTACCATACTACGGGCGGGTATGACAATCTGTTTGACTATTAGTCATGTAGATACACTATGCATGTTCAAATATATACCTATAAATGACTTTTGATTGAGAGACTTATTATACTTGATATTTATGCTACATATCGTTTATACCTTTGAGAGTCTATGTGCTCATATCCATATTTATTGATAGTTTGATATTGATTCCCTTTTTTAGGGCTAGATGCCATATGTACTTGATATCATTTATTAATTTATATAATGCACACATGCTTACCTAATATAGTTTTCAGTACATGATTTGGATTGAGCTTAAATGATCATTTTCAAAAGCTTAATTAAAGGTTTTTTTGCATTAAGATATAATAGAAACACACTTAGAAACATTAGCCTAACGTACTTTACTTGAATAAGATACGTGAGGAACTATAATCACCGTAAACCATCTAGTGGTATGGTAGGTATTTGATGATTGTTCGATTAGTTGGTGTGAAAAGGTATGTTTTTCAACCTTCCCATGATAATGAAAAACCTTTTGATCATAAACTACCCCATTTTAGTGCAATTGGTGTGATAATGTATCTTGCCAATACTATAAAACACGATATAGCCTTTGTTGTCAACTTCTTAGTTAGGTCTAATTCATGTCTACCTCAAAGACACTTAAAAGGAATCAAACATGTCTTTAGCTAGGTCTAGTTAAGTCTTCCTCTACACTATACAAACATTGAAACATGAAGAGACAAATAACACTAATTTTTATGAATTTCTAAATGTGCAAACTTGATTGAGGATCCATGAAAATTTTAAAAAGCTTGGCATTAAATTTCCAGTCTCAATTTGGTAAGGAACTTCAATTATTAAGTGTAAATTCAATATATTTTAGAGTCTGATCATAAAGTATTTAACAAAATTATACATTTATTATCTTTTATCAATCTAAAGACATGATTAGGATAGTTTCCCAAATCAAATCGAACCAAATCATAAAATACTGCTCTTTTTGTAATTCAATGTGGTTCACAGTTCGGTTTGGAAAAGTTTCAAATGGTTTGCAGTTCGGTTTGGAGATAGATTAAATCAAATCGCTTCTAATTAAAAGAAAAGGTAAAGCATACAATATTTTTAGTTTTAAACCTCATTAACATTTCATTTTACCCTATTTATTTTTTTTCTTTTTTGATTTCTAGCATTGTACTCTTATGTTGTGTTTGACAACTTTGTTAGAATCGGAAATGGACAGAAATGAGTGGAAAGAAATAGCAGAAGTGGAAATGAGTAGAAAGTTTGATTTATGTTTGGTAACTTATAAAAAATGAAAAGAAAAGAAAAGAAGAGAAGAGACATAGAGTTAGTGATTGATAAAATTGCCACCGTGTTTTATTTGAAATCTTCATTTATCGAGGACAAAAATGAATATTTCATGCATTGTTGATGTTTTCCATTGGTTTCCGTCCAATTTTGAGGGGAAAATGAATAAAGCAAAAGTGAAAACATTTTATTACATTTTCACCATTTCAACCGATTTTTGTAGCACCCAAACACACATTTTTGGTTAATTTTTGCCATTTTCTTTTGCTTTATGCGGCTTTTCATAGGTTTCCACTACATTCAAATACTGTGTTAACCTTTATAATCTACTATTTTTTCACCTCCATCTCTCCACTCTTAAACTGACGCATCTCTTAGGGTCTGTTTGGATTGTCTGTTTTTCATCTGTATCTATATCTTTTTTAAAATGATATGTGTAAATATATCCAATTTGTATTTAAATTTTATCTATATTTGTTCTATTTGATCTTTTGATGAGAACTGTCAACTTTTTTTTTATCTATATCTATTTCTTGATAAATAATTTGTTAGCAAAAAGTTTGAAAAAGTGTCTGTATCTACAGGAAAAAAGCCAAAACAAACAGACCCTTAATTTGTTATCATTATATAATGCTATAAGATTTTAACTTTTACATAATATTACTCAGTTTGAATGTCAATCTTTGATTGAGAAGATTGACAATTTTTAGTAGTAATAACCAAAATAAAATGTTTTGAAAATGTGAACCAAATCACAATTGAAATGATTTAGTTCAAAATTTAAAATAGGTAGAAACAATTCGGTCCATTAAGAGTTGAATCGGAATCCATTAAAATATGGCTTGGCTTTGCTCATTATCCAAATTGAATCCAACCACGAACATCTCCTATATGCTCTTCTTTTCCCTCCTTTTCCTTTCAAGCAAATTATCCCCGGCCAAACATGGTGCTAAAATTACTTCCCTGACAACCCTGCCTTAGCATTGCACTGCAAGTGACAACGAGACTCGAAAACAACTAACTGACCAAGCAAAGGGAAGCAAATGGGGAAGCGAGAGAAGAAATCGAAACACCAACAAAGACGATCCTATAAAGAAGCCTCACACTACCTTCGAGACGACGACGATGCTTTTGATCAAAACTTCTCGTTAATATCAAACCCATCTCTCTCCGACCAAGAACAACAAGAAGTAGAAGAAGAAGTAGAAAATGAAGATGAAGCCGAAGAGCAAGAAACCCAAGCTCCATCAGTGGATATTCCTTCTAAGTTTCTTCTCTACCAACAATCTGTACAGGTGTTTTTGCGGCAGCAATTTGTGTTTTTGTTTGTCGTTTTCGTTGAGTAATTTGTTCGAACAGGTGGCGTGCAGTATGCCGTTTACTTTAAGGTACTGTGGAAGTGAATAAAAAAACAGATCTTTACAATACCCTTTAGGCGTTTATAGTCCAATTGCATAATCTGCGAAGTAAAGTCAGCCTCTTTTTGAGATGTTCAAACACGCAGTAGAAGTTATTTGGCAACACAACTTCAAGGGATATGGATAATGGGAAAAAAATTCATTAGTACTAATAGGTCACATGTTTGGTGAGCCGTGGACAAGTTCTTGTTTGGACAAATGATATTCACTTGTCAAAATTTTATCGTTCCTGAACGCTATTAACATCAATCAACTAGCGTGTTGGTACTATTTAAGTTTTTCTGAAGCAGTGGAATGATTTAAGTACTCTTTATGGTTTGCATAAGAGGAAAATATCAATGAGTGTTCATTGTTCTTGATTATGGTATTTCCGTGTAGGATTTGGATGTCTAAATTTATCTTCCATCAATTTCCCTAATTTTTTCCTGTGTCGTAGCATTAAAAGGTAAGAAAATTCTATAGTCTGTTAGATATTTAATGAATCAGATTCATTACCAACTGTAATCACATTATTAAAATACTTATTAACCAGACGGTACCATTGACATGACCGTAAAAGTTAACTGCAAGGCAAGGGAGAAGAAAGTGGTAAAGTGCCTAGTAGGTTTAATGGAAAGTTTCCCTTTTGATCTTTCAACTAGTGCAATGCCATTGGACCCTCATCAAATGGAATACAGTGGAAAATTATAGAGCTCTTAAGGCCAGATATATTAGTTTGATTGGATAGTTTCATTCTGAGAAGTCAAATATGTATCTTATAACCATCTTTGTTTGGTGGGTTGGTGCTTCCCTTTTGAGATTCAAGATGATTTTTACTGCCAATTTTTAGCAACCTGCATTTGAGTTTCACTTATCTTTAGAATGCGTAATGCTGGGAGAATTATTGAATGGTATGGAATTAATCGAAAGAAGTCATTATTTACGTTGCTGATGGTGGTGACAGAAAGGTGATGGTAGGGAGTGGTGACCCGTGTTTATAAATTATGTTTGTTTCGAACTCCATTGCGGTCTTATGAAGAGAAAAATAATTACAATTGGAAGAGGGTATCAGTTTTCTTCATTTTTGATATGATTTTATATGAAATAGTTTTTCATTCACTAATTTATTTTCAGATTTCGATACTTGGGAAACACTTTTTGTGAAATAAACCATTAAATTTACATCCAGTACACATAGAAAAATTACATGTTCTTTATGAGAGAATTGATGATATATTTAGATTTTAGAGGTTTTCTTGGTACAAATTATTTGATTTGCAGTTCATTTGTGTTCAAATTTGTCCAAGTGGATAATTTATTTGGAAGAAAAGGAAGTAAAAAAGGGGGTGAAAAAAGCGCAAACATGATGAAAAGAAATGAGAAAACTATGGTTCCAATAAAGATCACATGGCATCCAATAATAAGATCTACTTGTTATCATTATTTGCTTGTATATTTAGAATGGTGATTGCTATAATCTTTTCTGAATGCAGAAACCAAAAGGAGATATTAGTTATTTGCAGAAATTTTTCCTTCTATATATTGACGGGAGGCAACCCTTTCATCTACAGGAAGATTTCTGTGGTACAGCTCTTCTTAGGTATGCAATCTTGATATATGCCTTGGTGGAGATTCAAGTGTTGATTGAACGACTTTGTGGGATAATTATACCTGATCAAATTCACAAGTTACTTTTTAGAGAGGGTAATAATTGTCTGTTGTTCATTTGACATGTGTGGAAGTCCTCCAAGCTAGGGATCAATTTAGCTCTAATAGCATTAACACGAAATGTTTCCCTTTATTTATTGCCACGTAACCTGCTCTTCTATATTAATGGGATCAGTGATGTTAGGCATGAATGTCAAGCTCTTATTGAACAATTTTAGTTTGGGTAAATTTCATATTTTGTATTTCAATTTTACCTACTTTTATGATTAACTACCTAAAAATAAGGTATCAATCTTATATCCAAACAATGAAAGATTCTATAGTTCTGTCATTTATTTTGATGGAACCGGTCCCGTCACTATCCAACGGCTCTTATACCCAAACGTGATTGAATTCCTAAATAGTTAATATTCCATTTACTATATTTATTTTAACGGTCAGATTGTTGGTGGGATGGTCTCATGTCTATTTTATAATTAACTATCCAATCTTTACTCATATTTGCAATCAAGTACCTAAATTTTGTCTATTTTTCATATAATTACTTTATTCAAGTGTTATAAATGCCATTAAAAAGTTTGTAGGTTGTAAACTAATATTTTCAAACTTCATCTAACTAATTATAAAAATGGTCAAAAAATAGTTATATTTGCAATCAACTGCTTTAACTTTGCCTATTTTCCCATTTAATTATTTAATTTAGGTGCTATAATTGACACTAAATAGTTTTAGGTATTAAATCAATACTTTCAAATTTTAGGTAGTTGATTATAAAAATAGTCAAAATTTAGGTACCAAATGCGACGTTTACTCTTTTAATTTTATCAAGCTGTGCCAAGCTGCTACTGCACCATGAATCCAACCGTGCTCCCATGACAAGGCAAATAAGCAACAACAGTTTGATGCTGACTAATTTGCCCATGGTTAAATCTATATTATCTTGAATTCTCATGGAGTCTGTCATAATTTTTGATGTTTGTGTTAGGACCTTCCTCGTTTTCATGCGTTACTAGTTAGGAGTTGCCAAGCTTAGCATTAAAAGAAGCATTCAGGTGTCTTTACTGAAATATTGATGTTAGAGAAATTTGGAGTAAATTAGGCTACATTGACTGTATTAAAGAAAGTCTACTGGATTTGTCATCCTCTATAAATTTTTGACAGCTCAGAGTGGGTGCGCACTGATCCAAGGAGAACTGCTGTTGGACTGGATTTAGACCTAGAGGCATTGAACTGGTCTATTGAAAACAATGTACGTAAACTTGGACTTGATGGATGCTCCAGGATTGCCCTATTTCATGGAAATGTTCTTCAACCACGTGAAGCTAAACTCATCAATTCTGAGCCTGAAGAGCTGATAAAAAATATCAATTTAAGTGAGCACCTAGAGGCTTGCAGCACTGATAGGGTTTACTCTTCTGAGTCAGTTGATTCAGCACCTTCTGCTGATGTTAGGCAGCTTAGGATCAATTCCCAAGAACTGCCTGGAAGGGACATAGTGTGTGCTTTTAACTACAGCTGCTGCTGTCTTCACAAGCGCAAAGACCTTGTTTTGTATTTCAAGCACGTTCTTAGTGTCTTGTCCAAAGCTGGTGGTATCTTTGTGATGGATTTGTATGGGGGAACATCATCAGAATGCAAGTTGAGACTCCAGAGGAAATTTGCCAATTTTACGGTAATTTTTCATTCTTAGATTGGTCATTGTATCATCGACGACCCCAAAATTTCAAGCTTTTATTACTGAAGCATGCCTCCAATATAACTCATACTATAATGACTATTTTTTTAAAAAGAAAAAGCATGTAGATGATAGATTGAGATCTTGCTAATTTTATTTTTCTGAAATATCAGTTCATTAATTGGAGTTTCTGCCTGTCTTCTTCTCCTGCCATAATATGTTTTTTCTTGCTTTACACTGTCTTTCAAGTTGTTTTACTTTTCTTATCATAACAATGGATATAGGAACTCCCATGAATACAGAAGGTGTTCTGAATGCGAATCATGCCCTTCTGCTTTTGTTAACCTGAAAGAGGATATATCCTTTAAGTTGTCTTAAGTTATGAAACCTGTACCTGATGTCTATATGCTGAATATTTGTTCATTAATTGGGGTTTCCGCCTGTCTTCTTCTCCTGCCATAATATGTTTTTTCTTGCTTTACATTGTCTTTCAAGTTGTTTTACTTTTCTATCATAACAATGGATATAGGAATTCCCATGAATGCAGAAGGTGTTCTGAATGGGAATCATGCCCTTCTGCTTTTGTTAACCTGAAAGAAGATATATCCTTCAAGTTGTCTTAAGAGTTATGAAAACCTGTACCTGATGTCTATATACTTTTCTCATATGCAGTATACCTGGGAACAAGCTGAATTTGACATAGTTGAGGGAAAACAAGGATTAGCCTCCATTTTCATTTACAAAAGCAGCAGAAGAAGTTGCGCCATGCCTTCTCCTACAGTTGGAGGCTGTCAGTATTTCTTTCCTGCTCCACATTGGTTTCTGGTCATTCTTATATTCCGACAAAAATATCATATACACCCATTTGGGATACACACACATGCATGCACGCACACACACATTTTCCATATATTTCTGTAGCTTTTGGCTTGCGAGAAACATCAAATAACTGTTTTCTCGTCTGTGCAGGTGGTCATTACCTGAGATCAAAGATTGCTTAGAGGAGGCTGGATTTCAATCGGTGCACTTTTGGCTTCGTAAGATGCCTGACAGTGAAGACATTAAGACCACCATCGGATTTGGTATGGGACGTGATGCAATATATGAAGAGGTTAAAAGTTTTCAGCAATCTGATTCTTGGAACGCCTATGTTGTAGGTGTTGCAAAGTAATCCTCCAGAGACCGCAATACCTTACGAGATAGCTTCTCAGTAATTGATTTCAGTCAAATGTTTAGTAAGAATGATATTTTTATTTTTTTTTCGTCTCTTTCTTCTGCTCATACATTTTTGTTCGGAAAAATGCTAGTAGGATACTGGATGTCCTTTCGACTAATCTTCGAAATACTTAAAAGGGTTTTTTGGTGAATTTCTAATGAATTTTGAAGGTTAAAGGAAAAAAAAATACTTCAATCTATTGTATAGGTATTAGTAGAATATGGTCTTTGAAAATGAGCCCTCAGTTTTGTAGTGCTGGATCGAAGCCTCCAATGCTCTCTTCATTGATAAGAGGACTTGTTGGATAAGGTCAAACATCGCCTGTCTAGAATAGCAAATGTTACTGAACCGCATCCAAGCATTTATGGCCGAATCAGTAAATTTATACATGGCTAGGGATCTGTAGATGTTGGCATGTTGCTATCGTTCTGAACTCTGCAAATAAAAACTTTCCAGCTTAAGCCAAGTGGCCATTTTTATTCTCAAACTGCAATGTCGAGAATGGCTCAGATTATGCAGTCTATATGCATCTTTTGATACGTGGAAGAGAGCTGGACTGTTTTTCCCCCCTTTTTTTCTTCCATAGATGTGCATATTTCTGGTTTGGAAAGTTCTCACCCAAAAATCTGTCCCAACTTAGTTTCGGATGAGAAACATTAGCATTCCTGCCCGCAATTTGCTTATGCATTTTCAGCTTAACTAGTGTTGCCCTTTTCTTTGGCAAAAGGAGGTGTTTGGTTCATTGGTTTAACATCGGTTTTGATATTTGTTTTATATCTATTTTATTCAATCTATTTGTAAAAAACAAATACAATGAAATATAAATATTTTTACTTATAATAGATCATATAAACAAATAATGTATAAATGCATATAAGATACAGATAATATACATATTAAAATAGACCATCCAAAGAGACCCGGTTAGTTTGGATGATGGTCTTAGGAATCTAGATTCGTGGACCTGCTATGATAGAAATGCTAACACAATTTTCTCTGGCAGTAGTTTAATCCAATGATTTTTATTTTCGGTATTCAATCCAATGATAATTCAATTGCATATATATGTATGTATATATATTTCTAGTGCATCAACTTTAGGGGTGTCGAACCTGGTTCATTCAACTTTGAAACGAGTGTTCATACGACTAAATTGCAATGACTTCGGGCAATTATATGTAATTGATGTAATGAATTATAGGTGCATCAAGTCTTTAAATGTAACAGGTGGGAATGAATAAATTAATGCTGTGTTTGATAACTTTTTAGCAATGGAAATCAACGGAACGGGTGGAAGGAAAAAAAATGAAATGGAAATGAATGGAATATTTATTTTATATTGGACAATTTATAAAAGAAATTGAAGGAAAAGAAGAGACATAGAGTTAGTGATTGATAAAATTATCTTTTTTCATCTAATTTCATCTTTTCAGTTACCCAGGCGAGGAAGAATTTCACATCATTGTTCATTATTTCCACAACTTTCTTCTTGATTTTGGAGAGAAAAGGAGGTGCCAAGTTTTTTATCCTTTTCATTCCATCTATAACATTTTCCTTCAATTTCCACCATACACGAACGTAACTTTTCCAGCACTTTTTTTTTTTTTTTGCTTCCTCTACTTTCCTACAACTTTTGCAATTTTCCACCATTTCCAAACATAGCATAAAGATAGTGGATCTATACTCTTTTAGAATATAAAGGATACAAAGGGATTTATAAGAAGAGTATTTCATTCTTTATACTCTTTTGTCACGTTTGATAAGTAAAAATGAACATAGAATGTAATCATGATTTCAAATTTTATTCTCATTCCTATGTATAAATATATTTAAAAAACTAGAATCACTAATTCTAGGAATTAAAGGTTTTAGCTTTGAGATAAAATTCGACTTCGCTTTTGATAGGTAGAATCATGATTTCATTCATTTTACCTTTATCAATGATTATTATTATTATTATTATAATTATAATTTTATCTTCTGAGATATATACTATTCACATTTATTAGTCGGGGATAATTTTAATAAATAGTATGTCTACTCAATTCCATTTCATAAATATATTTAAATAAAAAAATAGATTTATTATTACAATACTAATTCCATTTCTACTATTTCAAATCCTTTTATTTTATTGGTGACTATGATAAACCGTACCTCACGAGGTCCCGTCTAGGTTCCATGATACTTTGGGCCAGGCCCCATCCTCTTGAAATTTGGTGACTTCGAGCCCACCTTATCATTAGTACAGTAAATGTGGGGGCTTCTCCACCGGTTATATATTTATTATTATTATTTTTTAGCACATTACTTGTCATATTAGAACTAGTAGAGAGATAAGGCACTGCTGCCGTCTCTGGTGGCTAACGTATTATTTGGGTTGCCAACTTCCTAATTTCAATACGCTTTTCAAGAGGGATGAATTGAATTAAATCTTGCATAAGTTAAGAGGATACTTTTGATTTTCAATGAAAGTTGATTTATCGTCAAGCGTCTTAAAAAGAAAAAAAAAGAAAAAAAGCAGACTTAATAATTTCTTTTGAATCGATCCTTCTGTTCTTATAACGTAATCGTGTTTATGTTGACTTGAAGTTCAAATCAATCTTGGGTATATCGTTTAGATTGGCATATTTGTGAGTTTGTTGAGAGGTCATCTTTTATATCATACCATGAAAATGATCCATCACCACTCATCCGAAGTAGTATTCACGAAAGACACCAATGGTCAAAATAACCATCATTCATGTTTTACACATATCATTATTATATGTCATGTGTATTATCTTACCTCCATGGACAATGTTTATTTATTTATTTAAATTTTATTATGATGGAAGGGGATTCAAATGGGTTGGAATCACTTAGGAGACCAATAATTATACAATTAATCTGCAAGGTTATTGTTGATATTTATTTATCCCTAAAAAAGGTTAAAGAGAATCCAAATCTTATTAAATAATTTTTCGTCTAGCCTGACTCCTAGCTACTTGTGAAGTTTGATGTGTAAGGAAAAAAAGAAAAAATGTGTTGTAGGTGTTGAATTCGTCGCTAGAGGTTTAGGCCCCTCTTCTCTACAAGAATTGGGCCTAAGTAGTTTGCCTCTTAACCTTCACACACATAAAGGTCAGTCAGCCCTATGCGGCGGGTTTCTAGTATAGTCACTCTGATACTTAAAGTTACATCATGGGTCCACCCTTAGGCAGAATGAGAAAGAAAGTTATGGAGGAGTTGAGAGTAGCCCTGTCCCTTTTTTCATATTTTATTGCTTACCTTATGTGAAAATGGTTAAATCTAATATAAAGAGGCCATGGTGACTCTCCAAAGAGACTAGGGAGCACCCTTTACACGTGGTAGGTCCTCATTGGGTTGCCATTGGCTTGAGCCATCGTCTATAACAATGTCAAACGCTAGTCGTGTTTGTTTCTGTTCTGTGGCATGGATATGTTGGGTATAGAGAATGGTCGGACTAGACGTAGACTATCAGGAAGATCAATTTGTCAGGTCGTTATCGGTCCCTCGAAGAGGTTGGGGGTTGCGAGTTACATGGCCTTGCCGGCCGCATCCCCCATGTATGGAGATGGAGATCGAGCTCATGAGGTGTGTTCTTCTAGGACGGCCTAAGGTCGCATAAGTGCTTCTCGCATGGGATAAAAATGAAGTTCTCTAAACAACTTAAAAAAAACATGAATCCGGAGATTCTCAAACAAAATCAACTTCTTGAGTTTAGCGTATTTATTGTTTATGTTTCACAATGACTGAGAACTCCAAATCCATTTGTTGAGTATTTATAAAATACAAGATATTTAGATGCTTATAAATTTACTTGTAAAACTTGAAAAGTTAATATATATATATATATTTGTTTTCAAATTTACTGTTAGGCCTAATATGTTACATCCAGTGAAAGTTTTTTTTTTTTTTTTTAATAATATGTTACTTTTTATACTCTATTTCAAAATCATATATTTTACTTTTTTTTTTGTTTGTCGTTGTCTCTATACAAGAATCTTATAAAATCCTTAAGTGATACATTACAAAGTTAAGAAAATCTTCTATTTAAAATCTCTCTATTCTTTCAATAAGTTTCTTAAAATTATTTTTCATATTGATATTTCCATATATAAATATTTAAATCTGATTATTCCCAAATAAGTAATAAGTGTTAGCCTTATTAATTATCACTTAAAAAATTTTATTTATTTATTCAAAGAGCTAGAAAATTTTATAATTTTATCATATTATTTAATAGCACAAGTTTTATCGATTATTTAATAATTTTTATTCATATCCACTAATAATTACACCATTAAATACTTAATCCATAACTATAACTATTTTAATGATTAGATGATTAATGGATAATCCATCTACATAATTGTATAAGTTTAATAACAAAATGATATAGGAAGATAAAGGTATTATAATAATTAAGTTTGCTATATAAGGTTGTGAATCATGCGATTAACGTGAATAAAAATTATCACAAGTTGAGAGTCGCAATCACTAATCCACCATTCCTCAACTTCCTTTCTCCATCTAACTATTTTATCTCCCACCATCTACGTTCTCAGCATCATTTCTTCCATCCAAACAAAACCTCCACTCTCTCTCTCTTTCCCCTTCAAACCCACGTCGTACTCTTGCCGACACCCGTTATTCGATTTTATTCCGATTCATTCTATTTCGGACCATTTCTGCTAATGAAAGGGCGGCTGCTCTCCGCATACTCTACGCCCTCCTCTTCCTCATACTCTTCGCCCTCACAACACTCACTTCTCGAACCTTCTTCTTCTTCACTCTCACTCGAACTCCAGACCTTCCGTTCTCAGTCCCAACCTCGCTCCCTCACTATTGCTCCTCAGTTCAACACCACAATACTCGAATTCGCAGAAATTGACCTCAGCGAGCCGAAGTTCGACCGCGAGATCCAGCAGCTACTAGAACCTGACTTCCTTCAGCTTACCTAGCATTCATTAGGCGGAAATTCAATCTCCGAGACATCAGGTCAAGGACTTTCCGTCCTCCTGTTATCATCCGTACGCCTAGGTTTTACTTGCACTGGCCTGGTTTCAGGACGAATCTAGAAGATTGGTCTCGGAATAGGAAGTCCTTCCGTTCGGATATATTGCTTGATTTGGTCTTCCAAGTTAATAATAAAATCGAGGAGGCTAATGGAAACGCGATTTCGGGTTCCAAATACAGCTCCTGTGCTGTTGTTGGAAACAGCGGAATTCTATTGAATAACGAGCATGGAGAGCTGATCGACTCGCATGAGGTGGTTATTCGATTGAATAACGCGAGGATTGGGAACTTAACGAGGAATGTAGGATCGAAAACGAACATCTCGTTCGTAAACAGCAACATACTGAACATTTGCGCGCGCAGGCGGGGTTGCCTCTGTCACCCTTACGGCGACAACGTACCGATGGTTATGTACGTTTGCCAACCCATACATTTGATGGATTACACGGTGTGTAATGCATCACATAAATCTCCTCTACTGATCACGGATGCGAGATTCGACACGTTATGTGCAAGGATTGTGAAGTATTACTCTGTGAAGAGGTTTTCGGAGGAAAGTGGGAAGCCATTGGAAGAATGGTCAAAAGTACATGATGATTCTTACTTTCATTACTCTTCAGGGTTTCAAGCAGTGATGCTGGCGGTAGGGATTTGTGATAGGGTTAGTGTTTTCGGGTTCGGGAAATCGGAAACGGCCAAGCATCATTATCATACTAATCAGAAAGCAGAGCTTAAGCTTCATGATTATGAGGCGGAGTATGAGTTTTACCATGATTTGGTGGAGAGACCACAAGCGATTCCTTTTATATCGGACAAGTTTAAGTTTCCACCAGTGGTTTTGTACAAGTAAAGTTTGTGATAACATCGGATGTCTCTGTCTCAGGTTCAGGAATTTGGGACTTGGCCTAAACAACTTTGTCATATGAAGCAACAACCAAACCAGAAATCTGGCTGTTTAAAAGGTAAATTTTGGGTTTAGCTTAGGAAATTTTCATGGTATAAAACGGATTCTGTTTTTGCCGCTATTGCAGGCAATTTTAAGATTTATTCTATACTTTGTTTTTCATAACATTATTGATTTTTTTTGGGTTTTTTTTCCTTAAATATATAATTATACAGAGTGGAAGATGCAAAAATTGTACCATCCTTGTAGAAAAACATGATATGATTTGATTTATATAATCTCAGTGTTTAGCTTTTTATGATTTAGGATAAAATCATATGTTATATGTTGTGCAAGGGAGAAGCCTGTTCTCTAACAACTCCTTATGATTTTTTTTTCTTTTGCCAATACAATGAGAAAAAATGATTCGAATCTGCGATTTCTCACCTAAGAGTTCAGTAAGATGCCACTAGAATATGGGTCTGTTTGTTTTGGCTTTTTTCCGGCAGATACAGACACTTTTTCAAACTTTTTGCTAACAAATTATTTATCAAGAAATATATATAGATAAAAAAAAGTTGACATTTCTCATCAAAAGATCAAAGAGAACAAATATAGATAAAATTTAGATGCAAATCGAATATATTTACACATATCATTTTAAAAAAGATACAGATACAGATGAAAAACAGACAATCCAAACAGACATGGTTTAATCCTCCCTTGCTAATTTTAGATGTGTTTATGGTTTATATAATTGTAATATCACGTTTACTTTTGAATGATATAAAGTAAATGTCATCATTGATTACTTGATTAGATTAATGCCCCTTTTGGATTGACAAGGAGGCAATTTTTTACTTAAAATATAATTTAACCATTTCTTTTACAGGGCTAATTTATCTCTTTAAGTACAGGTGGGATATCTCTAGACATGAATATGATGTTATATTTGCAATGAAACTTATGCACATAGACTTTTACTTCTTACTCTACCACACTCACGTGGACGGGATGTACAATTAGAAAAATAATCTTTCGGGTTTTATGTTCTTATTTTTTTTTTAATTTTTGAATTAGTGGTTAAAAAGGTCTAGGTTTTTAAACTATTATATGGTATAATTATAACTTTTTTTTATAGCCTAATTTATTCATGATATATAATAATAGATTTTAGAAAAGCAGATAAAATTGAAAAAATATAATATAAATGAGAAGATGCAAATCTAAGGAATATTCTATGGTCCCATCACAGGTATAACGGGACTGGTCTCATCACATTATTTAACGGTTCAGATCTATTTTAACCATAATCGAAGCCCATAAATTTTTTTATACTAATTCTTTATAGCTTTTTGCGATGAGACTATGGAAGTTCCCTAAATCTAATAACTGAGTTTCTCCTTAGAATAGGTTATTCTTTATATGGATATATGTATTTCGACATTCATTGCAGTTGCTTGATTGACATTCATGATTAGACATGGACACGGTTCAATTTCGACTGGAAATCGAATCAAACCGTCACCAATGATTTCATAACTAGAACTAGATTGGTTGGACGGTTCAAGAACCAATTAGAGAATCGTCAATTTTGCATTTCCTTAGTGATTCTTTGTTCGATAACTGGATAGGACCGACAATTCCAACCAAATCCATTGAAAAAGAAGAATATTAGATAAAAAATTTAAAAGATAGTATTAAATATATAAATCATTAATGTTTAAATTTTAAACTATTTTATCTTAATGGAGAAATTTGTAACATAGTAAAGAAGTAAATATAACTTAAAACTATAAATAATTCAGTTTATATAAATTTCTCCTTAAAGCAAAATCTCATTCTTTAATAACATGAGACTATTTTTCATATTGTAATTTTTTTGGCCTCTAGAATATTTTATTAATATCACATTACTAACACTACAATTAATGGTAGATGTGTTTGTATATAAATAATACACCTCCTAAACAAATTTTTTAAAAAATTGATTAAATATTTTAACACTCTTATATCACGTTTGGTACGCATAAATGATTTGGATTGGAATGGATTTGGATGAAATGAGTTTGAGAATGGTAAATCCATTCTTATGTTTGGAAGATTATATGGAATGAAATAACCAAAAAGTATAATTGTCGGAAATGTCCTTAGTAATAAATGTAAAATATAAATACATAATAAAAAAGTAATTACACCACATATAATTAATAAGGGTGGAATGGAATCGTGATTCCATCTTTTTAAAGTCATAATCAAATTCCTATTCAAAACGAGAATTGTCGATTGCAAAGAATCATGATTTGGCTTTTAAAAACGCTTCCAAATATTAAAAGATAATGAAAGCCGGAATTGTAATTCCATTCTGGTCTATTCATGCATACAAAATATGTCATGCGATCAAACTATTATTTTGAGTTAAAAATTATCTCATTAAAAATTAAACTTCATTTATTTATTTTTTTAAATTTCAATTTGAAAAAGAAATTAGTGGTTCCATGGTTCCGACGCCACAACCGGGAATGGTGGGTTAGTCAATTTAAAGACTTTGAACTGGTCGTTCCAGTTCGGTCCCCAAACCATAATGATCTGTATTCATGATTGCAAGCAATCAACTGTTTCTGTCCAAACGACTTGTCCAATTTAATTCCATACAAAAGTTAAGGCCACCATTGGAAGGGAAGAAGAGTTGGAAAGGGATGGTCTGGCTGCCATCAGTGTCATCCGTTTACGTCTACTTTTATTATCTTTTATGTATAATTTATTTTATTGCTATGCCTTATGGCTAATCTAGAAATCATAACTACAATTCTAAGACAACGGATAGATACAGAGAGATGTGCTAAACTTTGAAAGCATACCTTTTTATTTTCATAATTTTTGAAACATATATATAACACCCGGGTATTTTTGTTATTTATCACATTTTTGGTATTGTAGTGATATTCTTAGGTGTCTTAAGTATATTTTTAATATTTATATTTGCATTTGCAAATATCTTAAAATAAGTTCAATTGCGGAGATGAACTATATAAATGACTAAAAAATTTGTATATTAAGATAATCCATTGCTACAAATATGTTATTTTCATATCGCTAATACATTGGAATTATAGTCTTTATTAGTCTTTTTTTGTTTTTTCCTTCTAATATATTAGTCTAAATTCATTAAAATGACCACAAATTTTTTTGATCCCATTCAATTACTAATTATTATTTTTATTTTGACGATCAAAGTATGTCCCACAAATCGCCTCTTACACTCTCCTGACTTTATACAGTCGTCTAAGTGTATCCATGACTATACGTGTACTGGAAATTCAAATTCTATCTTAAACTTCTATATTGCCATTCAAAGTGCGGGCTCAGCATGTGAAACTTCAATCCGTCACTATATTGTACCGGAAATTCAAATTCTATCTTCTTCTACCTTGTCATTCAAAGTGCGGCTTACCATCTGAAAATAAGCGTTAAAAAATGGATATAAAACCCACATGAACTACGATCAATCCGATAACTCGGATGTTTTTAAGTTGTTATTATATTTTTATTGTTTTTAAATTGATGTTTTTAAAAAAGCAGATGCTAACGAAAAATTAAAAATTTTACCAATAAGCATACCTACAGATCACATGCAAATAAAAATCGAATAATTCAAAAAATCCAACAATCCAAACAGACACAATATATATGACCCAAGAGCAATCCTAACCTTCATTCCGCTGTTGAAATTCTTACCTGCCGAACTAAACTATATTTATTTTGGAATCGAGATATGGGGTTCGAATTGTATGGCTCTTGTGCTGTTTGTGTCAATTCCACTACACTCTATTGGGATAGGAGTGTGGAGGAGTTTGATCGATCCCCATAAAGCTGTTATTGGATTAAAATAACGCGACGATGGGAGAATTGGGAATTTTACTTACAACGTTGGGTTGTATCCATTGCAGTGAAGCTTATGAAACACATGGATTCTAACTTTACTTAGATATACCTTTTCATAACAAAAGAAGGGGTGTCAACATATTAGCACCCCCAATACATTGTGGTGTAATATATCCTTACATAGGGTCATTGATGGTCATTGATGATCTTTTCACAAAAACAAAAGCCAGACAATAGCCTTATAGTTGCCTTATAGTTATCAGCTAGATAAGCACAAAATATTATTTACAAGGGCCTCCTCATCCTTTCCTTGGGCTTCGTTCAAAACTCGTTTCTATTCCTCTGTGTCGAAAACAGTGTCTTGTTCCTCATATTTGACACCCACCAAGAACCTTATGCTGGTCTGCAAATCAATAAAATGATGACAGTTAATGACTAATGATGTCGGGTTCCGCTAGAAAATTAAGAAAGCTGTACCATTTTTGGGTCATAGACCGCATATTCGTTGTACTCGAGCGGGCTATCCTTGTGTTCTGATGGAATTAGGCGACCACAAGGCACCTTGATATCATCCTTCCAGACAAAGTGCTCGGATTCGTCTGTTTTCTTCCTGCCTAGTCCTTTCACCGCAAGCTTCTTCTCTTCCAAGGACTTAGTATCCTGCTCAATCAAGTGTGAAGCAATCTTATACATTACAGCTAAAGTAAAAACTAGGTAATTCTGCCATGGAGAAACCTACCTCTGGTGCGTTTTTCATCTCCAAAATTTCTTCTCCTAGAGAAGCAATAGCCAGTACCAAAAAGCCTTCTGGTCTGTCAACCGCTGTGAAACCATACCTTGCAGCTTCTGCCGCAGCATCAGAACATACAATTGCCTTCCCAAACTAAAAGAGGTGGTTTGTTTTTTTTGGGAGCGTTAGATGATGACTATTGGAGGTGAAAAAATAAAATTACGTGCTATAACATGGAATTATGATGGGTACCCTCTTACCATGTAACCGGGTACAGGAAGGGAACAAATGGAAGGCAAAAATCCTTGGTGCAAATGCCTTAATAAGTTTGAGCTCCGAGTACCTGCATAAAAACACGAGAGGCGTGCTAAATGCACATCTTGTGAAGTTGATAGGTATAGATAAATATCTGTGAAGAGCCTTACCACACCACAGGAGGACCTTGTTTGGTAGGTTTTTTATTTCATCATAGGAAGGGGCAGCATTTGATTCCACTGCAAAAATGTTGTCGACTGATACCCCATAACTCTGCAAAGCATAAAAGTAGAAAATTGATCATAATCTCCATACCCCATTCGACTACTTATAAAGACAGTGTAAAAAACCACATCTTACAACTTCTCCAACTTTGACAGGCTCATAGGTCTTCTCCAAGTAATTTACAATCATCCTGTAGTCATCAGAATCCTTTTCCAGCAATGATACTTTGCAGCCCAATATTTCATATCGATCAGATAAGGGGTCATCAATTGTTGCTCCTGTAAGATCTCCCACAACATGAGAAGCCACAGTTATATCTCGAACTGTCTCCAAAGCAGAGGCAGCCTGCAGTTACAGCCATGATTTAGCCCTTGCCAATGTCTAAAAAAGAACAGGATAACATTAGGCAAAGAAGTAAAATATTCCTACATGATCAGCAAGATCCTGATAGTTCCTGAAGATGAAAGGTCTGGTTGAATGCATCAGGGTAAACCATCTCTGGCTATAGTCTGACCAGACAGCTTCTGCCTTCGGTCCTGTCTCCTTCATAGATTTTACCCTCTCTACAAACTCTAGAAGGACCTCCTCGCCTAAACATTACTGAAACATCATTACATATTTGATCGAGAGAATAGGAAAGGAAAGCAAAGAGAAAGGGACGCATCTCATACATCGTTGCAAGTGGATCTTAGACAACATTCCACTGGAAGATCCGGAGAATCATAACCCATTTCCATTAAAGCATACCTAAATTGCATCCAAATGCACACCCATCATACCAGTCAAATCAGCCTTCTTCTGAAGAAAAAACGGAGAGAAAAATTGATACCTGTATATCTCTTGACTGCATAAAATTTTCATGAAATTTGCAACTGGAGGATCCAACTTGCTGTGGATTGCTGCAGCTCCCAGCTGTCTAAGACCAAGCCTCCATGCCTAACATCAACGCCATCGTCCTATGAAGCAACAAAAACATGTCCTCAAAAGACAGAAACTTTCATAAAAGAGGTATCATGCTTATTGTATATTTTTTGGGACACAAACATGCTTCGCTTATCAGAAAGCAATTTTACCATGTCAATAGGATAGAACTTTAAAAGCTTCTTTTCAAATTTCTTGTCTCGCTCCCAAGGTTCAAATTCATTTCCAGTTATTTCCTCGAAAAGCCTTACGAATTCCTTTATTGCACCATTCACGTTTTCCCACTCTTCTTGCCTCTCTTCTGCATTTGGATCATCACCTAGTTTCCCTGTCTTGTGATAGAGATATACTTTGTTCTCCAGAACCGTTATCAATTGCATGATGCAGTAGCTAGAAGTCATGAAAGAGAAGTGAAGTTTCGTCCAATGAGGATAACAAATCACAGACAAGCATTCATGAAAGCAAGAGATCTCACAAGGGTAAATCCTTACTCGTTCTTTCCGCTCCCCATGTCACATAGGAGAAGGCGCAGTTGTAGAGTATTCCATCCCTCTCAAAAATCTTTCCACCCTGTTCTTGCAGCTTTGTGTCCTTGTAGACTCCTCTTTTCCCATATAATTTCAGCTGCACCACAATACACAGAACCTTAGTCGAAAACTTCATAACCACATTGTTCAAGTTCCTGGACAAGTATCATAATGAATTTGAAAGGAAAAGGACAGAATGTATCAGGTTTTGTTACTTCTGCTGAAATAGATTCTTGAGCTTCCTCACTAGGATCCATTTTATCCCATGGTATTCCTTTCCCATCCACCGCACGATCAGTCAGAAAATCATAGGCAGGTAGAGGTTGTGCCTCTTGTTTCTCAATGCTGTCGAATAACCAAGCTTCTCTCACGACTCTTATTCCTCGTTCCCTACAGTAGGATGAGAATGTCATCTTTTTCATTGATATCCCAGCAAACCAATCACAAGTATCATAATAACCGCATATTATGAGACTAGGCCATGTAGGTGTACTCTAAAAATCATAATGTCCGCAAGAGATGTTCATTAAAAGACAAATTTTGACTAATATTACTCACACTGCTTCTGCAATTTTCGATGAACCACCGCGCTCACGCTCAGCAGGTGAGGCGACTATACATGTCACGCCTGGAAAGTACGGGACAATCAAATGAATGAGAACGAAAGACCAGACCTTACCCTTTTTATGTAGTTGAGCATAAGGAAAGTGAATTACCAATAGGTGAATGAGACACTTGCCCTCCATGTTTCTCTATCTCTGACTTCCAATGTTGCTGCGTTAGAGTTCATGTTTAGCTTCTTAGCACAAAGACCATGCTTAATAAGTACCAGCAAAACTAACTACTAAGCAGAGTCACGTACATGAGTTCGAGTAAGACGGCCCATTAGAGAGATCATCTTTCCTTGGAAAGGCTTATCTGCAAGAACTAAGTCCCAAGTTGGGCGACTTTTTGGGTCTTGATACTTTTTCAGCAACTGCATATTGACCAATTTACAATGTACTGCTTATAACATGGCAGAAACCAAAAGAATGGATAAAATGGGAGATTGATTACCTCGGCTACAGGAGAACTTTGAACAGAGTCCGGTAACTTTGTGGGTTCCTCTTTCCTGGGTGGGTTCTTGGTGCTGAATATGCAGCTAGACCACTCACTGTAAGCTCCTTTACAAGTATATCGCGTACCTGTAAACTCCAAACTGCCACTGCAAATGGGCATTTATCTAGAGGACCATAGAACAGCATGTCAAGGCTGTCCGAACGGAACGCGAAAATATTGTTAGTCCAGGATTTGATTAAGAGTTTATACGTCTCATTTTTGGGTAATATGAAGCGCCAATATGAACTAACCATTTGGAGATCACGGCCCCATCAGAGCCAGATGAATCCTGGCCATTAGCTTCCAACAGTTCGCGCAACTGCTGTAGAGATAAATTTTCTTCAACAGCTTTGGATAATTCCTTGAGTTCATTATCACCGGTTTTCCATCGGCTTGGCCGTTATCAGTTTCTTGCTTAGATTTCTTTGGAGATTGCTCCGCTTCTGTCCCCTGGATTCTGCCTTTTGTTTCCTAGTCATCACCTTGTCTTCATCCATCGAAGCATGGCCATGACCATGACCATGAGACCTTGCTTCATGTACCTTAAACCATTAAAAAAAAAAAAACAAAAAAAAAAACCACTCAACTGAGATAGTCAAACATACTCCAACTGCTACATCAAATGAAACGGTCTAATTCATATGCGGCTTTTTTAAGTTCTATGATCATTTGGAGTTTAGATTTCTCTTTCTATATATTACCTATCCAAGTGTCATGTTTTAAGCAGCGTTTGATTACAAGGCTCAACAGGATGAATAGAACTGCTGTTCAGTATTATGAAAAATTATGTAATCAAACGCTACTACAAAGTGTTTGCACTTAAAGCTTTCACAGTAAGCTAGAGAAACAATGAAACATCTGGATGTCATAATCGAACTACTTTAAGAAAGAACCAGTACGAACCTTCATCTCTTCACTCTCTTGAAAACCCAGAATCTACTTTGGAAGTCCAGTTCGCACAGACCAAAAAAGGGTTCAAACTGATGAAGAAGCTTTCACTTTCACTTGGAGCTAAAAACTCAAAACCAACGATTCTTTTTCCTTTATGGAACAACAGAGCAATGCCGGGATCTTTTTACACAAACTGGCTGGACAAGTAGATAAAACTCCTAAGAGTATGGATGTCAGTCAAGTCACCAAGTTCTTGGCACCTCTGTCTTTGCGGTTGAGCTACAAGTGTCTCCATGAATCTAAAACATGGCACTTGTCCTTGTGCACTGACAGCTCTTGCCCACTGACTTGACACGTGGAGAATGAACAGCAAGGTCATGTACTTTCATCTACTGTTGCTGGGGCGACCGAATGGGGATTAAGGGTGAAATCTGTTGACAGTTGACACGCTTGCTATTAGAAACAATGCTAGGACATCTGCCTTTGGCGGTCAGTTTGTTTCCCTAATTTTTTTTTTTTTGTAGCTTTGAATTTATCTTTTTATTATTTTTAAATAATTTATTTATCGAAAATAGATATTAATAAAAAAAATAAAAATTTTATTAATAACTGAACAAAATAAAATAGATATAATACAAATATGTTATAAATATTAATATAGATAATGCTGAAAAAAAAATGTGAATAACTACAAATTATGTATTAATAAACAAATAAAATAATTAATAGTTTTCATAGTAATTGTATATATATCATTAAATATAAAAAATTATTAATAATTACTCAACAATTAATACCACGGCAGCCATTACTCATACTTTCTTAAGTTCATGATCCAGTAGAGTTTGAACAAATTTACTCAATCAGCGGTATACGAAATGAATCAGATTTTTCGATAAAAAAAATACCATATAAAGAAATATTTATTTATTCTATCTTTCATTTATTAAGAACATAAGTCTTTTTATCAAGGTTTTTTCTAAAAAAAGAAAAGAAAGATCTGGATCGTTTATGGAATTGATTCAAACGATTCAAAACTAAAGAAGTCAATCAATATTAGTTGATTCAAATTCTGATTTTAAAATCAATATATCAACTATATGTGTATGAGATGGCACTCGCTTCAAACTTCGAAAGTTTTACAAAGATCTTGTATGGCATTTCATAAATATTTTCAAAAGATATCTACATTTTATGATTTTGTACTTATTTGATGCACCATTCTCCGAGTCAAATCCTTAATAGCAAGGATGGGTCCGGGTCCGACTGGAGCTCAGGTTTGAAAAAAAAAAGTAATTTTTTTTTTAGAAAAAAAACATATATTATATGTATATTATAAAAGACAAATAATAACATAATAATAAGTATAATCTTGTAAACAAAAGCTACCTTCTAAAATAATAATTGCTTATCTCTATTACAATTGAATCTTATTATATACTAATTATATAGCTTGATTTAGTAACAATTTCTTTCTTTTTGCAATTAATATTATTAAAATGTACATGAATTATTTAATAGTTATCCTATCCAGATATTTTGAATTAAATGATGCCAACCAGTAGACACAAATTATGCAAGTAGACAACGCTCTTGTGATGCATGTGCAAATAAAACAACCCAACATATATAAATTAAATAGATATATTGTTTTGACAGGTTGAAAGATGACAACCTTAATTAGTCCCAGAAATTAAGAAATTAATTACAAATCATAATTACAATTGTATTTTCTATAGATAACTTCTCAATGTTGGGTAACTACCATGCGGTTATAATTGTAAGGACCCACTATTACCCCTAGTTGAAATAAGCAATAGCAGTTCCCCAACCGCATATAATCTGCAGAATTATATGCAAGGTTGTCTTAAAAGGATTGTTTGATGAATTGTTCACCTAATCTTAAGGAATAAATCATTTTAAGAAATAATTACTTAGTAGCTTTTCAAAACATATTAACATATATATACACAACTTCAAACAAAGGCAGATCAAGCTAGATATATACATACATATATTACATCCACAGGCTTCTTACAAGCCTTAAACAAAATAACAAAATATAAAGCTTAACAAAGCTTTACAAACATCCATTCTAACTAACTATCTAGTCTATTACAAAAAGAATGGTTCCGTCCAGTCCTGGTCAAACTCTAGTCCTCATATTCCTCCAAGAAGTCCTCAAAATCGGAGCCATAACCCATGCTCGCATAGGACTCGTCCAGGTCATCACCTGAAATTGTTAAAAGAATGAGCCAGAGGCCCAGTACACAGCAACGAATACAAAAGCGAGATGAAGCACACAAGCTTAGTCTAAATGCAATATGCAACATCCATTCAATTATTCTTTAATCTTTAATTAATCAATCAACACGGGAGTATTCAAACTCCGGACAACAGGATCGCGAGGGGACCTGAGTAACACTCGGACGCTCAGGGGGTTGATATAAGTAGTTCGGGTACTCATACCGTCCTAGATATCGTTAAGTCAAAGAGAAAAGTAGCTTCCTCCAGGGTAATAGCTTACTTAGCTCTATTTATACTCAGTCCATATCATAAAATATAGTTCACCCTTCTCATAAACGTTTGAACTAAACTATGGTACTTCCTACCAAGTTTAAATAAATTTTCACCGATCTATACCCCCGTCGACTACCCGCCGTACCACTTAATGAAAGTCATCTCAAATGACAGGAGTGGCCTAAGCGCCTAGATCTACCGTGCTCAAACCGAGCAAGGTGCCGCTCCCCGAACCGGATACCAACTTCCATCCCAAACTCATCAAACCATGAGGGGTCGCCGTTAGGTTCATACATGACCTGGCGTAGGAATTGGATTTTAACGGCATAAAACACAAGCAACAATCACATTTTAAGTTTTCTTATTATATATTTAAGTTTTATAAATGCCTATCCTAACAGAGACAAGCAGGTTACTGCGTACCTGATAAAGCTCGGGAATTAACGGAGTCGAATGGGCGAGGATCTATCACTGTTTAATCAATATTAAAATTCACTCTTAGCTTAAACTCTAATGACTAGTTCAAAATATAAATTCATCCAAGAATCCAAATAAATTGATTCAAAGTCAAAATAAGGCATTTAAACACCCTATCATACCCTAGATCGCTTAATAAATACATGATTACTCGAATAACAAACTTTGGAAAATTTTAGAAAAAGCTTTTAAAAAAAAATCAAAAGCTCAGGGATACGCCGGTGTTCAATGTCCTGAAAATTCACACTGCCAACGCTGGCAGTGTTCAAGGGTACGCCGTCAGCCTATGTTTCCTACGCCGGCGGCCTTTAGCCGGCGTTGAATCCAAAACCCAAAGTTTCAAAAACATCCAGAGAAGTCTAAGCCGTCCGCTTACTTAGGTACGCAGGCAGCTTTGACACATACGCCGGCGGCGTTGATTTCAAACAGCCGGCGTACAATATGGATGAAAGAACGCCGACTCACTCGTCTAGTGAAAGCCGGCGGCGTTGCAAACGGCGTTAGGAAAATTGATTCTGTGGGCTTTCTACACCGCCTCTACGCCGGCGGCGTAGAATCCCCAGATGCCGGCGTACGTTCAAAATCTAGCCTATACGAAAATGATTTTTGAAATCCCCTGTTTTATACACTTTGATCAATTCTCAAAACTTTTCCAAACTTAGTCCAAACTTTCTAAAGCTTGTTATATGATTCAAATACTATCCTAACAACATGAATTTCACCTCTAATTATCAAATCACCATTCATACTTCAAATTCACATATCAACTACTCATTCTTCAATTTTTCTATAATACCATTCCCACACTTCCACATTCCTATGAGATGCAAACTACCCCTTCATTAATCACATAATCCCATTCAAACTATCATTCATGCACCAATCCAATCTCCTACCAAACATCATCTCAAAATCCTATCTACCCTAACATTTACAAACAACACATTATAAGACATAAATTAAAAGACAAAGATTGCATTAAACTCACATGAGTGAATCTTGGCTTGGAATGTTATTCAAATCCTTAAGCTTGTAGTAAACCTTGGCTTAGGGTTCAAAATTTTGGATTGATAAAAGAAGGAAAGAAAGAAAGAAAGAAAGAAGATGAAATTCGTATGGAAATTATGGCTGCAAAAAGGAGGACTTATCTTGTCCAATTAGAGTAATTTGTTATCCAAATCTTACCTTTAAGGGGTATATTTGTCCTAGGTTTAATTTGGAGAATTTCAAATGCATTTGAGTTAAATTTGAGCTCAAAATGTGGTTTAAAAATTCACAAAATTTCTGTCATGAATTAAGCAACTTCAAAACAATTTGATTACATTCTAAACATAATGCATGCATATTAATTTACAAAAAGACACACACATTCATTAAACTATTCACACATTTATGGATATCAAACAATAATATTAATTTCATAATACTAATCATATATAAAATAACACATTCCTTAATTATATTACTAAACATACACATATATATATATATATATCATCCAAATATCATACTAGCATGCAATATAGGAATTTCTTGGCTATTTCATTCTCCCCTCCTTCAAAAAGTTTCGTCCTCGAAACTTATCATACCTTAATCATTGCTCAAACAACTCGGGATACTTCTGTCTCATCTCATCTTCGGGTTCCCAAGTCGCCTCTCTTTCGCTTTGACCCGACCACAAAACTTTGACAAAAGGAATTACTTTCTTTCTCAATACCTTGTCAATCTTGTCCAAGATCTTAATAGGTTTCTCAATTGTGCTTAGGTCGGGTTGAATCTCGGGTTGATGAGTAGAGACGATAGCTTCAGGATCCGATACACACTTTCTGAGCTGTGACACATGAAACACATCGTGAACTTCGGACAAATTCGGGGGTAAAGCTAGTCGGTAAGCTAATGGCCCGATTCTTTCCAAAACTTCATATGGACCTATATATCTTGGATTCAACTTTCCTTTAACCCCAAATCTAATCACTCCTTTTGTTGGTGAGATCTTAAGGAATACATGGTCACCAACTTCGAATTCCAATGGTCTTCTCCTCATGTCAGCATAGCTCTTATACCGATCTTGAGCCGTCTTCATTCTCTGCTTAATCACTCGGATCTTGTCAACCGCTTGCTGTACTAACTCAGGACCCAAAACTGTTCTTTCACCAACTTCATCCCAATGTATTGGGGATCTGCACTTCCTACCATACAGTGCTTCATAAGGCGCCATCTGAATCGTTGCTTGGAAGCTATTGTTGTAAGAAAACTCTATGAGTGGCAAATATGTATCCCATCTATTGCCAAAGTCTAAGGCACATGCTCTTAACATATCTTCCAAGATCTGGATCGTTCTTTCAGATTGCCCGTCTGTCTGAGGATGAAATGCCGTGCTAAACTGAAGCTGTGTACCCAAAGCAGTATGTAGACTCTTCCAAAATCTGCTGACAAAGCGTGAATCCCTATCTGAAGTGATCGTCTTTGGAATACCATGCAATCTCACTATCTCTTTGATATAGGTATGTGCCATCTTCTCCAATGATTCTCCAACTCTTAATGGTATGAAATGAGCCGACTTTGTCAATCTATCCACGATAACCCAAACAACTTCATACTTGGTTATGGTTTTGGGTAAAGCCGATACAAAATCCATGGTAATGTCTTCCCATTTCCATTCAGGCACTGACAAAGGTTGAAGTTCTCCTCCGGGCCGTTGATGTTCAATCTTTACTTGTTGACAAACCATACACTTAGAGACATATTGAGCTACATCCCTCTTTAAACCTTCCCACCAATAATTTCTTTTTAGATCCTTATACATTTTTGTACTTCCGGGGTGAATCGAATATGGAGAGGAATGGGCTTCCTTCATGACTTCTTCTCTTAACCCACATGGCACAAATAGTCGATTCCCATATCTCACAACACCATCCATATCAATCCTTAATTCTTTCCTTTTCCCAATCCTTATAGAATCCTTTATTCCTTTGGTTTCATCGTCTTCCTCTTGAGCTTGTTTAATTCTATCCAGAATTGTTGGTTGCAAAGACAGTTGAGCTAACATCACATCTACTTGCTCCACAGTGACTTCAAGATCTAGCTTCATGAACTCTATCTGGATCTCCTTTTGGCTAGAAAGCAAAGTAGCAATGTCTTCATGTTTCTTTCTACTAAGCGCATCCGCTACTACATTAGCTTTCCCGGGATGGTAGAGGATCTCCACGTCATAATCCTTAAGTAGTTCAAGCCATCTTCTCTGTCTCATATTGAGTTCTTTCTGTGTGAAGATGTACTTTAAACTCTTGTGGTCCGTATAGATCTTACACTTCTCTCCAAACAAATAATGTCTCCACAATTTCAGTGCAAGTATAACAGCTGCTAACTCTAAATCGTGTACTGGATAATTCTTTTCATGTGGTTTCAACTGTCTGGAAGCATAAGCTATAACTCTCCCGTCTTGCATAAGCACACAACCGAGTCCTTGAATAGATGCATCACTGAAGACTATGAATTCCTTTCCATGGACTGGTAGCGCCAAGATAGGAGCCGATATCAATCTCTCCTTCAACTCTTCAAAGCTCTTCTCACATCTATCATCCCATTCAAACCTAACATTCTTTCGGGTCAATCGGGTTAATGGAGATGCAATCTTTGAGAATCCTTCCACAAATCTTCGATAATATCCAGCTAATCCAAGAAAGCTTCTGATTTCACTCACCGTTGTAGGCCTTGTCCACTTGAGAATCGCCTCAATCTTCGTTGGATCAACTGAGACTCCTTCTTTTGAAATAATATGTCCAAGAAAAGATATCTCCTCTAACCAAAACTGACACTTGTTAAACTTGGCATATAGTTTCTTCTCTCGAAGCCTTTGTAACACAAGTCTCAAATGCTCTTGATGCTCTTCTTTGCTTCGGGAATAGATCAAGATATCGTCAATGAAGACTATGACAAATGAATCCAAATAATCCTTGAAGACTCTATTCATCAAGTCCATAAATGCAGCTGGTGCATTGGTTAACCCGAAAGGCATCACTAAAAATTCGAAGTGTCCATATCTGGTTCTGAAAGCTGTCTTCTGAATGTCTTGAGATTTAATCTTAAGCTGATAGTATCCTGATCTCAAGTCGATCTTAGAAAACACAGTTGCTCCTTCAATTGATCAAACAGATCGTCAATCCGTGGCAAAGGATACTTATTCTTGATAGTAACCCGGTTCAATTCTCTGTAGTCAATACACATACGCAAACTCTCATCCTTCTTCTTGACAAAAAGCACTGGAGCACCCCACGGGGATATGCTTGGTCTAATAAAACCCAAGTCTTGCAATTCTTGCAATTGCAACTTCAACTCTTTCAACTCGGCTGGAGCCATTCTGTATGGAGCTTTAGAGATAGGTACCGTTCCTGGTAACACTTCAATTCCAAACTCTATCTCTCTATCAGGTGGTAATCCAGGTAACTTCTCAGGAAATACATCCACAAACCCATTCACAACTGGCACCATGTTGATATCTACTTCCTCCATACTCATAGCTGCTATAACCGGTTTCTCCCACAACTCCATGAACTTCATACTCTTAGGTCTTAACCTCTCTAACATATATGAAAACCTTCCTTCATCCAAATCAAAACTCAACTCCGCTCTACTACAATCGATAGTGACCTTATAATGATTTAGCCAATTCATTCCCAATATTACATCAAAATCAGATAAAGGTAACACTATCATATCAATAGGCATGCTCACATCAGAAATCATCACATTCACATTCTTACACACACATGGATGCCTATTTTCAATCACTAACGGAGTAGTTACACACATAACACGATCACTCAACACTTCAGAAGCAAGATTACAATCGTTCATGAAATTCTCAGAAATACATGCATGAGTCGCCCCTGTATCAATCAACACATAAGCATTCCTATCACACACATTCAGAATACCTGCCAAGGTGTCTACTGCAGGCGTATCTTCAACTTGCTGTAGGGTGAAAACTCTAGCATTTGTCTTCCCTTTTTCCACATTCATTCCCTTTTTAACATCAGGTCGATCTTTGCAATTGGAAATATGATGCCCTCTTTGCTTACAATAAGCACAAAACACTGGTGGTAGCTTGGGATTCTGACACTCTGTGTATTTATGCCCAACTTGACCACATGAGAAGCACGCTCCGGGAGTCCACTTACAAGTTGTCTCTTCATGAGGACCATAGCATCTAGGGCATTTCTTCTCAAACACTGGTGTAGAAGCCTTAGATGTTGATTTCTGACCTCCTTGTTTTCCCAGGTAAGGTCTCTTTCCTCGGTTTTGATAATAGCCTCCTTTGCTAACACCTTGATAACCGCCATAAGATGTGGCTGGAGCAGGTCTCTTCCCCATGAAAGCAGCTCTTCGGGCTCTCCTAACTCGACTATCATTATTTATCTGTTCCATCAACAAAGCTTTGGCAACTAAATCTGATAGAGTGTGCAATTCGAACTTCTTCACTTCATTCTGAATCTCTTCATTCAAACCGTTCTGAAACATCTGAACCTTCATCCTCTCATAACGATAATCTCCTCCAGCAAAGCGTAGCAACCTGCAAAACTCTCCATGGTACACATCTATGGTCTTGCTTCCTTGTCTCAAGTTCAACCAATCAGAAATCATCCTCTCTCGTACTGAATTCGGGAAGTACTTAGTGAAGAAGGTATTGTCGAGCCTGGATTTTTAAAACTATCCGGTTCATTTCTTTTAACCCGATTCATATTAAACCCTTAACCCATTCAATATGAATCTTCGACTAGGGATTAAAAGAAATTTAATTTTAAAAAAAATTTTGGAGTCGCCACTCGATAAAAATCGGAAAAAAAAAATGAAAGCTAGGATTAATGGGTCGGTTAATCCTAACTTAGCCACTAGTCTGCGAAAAGTTTGATTTAAAAATCAAACTTTAAAAAATACCAGATATATGAGTCCGGGGGCTAACCTATTAAAACCTAAGCGGTTACCACTTTAAATTTAAAATTTAGAATTTATCCTTTTCTATACTAAAAAAGCTCAAACAAAACATTTACAAAACAAATATCTACAAGTTTAATCATTCATTTTTTATTTTTATGTATTTTTTCTTAGGATTTAAATATCAACAAACATTTGTATTTTTCCTTTCAAAAAAAAAAAAACTTATAATATGTACAAAATGATTATTTCAAACTATCAAAACAAAATATATTTTTTCTAATTTTATTGTCGTCCGTAGGTGCCTACGTACTCGCTAATCGAGATCAGACAAAACGTAGTTCTTTTTATAAAGAACTTACTTTGTTGATCAATTTTATATTTTTAAAATATTCTCACTTTAAGTTCATTAAATTTTGAATTTTTATGAAAACCAATTTTGATGATCCTATGATCTAATCAATTGACTTTTATTTCATAAAAAATATATTTTTCTAAGTTCAAAATTCATTAATTCATGGCTAATTTAATGCTACATGAAAATAATTTTGAAAACTTTGAGTATTATCTTTATAGTAAATTTATAAAGATAACTTTGATAAAAACTTGATTAATATCTTCATAGTGCATTTATGAAGATAAATTTTGATAAAAAACTTGATTAATATCTTCATAGTAAATTTATGAAGATAAACTTTGATAAAAAAACTTGATTAATATCATGATTCTCAAAAACAGTCTTTATCTTTATTATTCAACAATAATTTTGGTTTTAAAAAAAATCCATTTACAATTTATTATTTTTCAAAATTCAATAATCATCACATATATTCATAACATATTCAAAATATCAAAACAAAATTAAAATACAAAAAACAAAACATCTCATGCATCAAATATATTTAAATCAATTTATATGCAAATACATATTCATGAAATATTCAAAAATATCAAAAATTGTTAAAACATGTAAATTTACATTAAAAATAATTTTTCTAATTTTTCTGGATTTTTCTGAATTTTTCTGGATTTTTTACAAATTTTTATTAATTTTTTCCTATTTTCCGAAATTAAATATATAATAAATAAATAATTTAATAATACAGACTAACCTGGACCGTTGGATTTTCTCGGATCAGATCTCAACCGTCTGATCTATAGACCAAATCTGACCGTCTGATCCTTTGACTCGCGATCTGGACCGTGGATCTGCTTGATCAAATATGGACTGTAGGATCCTCTGATTTAATCTGGACCGCAGGATCTGCTGACTTTTGACCGACGACCGTTGATCGACGACCGACGACCGTTGACCGACGACCGACCGGGTTGGATTCGGATTTCGGGTCGGATCTCGGAGCTCCGTCGGGTGAAGAAGACGATGACAGTGGCTTCAAAGCGTTCCTCGGCCGATTCTGGTGGTCCTCGATTCCAGAAACCTTGTCGGCCCGACGTGAGTGGAGGAGCCGCGTCTGCTGGTAGTGGTGGTTCACTCCCAGAACCACCAGAAGTGGTGGTTCGTGCGGTGGTTGACGGCGGCAAGGATAAAAAAAATTTCGAAAAATTTGTAGAACTTCCAAATGCAAATTCGAGCAAATCTAAGTACTATAATCAATCAAAAACACTTCCTAAATGATCCTAACACTCTTTAATTGGATCGAAATCCTCCCGATCACTTCGAATTTGCAATTTTTGCAATTCGAACACTTTCTCCTCTATTTTCAGATCTCGATCTTGTAGTGTGTATTTTGCGAAGTTGAATTGTGCTTTCTGCTTGTGGGGTGATCCTATTTATAGAGTTCGAAACAATTTGTCATTTCGAAGCTTTGTAATGGTTCAATTTTTGAATCACGAATCGTTATACTTTTTCACATAAGAATGATTCAAAATTGGGACTCGATTCGTGATTATTGGTTCAAATTGATCACGAATCTTATGTTTACAGGTCATGACTCCTTGATTAAGTGTATTTAATTTGATCAATTGATACAATTCGGCCAATTTTGAAATTTGAAAAATCATGTCCATTCGAATTTTTCCCAATTTTCATGACTCAATTAATGTGCCTTTTAGGATGAAATAACACATGAAATATGTACATATGTGATGTATCCCATGCCTAGTTTGTGTATGTACAATTAGTTTCGAAAAAACACAAAGATTCGTTGCTCAAATGATGTCTCAAAGTGGATGAACCGATGTGTCTTTTGGGAAAAAAAATTGAACAAAAAGAAGCAAAATCTGCCTTGGGCTAGGATCGAACTCGGGTCCCCTTGCTCCTGTGTCCATGGTCTGAACCGTTAGGCCGTTGGCCTGTGCCTTGGTCATATGGCTAACCCACTAATACTTAAGGCTAATAAAATATATGTTATATTGAGCTCAAATGATTTTTTTCTTTATTCTTACATATATTTTATTTACATTACTATTATTCATTTAATTATTATTATTCATATTTTATTCCTCTATTTTTTATTTTTCTATTTTCTCTTATACTATTTATTATTATTATTTATTATTATTATTATTATTATTATTATATTTTTAATGAACTCAACATGACATTAATTTATTCTAAACTTAAGCCTAATTTTTAATTGGGCAAAAATTGGGTGTCTACAGCTGCCCCTCTTTGTGGTAAAGTTTGAACAAAACTTTTGCCACAAAGACAAAAGGATAGCCAATTTTTGCTTAATTTCTCCTGTCAAATTTTGTTTTTAACAAAGAGATTTTTATCTTGTGCTAAACTATCTGTCGAGTTTAGACATTAAGATTTGCTAGGTCAACTGTCGGGCCTAGGCTTTGGAAAAATGATAGGCCATCTGTCGGGCCTAGACTAAAAAACTGATAGACCGTCTGTCGGGTCTAGATTTAGAAAATGATAGGCCATCTGTCGGGCCTAGATTTAGAAAATGATAGGCCATCTGTCGGGCCTAGACTAAAAAAACTGATAGACCGTCTGTCGGGTCTAGATTTAGAAAATGATAGACTATCTGTCGGGCCTAAGTTTGGTCATTTGCCGGACCTATAGGCTTTGGTTTGGTCATTTGTCGGACTTATAGGCTTTAGTTTGGTCATTTGCCGGACCTATGGGCTTTGGTTTGGTCATTTGCCGGGCCTATAGGCTTTGGTTTGGTCATTTGCCGCACCTATGGGCTTTGGTTTGGTCATTTGCCGGACCTATGGGCTTTGGTTTACTGGGGATTTTTGAAACTCTAAAGATCTGGTTTCTTGATCCATTTGGGAGTTCTTGATCTTCCGGGAAACTTAATCTTCTAGGAAAACTTGATCTCTGATCCACTTGGGGATTTTTATTTTCTTAAACTTAACTTTCTGATCTTCTTGCGGAAACTTGATCTTTTTGATTCTTTTGAGGAAACTTGATCTTTTGATTCACTTGAGGAAACTTGATCTTTTTGATTCATTTGGGGGAATCTTGATTTTCTTGGAAACTTAACTTGCTGATCCATTTGAGGAAACTTGATCTTTTTGATCCACTTGAGGAAACTTGATCTATCTTGATCCACTCGGGGGAATATAAACTTCTTGATTCATTTGAAGAATCTTGGTTTTTCGTCGGTTAATGTGTTTATGGCTTTTCCGTCGTTCACATAACCGTGTTCAAAAACTAGCTATCTGTGCAATATAATCACCAGATAAAATTGCATATATGCATTTTAAAGCCATATGGGATGCTCAAATTATTTTCTAACAGTTTTATTGGGGTTTGGGAATTTGTTTAAGTGATAGGTTGAGATTTGATCTGGTTTAAGAATTTATGGTTATTTGGTGATGAAAGTGAGATTTGGTCTGATTTGAGAATTTTTGGAAATTTGTTTGGATGATTTAATTAACGTTGAGATTTGACCTGAGTTCAAAGTTTTTGGATATCAACTTTGCTTGTAAAAAACTAAAAATGAAATCAATTGAACACAGAAAATGACAAATTTTTACTGATCATTCATAATACATCTTTACAGCATCTGAGTTTACAGGATCCTTTAAATCAGGTCCATCCATTTGGGAAAGAATCAATGCTCCTCCCGACAATACTTTTCTAACTACATACGGTCCTTCGTAGTTTGGTGTGAACTTTCCTCTGGAGTCTTGTACATTTGGCAGCATCTTTCTCAAAACCAAATCACCTTCTTGGAAGCTTCTTGGCTTGACCTTCTTGTTGAATGCCTTAGCCATTCTTTGCTGATATAACTGGCCGTGACACATTGCAGTCAGCCTCTTTTCATCTAACAGATTCCACTGTTCAAATCTTTGTTTTATCCACTCAGCTTCATCGAGTTTGGTTTTACTAATATACGAAATGATGGAATTTCAACTTCTACAGGTAAAACAGCTTCAGTTTCGTATACCAAGGAATATGGTGTTGCCCCGGTTGATGTTCTTACAGACGTTCGATATGCCATTAAGCGAGCAGTAACATTTCATGCCAATCTTTATAGACAATGGTCATCTTCTCAATAATTCTCTTGATGTTCTTATTGGCGGCTTCAACTGCCCCATTCATCTGTGGCCGATACGGAGTGGAATTCCGATGCTTGATCTTGAATTGATGACACAAATTTGTTACTTCTTTGTTCAAATTCGTACCATTATCAGTGATGATGATACTTTCTGGAGTTCCATATCGAGTGATGATGTCTCTTTTGATAAACCGCACAACCACGGACTTTGTTACACTTGCATAGGAAGCGCTTCTACCCATTTAGTGAAGTAATCGATTGCAACCAATATGAACCGATGACCGTTTGAAGCTTTAGGTGAAATTGGCTCAATAACATCTATCCCCCATGTTGAGAAAGGCCATGGGGTTGACGTTAATTGTAATTCTTTTGGAGGGGCACTTATCTTGTTTGCATAGATCTGGCATAAATGACAAGATCTCACATGTTTGATACAGTCTGATTCCATAGTTAACCAAAAGTATCCTAATCTCATAATCTTTTTGGCTAACATGTAACCACTCATATGAGGACCACAAATTCCTTCTGAACTTCTTCCATGAGCTTCTGGGCCTCTTTTTTATCTACACATCTTAACAAAGTCGTGTCGAATGATCTTCTGTATAACGTATTTCCACTTAGCAAAAAATGACTGGCCAAACGCCTCAGTGACTTCTGATCTTTTTTGGTAGCACCTTCAGGATAATTACCCGTTTGCAAAAGAACTTTAATATCTTGGAACCAGGGTTCATCTGATTCAATCATGGCGCAGAATGCGGGTTCACTTCTCACCCGGACTTGCAAAGGTTGGATTCTTGCTCCTTCAGTAAACTGAATTAATGAGGCCAAAGTAGCCAGAGCATCAGCAAACTGATTTTGAGTTCTTGGCACATATACAAAGGAGATTTCCCTGAATCTTCCTATCAATTCTGCCAAGTGATTATGATAAGGGATCAACTTGGGATCCTTTGTTTTAAAATCTCCTCGAGTTCGAAAAATAATAAGTGATGAATCTCCAAAAACTTCGAGCTCTTGAATTTCCATTTGGATTGCCATCTCTAAACCCAAAATACATGCTTCATATTCTGCTATATTATTCGTATAAGGGAACATTAATCTGGCCGCTGTTGGGTATTGATTTCCTTCTGGTGAAATTAAGACTGCCCCTATTCCACATCCATACACATTAGCTGCTCATCAAAATACAGTTTCCAATTAGTCATTCTTTCATCTTCCATTGTTTGTGTTACCCGAATCCCTTCATCGGGGAATTGATCTTGTTCCTTTATTCCTCATCAACCGGGCTTTCAGCGAGTTGATCAGCCAAGGCTTGTCCTTTAATTGAATTTTGTCTAACATAGTAATATCAAACTCAGACATAACATTTGCCATTTTGAAATTCGACCGACCAAGGCGGGCTTATTTGCCAGATACCTCAAAGGATCATGCTTTGTAATTAACTCGATTGAGTAGAAGAGCGTGTATTGCCTGAGTCTATGCATAGTCCATACTAATGCACAGCAAGTTCTTTCTATCTTGAGTACTTTTGCTCTCCATTTGAGAATTTTTTGCTCAAGTAATAAATAGCTCTTTCTTTTCCATCTTCATCTTTTTGCCCGAGCACACAACCCATGGATTCCGGAAAAATTGTCAAGTATAAGAACAAAGGCTTTTCGGGTACTGGAGTGATCAAAACTGGGGGATTTGTCAGATACTGTTTAATTCGGTTAAAGGCTTCTTCACATTCTTCATTCCATTCAATTTGGGCATTTTTTCTCAATAATTTAAACAGTGGTTGACATTTATCCGTCAACTGGGAAATGAATCGAGCAATGTAATTTAGTCTCCCCAAAAGACCTCTAATTTCTTTCAAAGTTGTTGGGGGAGGTAATTCTGAATTGCTTTGACCTTATCAGGATCAATTTCTATTCCTCTTTGACTGATCACAAATCCCAATAGTTTCCCAGAAGTTACTCCAAAAATGCATTTTTCTGGGTTTAATTTTAATTGAAACTTTCTCAATCTTTCAAAAAGTTTCCTTAATACTTCCACATGATCTTCTCCTTCTTTTGATTTGGCAATCATGTCATCAACATATACTTCCACCTCTCTATGCATCATGTCATGCAATATGGTCTGCATTGCTCGCTGATAAGTTGCTCCGGCATTCTTGAGACCAAATGGCATGACCTTATAGCAAAAAGTTCCCCAGGCTGTGACAAATGTGGTTTTGACTTTGTCCTCTTCGGCCATCAATATTTGATTGTATCCCGAAAATCCATCCATAAATGAGAATAGATGGTTTCCAGCTGTATTGTCTACCAAGACATCAATATGTGGCAACGGGAAATTATCTTTTGGGGTCGCTTGATTCAAGTCTCTAAAGTCCACACAGATTCTAAGTTTCCCATTTTTCTTAAGTACTGGTACTATGTTTGATACCCAATCTGAGTAATCCGAAACTTCAATGAATCCAACTTCGAGTAACTTCTTGACCTCATCTTTAATTTTAAGTAGCAAATCGGGTCTAAATCGCCTTAGTTTTTGCTTCTTAGGCTTAATGCCTTCTTTGGTTGGCAATTTATGGACCACAATTGACGGATCTAAACCGGGCATATCACTATATGACCATGCAAAAACATCCAAATACTCTGCTAGTAACTTAATCAAACCCTGTGTTGTGTCTTCTGGCAATTTACCCCCAATTCTCAAATTCCTAGGATCTTCACTTGTTCCCAAATTAACCAATTTAGTGGGTTCAGGGGTTTCAATCCTTTCATGATCAAAGTTTTGCCAATTTTCTTGTGTTTTCAATTGATAATCGATATCATCTTCAACGACTAACCCAGTAGGGTTGGAGGTGATATCGATATTTTCAGTATTTACAGACGCGAGATATCCCGGAACTCATTACAAAAGTCGGATCTGGTAGAATATGAATGGGGAAAGAATAAGAATATGGAAAAACACAAAAGAATTTATTAAATTTGAAATGGTGTTTAAGTACACTTATTTGAGCAACACATAAAGCAGAAAAATACAAAACGCAATCTAATATCGGTCCTTACTTAAGAAAATTAAAACTAGCACAAGGTATGGAAAACCAATTCTTCAAAGCTATCTTCTTGGGTGGATCATCTTCCTTGGAGTCATCTGTCTTCTGGACATGATGAGGCTTTGGAAAGGAGCTCCTGATGGGGGATTTCGATGTCTGGATCATATTCTTTATTAAGTTTCTTGTTCTCATCTTATTCTTCATGTCTGCTACCTCTGTTTGAGTAGGAGAATATCCTAGGCCAAAAGTTCCTATCTGAGCTTCTTTTTCTTCATTTATTACACAGACTTCTTCAAATATTTGGAGCCCAAAGTCTTCTTCTTCTCTTTTCCGATATATGGAATAGCTGTTTCTTGATAGATGGCATAATCTTGTTCTCCCATAACGGTAACAAGTTGGCCATTTGCTACAAATTTAACCCTCTGGTGCAAGCTTGAGGGTATTGCTCCTGCTGCATGAATCCATGGCCTTCCAAGCAACAAATTAAATGTTCTTGGGATATCTATCACTTGAAAAGGAATTAGGAAAGTTTGAGGCCCAATAGTGACCTCTAATTCCACTTCTCAATTATTTCCTTCTTTGATCCATCAAATGCTCGTACTACAGTAGGACTTGGCTTGATATTTGACGGGTCTACTTCCAACAAATTCAGAGTAGCCAGGGGGCATACATTCAGAGAAGATCCATTGTCAATAAGCACTCGGGAGACGATTCTACCATTGCTTTTGACAACAATAAAAAGAGCTTTATTATGTTGGCCACCTTCTTTCTAATTCTTCAGATGAGAAGCTAATTTGCTCATTTGCAAAGACAGAATTAATGATATGTTCCAAGGTTTTTTCTGTCACATTCTCTGGAACTTTTACTTCTTTGAGAACTTGAACAAGGCCTCACGGTGAATATCAGAGCTAATTAACAAACCCATGAGTGATATTTGGGCTGGCGTCTTGACTAGTTGTTCAACTACTTTGAATTCACTTGCCTTCATGAGTTTAGCCAATATTGCTTTCTCATCTTCCTTCTTTTCTTCATCATTCGGCGGCGGCGATGAATCCATGGTCACCTTCTTTGCAGTTGGTTCATAAAGTCTTCCCGAACGGGTAAGCCCGCCAATCATAGAAGCGTGATTAACTGTCTGGTAATCAAATGGGGCAGCTTTGTAATCCTTTACAGCAATTGGGATTTGAAAAGTATAACTTCTAGGCTTCGAGACAGTTGCCTCTTCTTTACTGTTGTTCATCTCAAATTTGATTAACTTCGGTTCACATGTGATCATGCCAACAAATTTTTCTTCTTTCTCTGGTACAGGCTTTTCTTCATCTTCAGACTGATCCCCATCCAGTGGCAGGAGCATCAGCATATACGCGTGGTTCAAACCAATAGTCAACCAGATATTGGTACTTTCCATCATCTCCTAGAGTTCCGACAGTTGGGTCTCCAGCTTGGTATCTTGCCCACAATTCTGCCTGTGTGCTTGACTTTCTTGGCTTTGGGACCAGCATTTCCATGATATCTTCTTTCTTTATGATTCCATTTTGCAACAAGTTGTAAATGGCTGGTCTGGTTTTGGTGCGATCTCTCAGATTGATATAGGGTAAATGCCCCATTTGGCGGAGATTCCATGCCACTTGTTCTATGGTGATAGGCAATTCATCCAAGTTGACTTCTGGGTCCGGCGCTTCGGCAGTGATCATATTAATAACCGACCCATGATTTGGCAATGGATTAGTAGAAACATTTGGAGGCTGCACAAAGTCTAATTGGATGGTCTTTGCATCAATAAGATCTTGAATCTTATGTTTGAGTCTCCAACAATAATCAGTGGAGTGCCCGATTTGCCCCATGTGATATTCACATTTTAAATCAGGGTTGTAGTTCTTGGGCTTATAATCATCTCTGGGTACTTCAAAGCCAATCAGATTATCGGCTCTCAATTTAGCCCATACTTGGCTGAGTGGAACCGGTATTGGAGTAAAATTGCGTCGGTTAGGCCTTGATTGTTGATTCGAAACAACCCTTTGTTGACTTTGACCCTGATTGGTCGGCAGAACTATGGATTTAGTAGGGTTTGCTGGACTTGAGATATTGACCATACCGACAGTCGAATCCTTTCCTTTGTACGAGACATTTTTAGGTGCTGTATACTTCTTTTCTACTTGCAGCTTTCCGGCTGAGATAGCATTCTCAATCTGCATCCGGCTACTACCACTTCTGAAAAACTTGCTGACGCATGCCCTATGAGATGAGAAAAGAATGGCTCTTCTAGTGTGTTGATGAAAGTAAAAGTGAGATCCTTTTCAGGCATCGGATTGGTGATTCTTGCAGCTAAAGCTCTCCATCGTTGAGCATATTCCTTGAAAGCTTCGTCTTTCTTCTTCTTCATAGTACTCAAATCCCAGGAGGGTGCCATTTCGATATTGAACTTGTATTGGTTGAAAAATGTCCTGGCTAATTTATCTCTTTGCAGGTAATCCCGATGACAGACTTCAAGCCGAGCTGTGAAACCATTTCCATGTAAGCAATCATTTCAGGATCAGGTTCAGGTGGTGCTGGTTCAAGAATGTTAGGAGCTTCATATTGGATGTCCTTATTCTTCTTCATTTGATTGGCTATGTACCACCTGGTTGCTCTAATCCCGAGTCACTTTATTTTCTGGCTTGACTTCGAAAACTGGCTTGATTTCTCTGTCATCCCAGATGGCTTTTATTTGGTTTACCTTGATGCTTTGCTATCTGAGTCATGGTTGGATCCATATAGTCGAGAATAACTCGTCCCAACTCAGGCTTAACAGTAATGTCTTGTAGCATGCCATATTGCGGATAACACTTGAGGGGTAATAGCCTGTACAGCCAGTGATTCCAATCAAAGGCACAGTTAGGTATTTCTTGCAACTTAAGATAGCAACAGGACACTTAAACCAACGGGCTTGCCACATAAAGTCTTCAGGTCTCATGTCTTCAAATATTGCAAGTATAGACCAGAAAGGCTCATTATCTTCCATATGGACCCGTTCAGCAAAAGACTGGATGAGATCATAATTCGGGCGGATAAGGGACCCATTAGCTAGGTCTTTTCCGTAGTACCTGGTGTGACTAGCAAACCAAACCATCAACAGATGCATGCTTGCCTTGAAACTGCCTCTGCCCTTAGACTTGATGTGATTCAGACTTCTAATTTGTTCTGCTAGAAGGGCGGGAACATATGACTTGCCAGTTAGATATTGTGCTACAAGCTCGATGACTCGGAAGTGAATGAACAGGTTCCCATGTGGAAAGAGTATGGTAGCAAAAGCAGCCACTATGAAAGCATTAACTCTGTTTTCACTCCAGGTCACAACTGATATTGTAAAGGAATCTCGGTTGCTTATGTAATTATCAAAGTTCCAAACCAATCCATCAAGGTAGTTAATCGGATGGAGAATTCATTGCAACCCTTCATGGCTTCAATTACTGCTTCTCTTTTTAGTCCAAAAATTCTGAAATGATGCGGATCGGACTATGAGTAAGGCTTGGTACATAGATCCCTTCGGAAGTGGGTGGGGCTTGAAGCAACCTAGCATATTCTTCAATGGTAGGACTTAGCACGTGTTGACCTAGACGGAATGCCACTTCATTGGGTTCCCAGAGATGAACAAGGGATCGAAACATGGTAAATGGAACTTGGACCTTAGGTAAATTGAGGATCGGGCCAACCTATCCTTAATGAATGATTGTTGATCGGGGTCAAAACTGACCAACCATCGGTCCAGTAACAGCATTGGATCCTTGAAAGTCTCTATCGGGGTTCCTTGATGAGACGAGCCCATAGGCTATCGCTACTGTCCGAACTCGAGGAAATCATTTTCTGAGGATTTATAAAGACCTTATTAGGAGACAAATCCTAAATTTTTAAAAAAATTTACAACTCCATTTTTTTTAAAAAAATTGGTCAAATCCCATGAATGAATGCATGATTTGGTAAGGTTCTATAGGTTCCCGGTCTAGCAAATCATAAGGCTAAACCGAGTGGGAGTCTTTTCTTGATCTAGAGGGTGGAAACCACAGCCCCAGACCTTACTTCAAACTCCTCGCTTAGGCTCTTAAGACGGCCTGGGTTCGACCGTATCTAGCACACATTGTGTGCATGAATGCAAATGCACATGCAAGTGAAATGAACTAATTTAAAATCTAAGTTACAGACATATATACAGGAACACATACGAACAGATAATCACACAATATACAAAATAAAGGATAAATTTTAAATTTTAAACTTAAGTGGCTAGCCCTCTTAAAAAAATAAGCGAATCCCCAGTGGAGTCGCCAAGCTGTCGAGCCTAGATTTTTAAAAACTATCCGGTTTATTTCTTTTAACCCGATTCATATTAAACCCTTAACCCATTCAATATGAATCCTCGACTAGGGATTAAAAGAAATTTAATTTAAAAAAATTTTTTGGAGTCGCCACCCGATAAAAATCGGAAAAAAAAAAATGAAAGCCAGGATTAATGGGTCGGTTAATCCTAACTTAGCCACTGTCTGCGAAAAGTTTGATTTAAAAATCAAACTTTAAAAAATACCAGATATCTGAGTCCGGGGGCTAACCTATTAAAACCTAAGCGGTTACACTTTTAAATTTAAAATTTAGAATTATCCTTTTCTATACTAAAAAAACTCAAACAAAACATTTACAAAACAAATATCTACAAGTTTAATCATTCATTTTTATTTTTATGTATTTTTTCTTAGGATTTAAATATCAACAAACATTTGTATTTTTCCTTTAAAAAAAAAGAAACTTAATATGTACAAAATGATTATTTCAAACTATCAAAACAAAATATATTTTTTCTAATTTTATTGTCGCCACGTAGGTGCCTACGTACTCGCTAATCGAGATCAGACAAAACGTAGTTCTTTTTATAAAGAACTTACTTTGTTGATCAATTTTATATTTTTAAAATATTCTCACTTTAAGTTCATTAAATTTTGAATTTTATGAAAACCAATTTTGATGATCCTATGATCTAATCAATTGATTTATTTCATAAAAAAATATTTTTCTAAGTTCAAAATTCATTAATTCATGGCTAATTTAATGCTACATGAAAATAATTTTGAAAACTTTGAGTATTATCTTTATAGCAAATTTATAAAGATAACTTTGATAAAAACTTGATTAATATCTTCATAGTACATTTATGAAGATAAATTTTGATAAAAAACTTGATTAATATCTTCATAGTAAATTTATGAAGATAAACTTTGATAAAAAAACTTGATTAATATCATGATTCTCAAAAATAGTCTTTATCTTTATTATTCAACAATAATTTTGGTTTTAAAAAAAATCCATTTACAATTTATTATTTTTCAAAATTCAATAATCATCACATATATTCATAACATATTCAAAATATATCAAAACAAAATTAAAATACAAAAAACAAAACATCTCATGCATCAAATATATTTAAAGATCAATTTATATGCAAATACATATTCATGAAATATTCAAAAATATCAAAAATTGTTAAAACATGTAAATTTACATTAAAAATAATTTTTTCTGGATTTTTCTGAATTTTTCTGGATTTTTTACGAATTTTTATTAATTTTTTCCTATTTTCTGAAATTAAATATATAATAAATAAATAATTTAATAATACAGACTAACCTGAACCGTTAGATTTTCTCGGATCAGATCTCAACCGTCTGATCTATAGACCAAATCTGACCGTCTGATCCTTTGACTCGTGATCTGGACGGTGGATCTGTTTGATCAAATTGGACGTAGGATCCTCTTAATCTGGACCGCAGGATCTGGACTTTTGACGACGATCGTTGACCGACGACCGACCGGGTTGGATTCGGATTTCGGGTCGGATCTCGGAGCTCCGTGGGTGAAGAAGACGATGACGGTGGCTTCAAAGCGTTCCTCGGCCGATTCTGGTGGTCCTCGATTCCAGAACCTTGTACGCCCGACGTGAATGGAGGAGCCGCGTCTGCTGGTGGTGGTGGTTCACTCCCAGAACCACCAGAAGTGGTGGTTCGTGCGGTGGTTGACGGCGGCAAGGATAAAAAAATTTCGAAAAATTTGCAGAACTTCCAAATGCAAATTCGAGCAAATCTAAGTACTATAATCAATCAAAACAATTCTAAATGATCCTAACACTCTTTAATTGGATCGAAATCCTCGATCACTTCGAATTTGCAACTTTTGCAATTCGAACACTTTTTCCTCTATTTTCAGATCTCGATCTTGTAGTGTGTATTTTGCGAAGTTGAATTGTGCTTTCTGCTTGTGGGGTGATCCTATTTATAGAGTTCGAAACATTGTCATTTCGAAGCTTTGTAATGGTTCAATTTTTGAATCACGAATCGTTATACTTTTTCACATAAGAACGATTCAAAATTGGGACTCGATTCGTGATTGTTGGTTCAAATTGATCACGAATCTTATGTTTACAGGTCATGACTCCTTGATTAAGTGTATTTAATTTGATCAATTGATACAATTCGGCCAATTTTGAAATTTGAAAAATCATGTCCATTCGAATTTTTCCCAATTTTCATGACTCAATTAATGTGCCTTTTAGGATGAAATAACACATGAAATATGTACAGATGTGATGTATCCCATGCCTAGTTTGTGTCTGTACAATTAGTTTCGAAAAAACAAAGATTCGTTGCTCAAATGATGTCTCAAAGTGGATGAACCGATGTGTTTTTTGGGAAAAAAAATTGAACAAAAAGAAGCAAAATCTGCCTTGGGCTAGGATCGAACTCGGGTCCCCTTGCTCCTGTGTCCATGGTCTGAACCGTTAAGCCGTTGGCCTGTGCCTTGGTCATATGGCTAACCCACTAATACTTAAGGCTAATAAAATATATGTTATATTGAGCTCAAATGATTTTTTTCTTTATTCTTACATATATTTTATTTACATTACTATTATTCATTTAATTATTATTATTCATATTTTATTCCTCTATTTTTTATTTTTTATTTTCTATTTTCTCTTTATATTATTATTATTATTATTATTTTTTATTGTTATATTTTTAATGAACTCAACATGACATATTTATTCTAAACTTAAGCCTAATTTTTAATTGGGCAAATATTGGGTGTCTACAGGTATCCTTGAATGTAATCCAAGAGATGGGTTGTTGGCAAATTTCCACTAGCTAGTCTCCACCAGTTATAAGCCTCTCTCTTCATCATGTAAACTGCTAAGCTCACTTTCTTATCTTCAGGAGTAATACTGGCATCAAATGTCTTCTCTAATTCTATCCAGTTCTCAGCCACTGTCTGATCCATGCTCGTTCCAAAACTCTGGAACCATCTTATTGAAGTCATGTAACTTAATCTGATTAGCTTGACAATCACAGGTGGTGCTTCATTAAGTCTCAACTCCAGGTTGATACCTTGTGCTGAGTACTGTGTCTGCTGGGACATCATCACCTGATATTGTTGCATCATCGCCATCATATCTCTCATCATGCCATACAGGAATTCGGATCTCCTGTAGGCATCTGTGGCATAGGAGGAATAGGGCGGCATAGGTTGGTGGTGGCGGAATAGAATAGCGGTTTAAAAGTATCTGAGAAGAGAAGCCGATGCTGGAGATGGAGTGGTCTCATTACTTGGGGGGTGAAGATGATGTAGGAGCAGATGTAGATGAAGACTGTGGCGGGGTGCATGCTTTCCCTATCTGATTGCTGTCTAGTAGATCTTCTTAACCTGTCCATCTTAATAGCCATACAATAACATTCAACACGCATACAGGTAATGCATTCAAGTCACACATTCAACTATTAATTAGCATTCACAATCACACATCATAACAAACAATCCGTCAAGCAATAAGGTAAGTCAATAAGCAAAAACATTCAAGGAAACAAACAAACACAAACATTCAAGCAACTTAGCAACTATGTCATCCTATTCTACTATTTGTGTCTAAGTCAAGTCCCAAACAAATCATTTAATTAGGCAAACAATTAATCAAACTATGCTCTGATACCAACTGTAAGGACCCACTATTACCCTAGTTGAAATAAGCAATAGCAGTTCCCAACCGCATATAATCTGCAGAATTATATGAAGGTTGTCTTAAAAGGATTGTTGATGAATTGTTCACCTAATATCTTAAGGAATTAAATCATTTTAAGAAATAATTACTTAGTAGCTTTTCAAAACATATTAACATATATATACACAAACTTCAAACAAAGGCAGATCAAGCTAGTATTAATACATACATATATTACATCCACAGGCTTTTACAAGCCTTAAACAAAATAACAAAATATAAAGCTTAACAAAGCTTTTACAAACATCCATTTAACTAACTATCTAGTCTATTACAAAAAGAATGGTTCCGTCCAGTCCTGGTCAAACTTGTCCTCATATTCCTCCAAGAAGTCCTCAAAATCGGAGCAGCCATAACCTATGCTCGCATAGGACTCGTCAGGTCATCACCTGAAATTGTTAAAAGAATGAGCCAGAGGCCCAGTACACAGCAACGAATACAAAGCGAGATGAAGCACACAAGCTTAGTCTAAATGCAATATGCAACATCCATTCAATTATTCTTTAATCTTAATTAATCAATCACAACGGGAGTATTCAAACTCGGGACAACAAGGATCGGAGGGGACTGAGTAACACTCGGACGCTCAGGGGGTTGATATAAGTAGTTCGGGTACTCATACCGTCCTAGATATCGTTATGTCAAAGAGAAAAGTAGCTTCCTCCAGGGTTAATAGCCGTTACTTAGCTCTATTTATACTCAGTCCATATCATAAAATATAGTTCACCGTTTCTCATAAACGTTTGAACTAAACTATGGTACTTCCTACCAAGTTTAAATAAATTTTCACCGATCTATACCCCCCGTCGACTACCCGCCATACCACTTAATGAAAGTCATCTCAAATGACAGGAGTGGCCTAAGTGCCTAGATCTACCGTGCTCAAACCGAGCAAGGTGCCGCTCCCCGAACCGGATACCAACTTCCATCCCAAACTCATCAAACCATGAGGGGTCGCCGTTAGGTTCATACATGACCTGGCGTAGGAATTGGATTTTAACGGCATAAAACACAAGCAACAATCACATTTTAAGTTTTCTTATTATATATTTAAGTTTTATAAATGCCTATCCTAACAGAGACAAGCAGGTTACTGCGTACCTGATAAAGCTCGGGAATTAACGGAGTCGAATGGGCGAGGATCTATCACTGTTTAATCAATATTAAAATTCACTCTTAGCTTAAACTCTAAGTGACTAGTTCAAAATATAAATTCATCCAAGAATCCAAATAAATTGATTCAAAGTCAAAATAAGGCATTTAAACACCCTATCATACCCTAGATCGCTTAATAAATACATGATTACTCGAATAACAAACTTTGGAAAATTTTAGAAAAAGCTTTTTAAAAAAAAAAAATCAAAAGCTTAGGGGATACGCCGGGTGTTCAATGTCCTGAAAATTCACACTGCCAACGCTGGCAGTGTTCAAGGGTACGCCGTCAGCCTATGTTTCCTACGCCGGCGGCCTTTAGCCGGCGTTGAATCCAAAACCCAAAGTTTCAAAAACATCCAGAGAAGTCTAAGCCGTCCGCTTACTTAGGTACGCAGGCAGCTTTGACACATACGCCGGCGGCGTTGATTTCAAACAGCCGGCGTACAATATGGTTGAAAGAACGCCGACTCACTCATCTAGTGAAAGCCGGCGGCGTTGCAAACGGCGTTAGGAAAATTGATTCTGTGGGCTTTCTACACCGCCTCTACGCCGGCGGCGTAGAATCCCCAGATGCCGGCGTACGTTCAAAATCTAGCCTATACGAAAATGATTTTTGAAATCCCCTGTTTTATACACTTTGATCAATTCTCAAAACTTTTCCAAACTTAGTCCAAACTTTCTAAAGCTTGTTATATGATTCAAATACTATTCTAACAACATGAATTTCACCTCTAATTATCAAATCACCATTCATACTTCAAATTCACATATCAACTACTCATTCTTCAATTTTCTATAATACCCATTCCCACACTTCCACATTCTATGAGATGTAAACTACCCCTTCATTAATCACATAATCCCATTCAAACTATCATCATGCACCAATCCAATCTCCTACCAACATCATCTCAAAATCCTATCTACCCTAACATTTACAAACAACACATTATAAGACAAATTAAAAGACAAAGATTGCATTAAACTCACATGAGTGAATCTTGGCTTGGAATGTTATTCAAATCTTAAGCTTGTAGTAAACCTTGGCTTAGGGTTCAAAATTTTGGATTGAAAAAGAAGGAAAGAAAGAAAGAAAGAAAGAAGATGAAATTCGTATGTAAATTATGGCTGACAAAAAGGAAGACTTATCTTGTCCAATTAAAGTAATTTGTTATCCAAATCTTACCTTTAAGGGGTATATTTGTCCTAGGTTTAATTTGGGAGAATTTCAAATGCATTTGAGTTAAATTGAGCTCAAAATGTGGGTTTAAAAATTCACAAAATTTCTGTCATGAATTAAGCAACTTCAAAACAATTTGATTACATTCTAAACATAATGCATGCATATTAATTTACAAAAAGACACACACATTCATTAAACTATTCACACATTTATGGATATCAAACAATAATATTAATTTCATAATACTAATCATATATAAAATAACACATTCCTTAATTATATTACTAAACACACACACACACACACACACACACACACATATTAATATATATATATATCATCCAAATATCATACTAGCATGCAATATAGGAATTTCTTGGCTATTTCAATAATATTAAAACATTTACACTAAAATATTTACAGTAAAGACACCTGCTAGATCGTATATAAAGATACTTACTTAGGCTAAAAAAAAAAAGAAAAGAGTATGTCTATTCAACCTCTATTTAATTCTATTCAAACTCTATTTAATTTCATGATTTAAAGGATACAAAAAATATTATATGCCCATATGCTAAAAAAAGAAAAGACTATACATATTCAATCTCTATTTAATTATATTCAAAGCCTATTTAATTTCATGATTTCATGAATACCAAAAATATTTTATGCCCACATGCTAAAAACGTTATATTAAAAATATTTACATTAAAAACACCAAGCATGTGCTTTTGCTTTAATAGTATAGATAATTTGATTTAGTAACTTTTTTTTTTTTTTAGCAATTAATGTTATTAAAATGTACATGAATTATTGAATAGATTTCCTCTCTAGATATATTTTATGATATTTTTTTTTATTAAACACAAAATTGTGCAAATATTAACTCTTTATTTTTTTATTAATAATTAATTTTCAAGTGACATATGTAATATACACCTCTTTTGAAATGCACTAAATAATCTTAATTATTATTTTAATTTTTTAAAATATCACTATAAAATAATTAACAAATTCTTATAAATATATAAGATATAATATAACTGTAATAGTAAGCGCATATATACAAATAATTTTAATTTTAGCTTAGTTAAGGTCCAAGCCCTCAAGTCATATAATCCCGTATACATCCCTGCTTAATAGTAATACAAATAGCACTAAACTTTAGTTTGGTTACAAACTTTTTTTTTCCAAAATTATGATTGAAAGAAGTAGATTGAAAAAGAAAGAAAATATTATTTTGATTAAAAAAATTCCAAAAGTAGGACCATTTGGATAGAAATCCCAAAAATAGGACTCTTAAAATTATGACATTAGCTGCATTTCAAATTGAGCCCAAATTTACATTTACTTATTTTAACTTACGATACATATCAAAAGCAAGTTCAGTTATATACATATATATAGTAACTCCAGACACTAGTTTCAATCACTCTGTTCAAACTCCATTATAAAATAACTCCAAACTACAAAATCTAAACTCTAAACATCTCAATCTCAAATCATGCAGACAAATAGTAAACCTATAGCAAGGTGTTGGCTATACATAAAAAAATGTAAATGAAAATTTTAGTTAATTTTACTAATAGGTTATAACATGTACAAATACATGAGATCGAAAAATCTACATAACAATCATTATATGGAACTACAAATGTGATAAAAGAAGCTATTGGTGCCCTTTGCTCATCTTCATGAAAAATTGTTGCACTCCCTAGCTAAGCTTTGGCTGTAAATGTGGTTGAGTATCCAATTGAGTGAGTTACGTGCCATCCTAACCTTTACCTACTAGATGGTAGCGAGGACTTAAATGCATCGAGGTAAGATTAGGGTTAACTTGAGTGAAACCCTCACCTATCTCATCAGAAGAAGTTACCAGGCATGTCTCATACAGAGCTAGTGGAGTTTGCAAGGTTACATTAGAGTTCTAAGTGAAAGGCATCTTAGATGAAGCTAAAATAATGTAAGGGAAGGAAACTCATGAATGGGCAATGGCTTGTCCTTATTCTTTGCCAAAGCATGCTTATGGCCTTTCCCTTACCCCTACAGTAAAAAATTATCATGCGGTGAGCCTTAGATGCTTGGCTTCGCCTCTTGAATCTCTTTGTAGCACTACTAACCAATACATTGCTAGTGGCCAATGCACGAGATGCCTTTTTATTTGGGTGCTAAAGGTGTCATTACAATTGTAGAAATTTTTTATCACTAATCAGGAGAAGAATTTCTAGCATTGTTGAGAGTGACATTATAACTCTCATCCATATTTGAAGACTTGATGACAAATTGTACACCCATATCATTGGCTAAGGTTCGCATTTGAGGTTGTGAGTCTTTAAAATATCTTTGTGTCCATAGGTTATCTACTTGACTACACCATAATATTGTCCATTGTAGCGACTACACATGGCTTGTGCTTGTATTTTTTTTTTTTTTATTTCGGAAAGTGTTATTAGCATTGATTACTAACTTGAAAACATTGACAAAGGTTAGTACAACTAGTAAGCATTAAGTTGTGTAGGCCAACCTACCCTACCCTACTTCAGTTCACAGATTATGCATGTCACACCCTCAGTTAGGATCTAGGTGTGTTTAGTGCCACATATAATACCTTACATATTACACATACAGGCTACTTTAAAGGACTTATTTATTATTGACATTTGCTAACTATTTTTAATTTTTGAAATCATATTATTAAATTATTAAATAATTGGATTTAGCAATGGTAAAACAAACTTCACAAAAACATTCATTTCTACTGTCATGAGTAGATTAACCTCCTAAACAAAACCATACCAACATGTATCTCAACATAATATTTATTCATGATGGTAAACAAAACTTTAAAGCTTAAATTTCAAATTGTAGGCTCCATAACTAGATCCTTAAAGAAATTACAAACTTCAAAAGATAAATTAAAATAAAGTAAATCTAATGGTCCAAACTTGCTTCACTCTTCAACAATTTCCTTCAAAGCTTTCCTATACCTAAAACAATCATCATCATGCAAATCATCACCTAAAAATAGGATGCAACTAGGTGGGTCTTTATAGAATACCCAACCCTCTCGACTCACTAAAAACCTTATAAGGTTTGACCCTATAGGGTTACAAGTTGGGTTTAGGTATTATAAATGGTGGGACAGGGAGGGTCACTAACTCCACTCTTGAAGGGAAAAAGAAAAATAGAAATGTAAATGGTAGGGCGGGATGGGTTGGGTCAGGGTCAAAACCTTATAGAGGTGGGTTGGGGTATTATAAAAAAAAAAAAAACCTATAGGATTGGGAGTCGAGTTTGGGTGACCCTATAGGGAACTAGAGCAAGTTCGAGTCTTATATGATCCATCCCAAACCCGACCCGATTGCATCCTTACGTAGAAAGAGAATGAAATGAGCCAAAACCTAATAAAACGGTAACACAAGCACACATAAGATGGCATACATACTTATTCTAATGCAATGAAACAATCAACAAGTTATTATCTTTAAATTTAAGTGCCATAATCAATAATGGAATATTCACACTTTGGCAACACACCATTGAGCATTTAAGGGTTTTGAGTAGTAGTAACTGCTCAGGTGGTTAATATAGGCAGCTCAAATACTTAATCCCCTATATGACCATCCAATTTAAATAGCCCCGTCTAGGATTCACGACCATTACACATCTTTACTTATCTTGTTCTATAACATAATTTAGTTCAACCGGTCCTATAAATGTGAACTAAATCATGTTACTTCACTCCAAGCTTAAGCAAACATTATACATATATTGTTTGCCATATTAGTAACCCACTGAGCCACTTATGAAATATCGTTATCAATGATAAAGTTGGCTTAAGTGCTTGCCAAGCCACCTATAACTTATTAAATCAACTATATGGGGTGCCTAACTACTATGCTAGCATCACTGAGCAAGGTTATCGCTCCCTAAACAGGATTCAATGACCACATACAAGCAAGACAATTATTTATTAAGCCATCTTTAGTTTTAGTTTAGTTAAGATGCCTATCTTTACATATAACATGCAAGTTACTACGTACCTTATTTCTTGTCTGCAATCCAAAACAAAGCAAATGATAGATCAACTATCCATATCTATTGAAAAGGTAATTTATAAGTAATTAAATAAATTATTCACTTACATCAAACTTACATTAAAAACTCTTTTGATTAGACACTAAAGTAGGAATCATGCTATGGATGTGAAAATCCCTATGCCAAGATATGGATAGTTCTCCATTGTTTGTCAAAAAATTTTTGCCTCTGCTTACAGATCATTCACTTGAAGTTATTATTGCTTCTTATTATTTATATAAGTCTTTAATAAATCATTAGCTTATAGGAAATACTTATTTTCTTAGCAAATTTTCCTTTGAAACAACATACTCTTTTTATTAAACATGGTTTAACCTAGCATATTAATCTAAGCCAATTACAAGTTATTAACTATATAACTTAATTTAGCAAAGTTGATTAGAATTAATCATTTAATCTAGTTACTAAGTCATATTCAATTATTTCACTAAGACTATTTCATATATCTTATGGATCTTAATTAGTCTAGTTCATTTTAACTTACTAATGTTCTTTAAGTCAAATTGAACATAGATTTATTAATTAAATTTATTTTATACTTTAAATCTAATTAACTATTAAACCTATTAATTTACTTAACTCATCGTGAAGAAAACGAAAGAATTCAACAAAAAAAGAACAAACATGAAGGATTATAGGACCAAATGAGGTTGTATGCGGGGTTGTATCAACTAAACACCACCTCGAATGGGCTCATATGAAAGCCTGTTTGGTTCCAAGATGAGAAATAGAAAAACAAAGACCCCCTCCAAATAGGCCGTTTGAACCTTTGTGACGTTCCTGTTCTTCTTACCCTATTTTTGACTCCCCATCTACTTGATCCATCCACAAAACTCAAAATATAACATCTTAGTAACAACATATCAGCTCAAAACCATAACTTCCAGCATCTATATACATATTATTACATCATATTTCATCAAATCATATCATTAATCATCTAGCCTATTTATGCATGAACATAAACTTAGGTTTTAGCATAGAAGTTCATATATCCTTAGTTACACAATTTTATTATAAACCATATATATATATAATATATATCTAACACTAATTCATCATTTTTATGCATAAACATCAATCAATAATAAATAAAACAACTAACTTATTTGTTTAGCAAACTTAAGTTAACAAAACTTCTTTATTACTCTTCTCTTTAGTTGTTGAAGCTACTACTAGCATGATTTACATCTTCTATCTTGTTTTCTAACTTCATTTTCTCCTATGATCTTGTTGAAATTGAGATTTTAGAGTTAATTTTTGGAGAGAAAGATGAGAAATGAAGAAGAAGAAGAAGAAGAGGAAGAAAAGAAGAAGTAGAAACAAAAAGGAAAAGGAGAAGGAAAGAAGGCAACTCTAAAACTTAAAGGGGAAAGAAAATAAAGGATAATGATAAAAGCTTAATTAAAGATATTTATGGTTACGAGTTTTTGAGTTTAAATCTTTCATATCATTATCTTAAGTATAAAAAATAATTAGAAAATACTATATGGATCTATAAAATATAGAAATTAATAGCTTGATTTAGAAATCTAGTTTACGAGTTTTAATTTATAAGATATCGATATTTGGTTTGAGTTTGGACACAAGAACTGATATTTTAAATAAACAGATGAATTCAAAATTTATGGAAATTAAGGAATGAGAATTTAGACTAAAGGGTTTAGGAATCTACTAAACATTTAAATTGCTCGTTTATGGGTTGAAGGATTCGAAATTGGAAGAAAAAGGGATTTAAATTGTAATGTAGCTCTAGTCAAAGTTGGCTTCAAGGTTGCCAGCTTTCGAACAAAGGCCATTGGCCTATCTTCCTAAGCCGCCGGTGTAATGCCAGCCTTCAATTCTCACCAAGAGCATGAAAATTCCAATGCCGGTTTCAAAGCCACTGGTGTTGATTTTTAGGTCATTAGTCTACTTTTTCCTAAGCTGCCATCTTTTGTATCAGCCTTTATTTATCCGACTTACTTCTTGTTAATTCTTTTTAGGGATTTATGTAATAGTATAAATATCTCTTTAGGGTTTGGTAAAGACATCCGATATTTTATACTTTGAAACCCTTATTGAGAGAGATTTCTCTTGGAAATTGCTTGTTTTGCAATTGATTGTGTTTTAAAAGTAATCCGATGAGTTGATTTTTATTCTTTACGCTTTCACAATACATCAGATTGGTATAAGAGTAAGGTGAGTTCTTGTGAAGATGGCAACTAATGACAGTATTGACGACGGTCTTGTTCTTAATAATGATCAGACGAGAGAGTTCGAAGAATTGATCAATTGGTTCCTAGGGTGGTAATTGATGCCATGGATCATAGCCTTCGATGAATAGAGCAACTTGTTAAGGATTTGATAGAGCGTTTCGACGCAATGGCAGTAGATACCAACAGAGATAGGGAAATTGGTGGAAGACGACCTAGGGTAAGGGATGCTTATGGCAGTCCTATCAATCGACCTATCGCCACAAATAAATGGGCACAAATTTTAGATGAAGACTCCACTGAGGAGGATGAGATCTTATATGAAAACAGACAACCATGGGGCGAGGTGGTGGTAGATATTGAAGGGGCTACTATGGGTAGATTAAGGGGATAATGAAGATTTTTGCTTGAAGGTAGATATCCTTATCTTTAATGGTAGTCTTAATATTGAGGAATTTTTAGATTGGTTGGCTGAAGTAGATAGATTTTTTGATTAGATGGAAATTCCTAAGGAGCATAGGGTTAGGTTGGTAGCTTGTCGATTGAAAGGTGGTGCATCAACCTGGTGGGAGTAGCTGCAGAACAGGAGATACTAGACAACTGATGAGGACATGGTATAAGATGAAACGGTTGTTGCAGAGGGATTTCTTACTTCCCGATTATGAACAAATTCTTTTTTCAACAATATCAAGGTGTCACCAGGGGTAGAGGACTGTGCATAAATATACTGTTGAATTTTTGCGGTCAGTAGAGAGGAATGACCTGAGGGTGAGTGAAGGCCAATAGGTAGCAGGTTATATGGATGGTCTGAAGTTGCAGATCAGGGACAGGATGGGAGTGGTTGTATTGAGGACTTTGAATGAAGTGAAAAAGATGGCCTTTAAGGTTGAGATGATGTTACAAGAGGGGAATAATAGATATGAGGGAAGCAGTAGCAAAATTGAAGTAGGAAAGAATGAAGGGGTTGAGAAGAAGTTAAATGGGAATATTGAGAAAAGAAAGGATAAAGCCGCAGACAAGAAACCTATTGAGGCTAAAGATGTTCATAAACAAAATAATTCATATGCAAAGCTAATCTTGGGCAAGTGTTATCGTTGTAACCAGTAAGGGCATAGATCAAATGGGTGTCCTAACAGGAAGAGCATCGATATTGTTGAGATAGATGAAGAAATCTATCATAAGCCGATGGAGATGATAATACTATGCTGAGAAAGAGGAGGAGGAAGTTGAGCAGACATTTGTCATTAGAAAGCTGATGTTAATACCTAAGCAAGAGGAGGACACCCAATGGCATCAGTTGTTTTGCACCAAGTGCACAATAGATGGGAAGGTTTATGACCTGATAGTTGACAGTAGAAGTTGCAAAAACATTATTGGTAGAGAGATTGTGAAGTAGTTGCGGCTAGCAGTGGAGAAACACCCTAACCCATACATTGTATGGTGGATTAAAACATCTGAAAAGATTGATGTAAAGGAGAGGTGCAGAGTAGCATTCTCAATAGGTAAGTATAAGGATGAAATTTATTATGATATAACAGATATGGATGCTTATTACTTGCTGTTTGGGGGACCTTGATAGTATGATGTGAATGCTCAATATGCGGGGAAAGAGAATGTGTACAGATTAGAGAAAAGGGGTTTGAAGTATACTTTGCTGCCCTTAAAGATAACATATCATTCTAAAAATCATCAAGGCTAAGGGGCGCTCTTTTCTGACTATCATGCAATCAAAAAATGAGATGGAGGAATCTATTAGAAAGCTTGGGGTTGTGCATGCTCTTATGATGCAACATAAGTTAAGGGTATAGAACAAAGTAGCTAAAGCCAAGAAGAAAAAAGAGAAAAAAAAAAACAAGAAGAAGCAGACAGACAAGAACTCGAGGTTGAGTTCTTTACAGGTGGGAGAGAATAATGTAGCTCCAGTCAAAGCAGGCCTCAAGGCCGCTAGCTTTCGAACAAAGGTTGCCGGCTTATCTTCTTAAGCCGTCGGTGTAATGCCAGCCTTCTATTCTCGCCGAGAGCACGAAATTCCAATGCAAGCTCCAAAGTCGCCGGCATTGATTTTTAGGCCACTAGCCTACTTTGTCTTAGGCTGCCAGCTTTTGTGTCAGCTTTTATTTATTCGACTTCTTATTAATTCTTTTTAGGGATTTATATAATAGTATAAATTGGTTTTTTAGGGTTTTTGGTAAAGATATATGATATTTTATACACTTTGAAACCCTAATTAAGAGAGATTTCTTTTGGAAATTGCATGTTTTGCAATTTATTGTGTTTTAGAAATCACTCGATGAGTGGATTTCTGTTCTTTATGCTTTCATGTTGCGTCAAATTGAAAATTGGAAGAGATGATGATGCAATTTGATTTCTTGGGATAGATAGTTAAAGCAAAATAGACAAATTGAAATAGTATTTGAAATCTCAATTTCAATTAATCTATTTACTAATTTAATTATGTCAAATTATCTAATTATATTCTGTTATTTACTTTACATGATTTAATTAAACTATCTAAATTTAATTTCTAAATTAAACTTAAATTAAAATCAAAATAAACCACCTATTATACTATTCAATTATGATTTTCTAACTTAGTTAAGCAAAAATTTAGGTTATTCCAATGCGGGTCAGAATTTTTAGCCTAACTTACAAGTTAGTAAATTAAGCGGGTTGGCTTGAGAACTTGCTAAATATTTTTTTAGATGTAATATTATAGTATCGAGTTACTGGAAGTATATCTTAGTTTTTAATTAAAAAAATGTAATTTACATATAAGAAAAAAAAATTCTTATTTCGATAAATTCTTGATGGTATTTGTCTTAGTTTCACCTAAATAACCAATCATTTAAACATATATTTTTTTACAAAAAAGATATTGAAAACTATGTCATCTAACAACACCACTACAAAATGTATTGTACCTCATCATTAATAATCATTGTCTAATACTAAATAGCAACCGAACTCAAATTTAAACTAAGAGGTTTAAGCATAATGTACATCAATATGATGTAATGAAAACCAAATAACAAACTAATAAAATTAAGGATTTAGAATATAATATCCATCATCATTTGCCATAATTGCCAATTGTACATTAATTGTCATCATGAATAACTAAAATTGAGTCTTCCTTTATGTAGTTTTCTTATTTTAATTTATTTTTGCTTTTTTCTAATGTGGTTTGTAGGCCAATTGCTTGCTTTTACTATCTTCAAGTGCTATTTGTTTTGTTTGCTAACATAGAAAAGGTAGCCTATCTGAGTTACATGGTGTTAGAATATGTTATAAAATTTCAATAATAAGATGCCTCTTACACATCGATAAATAGAACAAACAATATTATAGAGGTAGTAGTTACAAAAAGTTTGATCAGATATTAAATTTATAATTTTAAATTTTAGATATTAAATTGAATTTTTGTATAATATAAAGGTACTAATTTTGACATTGAAAGAGTTTGAAAAAAAAAAAAAAACCAAAAGGAGGAAACCATTGACTTATGAAACATTAGGGGACAAGTTAACTAAAATATAAGAAGGTCACAAGTGTGCTAGCCAAAAAAAGAAAAAAAAAAAGTTAGCAAGTGTAGATTGCCTTAGTCCTTTAGCATTTTAAACACAAATCTATCATCAACAAATATGGGCCAGTTCTATATCAACTTCCCTCACATAAATCTAGGGCTCACTCACATCTCCAACAAATAGTAAGAGTTTATTGCCTTACATCATTCAATCCAACTAAAAAAAAATAAAAAAAATCTGGCACCAACATAAAAAGGGGCTTAAAAAGGTACCAAGATAATGAGATAAAAAAAAAAAAAAAAAACTTAAAGAGCTTAGAAAAAAGTTTAGGATAAATGAAAAGATATATCACAGTTGGACCAGGCCAGTTAGACTTAAGGAAGTGTTGAAAGATAAAAAAAGTCCCATATAGAATCTTGAGGGATAAATTAACTAAAATATAAGATGTGAGATAGCAATTGTAGATTACCTTAGATTTTTGATATTTTAAATATAAATCTATCCTCAACTAATATATCTCGATTTTATATCAATGCCCTCAAACCACATAAATCTAGGCCCACTCATATTTCCAACACTCCTATTACCTCCACCGGGAATGTTACATCTTTAGAACGAGCTAACTCTAAATCTACAAAGATAGATGGAAAAGGCGCACGTGGAGTCCTTGTAAAAATCGGACGGCAGATGGATGCGTGGGGATGGATTTTGAGGTGTTCAATTTGCTACAACCTTTGATTAAAACAGCATGAGATGTCAATCATCAATGGTGAGGAAGGGGGCTTGAAACATTTCTAAAGCATTGCAATTTGTCTACTCTTTAATGTACGTGTTGTGTCTTCTTGCTCGACCCAAAATGATCAAATCAAATTACTCCTCCAACTTTTTTGGACATTGAAATGTTCCTTTGCAGAAAATTGGTTCCATGTCGCATCCTAACCTCACGCGATAGAATTGAGCTCCCATTGAAGGTCTATGTAATTTATTTCTCAGGCGTTATAACCTTTTCCTATTTTGTGTGAGCTGCAATTCACTATTCTGATTTCTTTCTTTATATTTTATTTTTCAAATTATAGCAATAAAAATCAGCAATAAATCATTAATCTTAATCATATCTTATACCATATTCTATCTTATTCAATTTGCTAAATTTAAAATAGCTATTAAAACTTATAGGATAGATTTTGACATGATTTTTTGGAATGCATTCTCATAAGATAATGACATATCTTCTCCATGTCGTGTATACATAAAATATAGGTTTAAAGGTTCTCTATACATGTTAAGACTAATAACTAATGATAATAAATACAATACGATATTATATTTCTATCTTCTAAATTCTACCAAAAGGAAATATATATACATAGGTTATAGCTCAAGTTGATCATCTATAAGAGATCCTAAAGTGTTTTGTGCTAATTTTTCGGTCGAGATTATGCTTTTTTTTCATAAAATTTGAACTAAAAGGGTGCTATGAAAACATTGATGAGCGTTGAATATCTACCCAAAATTCAATATTATACCAATGTAAATGAAAAAAATTAGAGTTTAGGTTCTATGGGTATGGGGTTCAGGCTTGTTTAAGGTTTTATAAAATATATTTTGATTCAAAAATTTAAGACTTGATGCCTATAGGCTAGAATATGGTTAGACTCTTATACTCTATTCGTGATGTATTCACTTATCCCCAATATAAACTATAATAATTTTAAAAAATATCGTGGATTATCAGAATATCAGACCTATACCCTTTGGAAATATAGACATTGAAAATTTTTTCTAGAAACTATTTCAAGTACACAATACTAATGACATTTGTTCTTATCCTATGTCAATAAAATTCTCAAGCCAAATAATGAAATGGTCCAAAGAGCAAGAATATTTTTTCTATAAGAGATTGTGACGTTGTGGGGGTATTGAGTTGGAGAAAAAAATATCTGATGTCAACTATAGTATTCTAGAAAATCAAAATTTTCTCTAATTTTAATAGTTTTTCAAGGATATGCTGCATTTTAATTTATTTTTCTCCTTTTTATTTTCATTTCTCATCATTTTCATAAAAAAGAAAAACAACTTCTAGGTGAAATTATTTATTTGTGAAAATCGCATCGCATCAAATTGTTCACCGGAGTAGGATGCAGATTAAACCCATGCCCGGCCTGGAATTGACTTGCAAAGATCCTGACCCTGGTCTGGACCTGAGATCCTCGGCTCAGGCCCATGTAGACTATGTCAGTGATGGTACCGGCATTAGGGAGGCCCCATACGCATGTATGTCCATATCAAAAGAAAAGCTATGGCATTCAGGACCCAGCACTAGAGAACTAACTCCATACACTCCCCAAGCCGCACTAGTTTGGGTCTTTAGAAAGGGACTTCGGACTCGGGAGTGAGTGCACTCAACCATGTTTTAGCAAGTACTAGAAAGTCTTATCATTATATCATCCATATAAATCATCTCTGTCTCCCAAAGGAAAGAGAGATTTGAACTGGGTTTATATTACTAGGAAAACGGTAAGAATACTATTAGGCTATAAGATTATTGACAAACTTTTTATTTAATAGATGTCTTTTCATGTAACCGATGGATTTTTTAAAGGGTCAATGTCATGAATGATATTCGAATTTTAACAAGATATGCAATTAGATGTCTAAACTTTAAAATTGATTAATTTAATGCATGAACTTTGAAGTTCATTAGTTTAGTATTTTGAAGAACTTTTCATATACATCAATAATACCTCATCAAGTTCTGCTAGGATTAAGCTTACCAATTTTAAAGTTTTTCATATACTAAATTGATTAATTTTAAAGTTTAGATATCTAATTGTATATTTTGTCCAAATTCATGTATCATTTGTGACATAATCTCTTTCTAAAATAGTTGTAACTTCTTCCATGGAGGGTTATATCAACAAATATGCTATATCAAAATACTATACTAAGACTACAATTTATTTGGGCTTGATTCTTTAAAGTTAAGTGACAAGACTTAGGAAGTTTTGTCTCTTAGTTAGGAAGATTTAAGGAGATTCGCCTTTGGAGGCTTGAATATGGATCATTCATAAACTTTCTTAGATGGGCTCACATAATTAATAAGGATAGTCACTAATTTTGAGCCCATAACATATTCATTAAGAACCTTGATATGAGCTAGTAAGTTAAATCTCATGTATCAATCAGTACTATTTCACTAGATCCTAAAGTTTATAATGCCTATAAGGCACAAAAGCAACCAAAAACCCTCCGATATAATACTTTCACTCCCACTATCACTAGGACCTCTAGTGCCACCACCATAAAAAAAAATGATAATGTTGTATTTTGTACTAATCTATGTGATGATGTCATCATATTATCTTATTAATGTAAATAAGACATGTTAGCTTTAATAATTATATTTTATTTTTACTCAATACAATGTTAAATGGACCAAACATATAATCTTATCATCATCTTGTAAATTACTATATCAACTCAATTAATGGTATTATAACAATAGCATAAGGTGATCAATTAATATATCATTAATTCTTAGTTTAACTATCCATATACTTTTTCTTTTTAAATTTAACCCAATCATTAATCCCCACTTATTTTAAGAGTAAAGTAAGGACAGATTTAGGAGGAAGCTGATAGGGCCCTTCCCACCACCCCCCAAACTCCATAAAGTTAATTTATTAAGAATTTTGTAAAAAAGGAAAAAAATGATGTATTATTTGTGTATTATAAGAGCAAACAACCTATTGTTTTAAGTATATAGTCTTGTACCCATGAGGTTATTAGTGCAAATCCCATATATATAGTTTTACTTTTTCTAACATGCATTTATTACTTATTCTCTAACATTTCTCTTTCAAAATAACTAATACAATCAAATTCAAGTAATATATATCTCTTATGAAATGCATTAAATACTTTTAATTATTTAATGAATGAATTTTTTATACTTATGAAATTCTAGAAAATATCATGATGAAAGCATTTACGAAATTATATATATATGTATATAAGATACAATATATATTGATATTTCTAACATTAACTTGATTAAGGGATGATCACTACTAGCTGTATCATCTGTGTTCCTCTTGTAAAGAGTAATAGTGGTTCTTTCTATTTCTTTTTTAGCATTTCTCTTCATAATAACTAATACAATTAAGTTTAACTAATAAATATCTCTTATGAAATGTATTAAATATCTTTAATTATTTCTTGAATTAATTAATGAAATTAATTATTTATAAGATACAATATAATTATAATAGCGGGTGATACATATTGATAATTCTAATATAAACCCTTTCCCCAATTGTATCATCTTCCCTTCGTTCTTGAAAACGAGTAATAATGGTTCTTTCATTGGGGCAAAAAGAGAATATATCTCTATTATTTTGGGCACATATGTTGGTGGGTGCTTCACTATTGGAATGTTCGCAAGAATTTGAATCCAATAAGACAAGTTGTACTCTTCTACTACATTATTCTTCCACTGAAACATGTATGAAAAAAAAAAAAATTATCTATCGATTTTCACGTTATTAGCAGTAATAATTACACGTTTTTAATGATTAAGAGGGCCACAGCCAAACTGTCATTAATCTGACTATATATATATATGCACACACACACATATAAGAACAATACGTATGGTTGTTGCACCTCATCCACCAAATTCGACTATGTCAGAACCATTTTGAGTCAATGTTTTAACATTGTTTTGGTATCGGCTTGCACGATGAATACTTAAGTGACTTATAAATAAAGAAGGATAAATACACATAATTGATATAGAAGAAAACACAAAACATATGGATAGATCGATTATAAATAATATTAGGGTAGTAAATAAGTGAAATTCAGTCGAGGCAGTATAGTACTAAGTTGAAGTTTGAGCGATCCACCAACCTTAAAATTTTAAACTCAAACTTAACTTGAAGTAATATCCAACAAGTTTGAATTCATGAATTAATAAAATTAAATATTTATTGAAGCTTATTAAGTTAAACTCTACACTTGACTATTTTTATATGAATACCACATAAATATTAAACTGAACCCAAATTTTACTCATTTGCAGAATTTAAATGAAAAAGAAAAATAAAAAAAATTATCAGCAAGCAATTTAGGGGATCAATTAAATTGTTTTGATGAATTTGGTGCACCACTTCTTGTCCTATAGTTGCTGGATCCCTTTTTTATTGTATATTGACACGTATGATATCCTTCAAATTCATATTACAAATTCAATCAAATAGTTTCATATTTAATTTAAATTCATTCTTATGCTTACTTCAACTATTGAATAGTTAACTTTAATATTAAATATATTTATATATTTAATTATAGATACAATTATTGGAATAATTAATCATTAATCTAAAAAACAAAAGCTGCAAAAAAAAAAAAAATATTAAATAATTATTTTCTTCAATAAAGATAATTATGTCATGAAGGTGGCTATGTGCCACATAGTATGCAGCAAATATTGCGGTATAAGTATAACCTATTTAGCAATCCTACATGTGCTGCCGCGCTTATTCTAGCAATTTCTTTTAATTTTTTTTTTGTTAGTTAATGTATTATGTTTTGTATTATCTATTTCTCGTTGTACCTTTCAACTTCTTTTAATATGGCTAGGGAAAGGATTGACTTGCATTTGGTTGATGCGATTGGAATCGATATTTCGTCTCTATTACTGTGGCATAGTTATTCTTTTCTTTGATTGGTAGAAAATTCTATCATAAGGAATGTTTATTTTCTATAATATGGAATAGATAAAGAATCTCTATTTCTTTTCTTCACGAAGGAATCACTACTTTATACAAATCTTATTCCATTTTAGTGAACCAGATATGACGTAGATAAATAATAGATAATATATATCATGTTTCTGCTTCCGCTAGTGACACACCACAGACATTGTTATCTTTGCATTCTCATACTATGCAAGCCTTGCCTCCTCATCACCAAAAATCTCATCCATTGCATCTCGACCAACACCTCTTCATTACTGCCTTCCATCACTATATGTATTGATCCTTGGGCATACACGTCATACAAGCTTATTTTATTTTAATAATATAGTTTTCTACCCATTTGCAAAGATATTTTGGTTTTATTAGTATTAGGTTTTCCCCTTTTTTTTTTAATTCTACGAAAAAAAATGCTGCACTAAGGCTGCAATTTATTTAGACTTGACTCTTGTAAGTCATGTAATAAGATTTAGGAAGTCTGGCCTTTAATTGAGATAATTTAAGGAGATATGGCTTTGTATGCTTAGAATATAGATCATTTAATTTGTTTGTTTGCTCATAAACTTTCTAGAGAGGCTCACATACTTAGTAGGAATAGTTGCTAAGTTTCAGCCCATAATGTATTTATTAAGAATACCTTGATATGATTAAATGTAATCTCATCCATCAATTATCACTAGTTTTTGTTGTTTTAATTATATATTAATATATCATAATATAAATATCACAAATCTACCAATGAACTTGTTTATGATCCTATTAACGAGCTTAAACTAGTTTATTCATGAGCTGGCTCGCGAGCTTTTATCGAATTTTGAGCTTAGCTCCTTTAAATAAACGAGCTTTATCTTAAGCTCGAGCTTGACTAATTGAACTTGATGCGAGCCGAACTCGAGTCGTTGTGAGTAAATCAGCTTGATTGCAGCCCTACTTCATACCCTCGGATCATAAAGCACGTCAAAGGATAATTAGAGGATTTCTTTCACAAATTATTTTAAATGATTCAATTAGACATTCTCAAATCACTCATTATAAATTATCATAGATATGTTTGTTAAGTACCTAAAGGGTTAAGGATATGAGATTTGAAAAAAATCAATGTTTAAGGAAATTAATGGTACTTGTGAATTTAATTTGTAGAGATCTAATTTTACATAAATCAGTTACATTATTTCATGAATATCAAAAGAACCCATCATTCTATCACAATGACAATTGGCACCTATTTCAATCATAGTGACAACTAACCATCATTAATTTGAAGGGTCTAGATGTCTATCTCTCTCTCTCTTCCTACCCTTTCTTCTCTTGGACTAAGAAAATTCAAGACGATAAATAAACTTAAATTTCACTTACATTAGACCACAACAAGTCTTTTCTTTATTTGACACTCTTACCTAAATTGTTAGTGCAAAGAAAATTCTCGGCTCCTCCCATGACACTTTTGTTCTTCTTTCCTCAAAGCTTTTATCTTATAGAAAAGTCGAAAAGAGGGAAAAGGAGACGGGGTTTTCTGACGTGGTGCAAATCAGGATCAAATGACGAGATAAATGGGATAAATCAAGATGATTCAGAGAAAGGAAAAACGAAGTGAAGAGACATAAGCCGGCCTCAAAGCCATTGTCCTTTATCAGTTTGTTGCTTTGTTTCTTATTTTCTTTAGATGAGATCTTGTATTTATTATTTAGTCAATTTTGTATTTATTAGGATTTTGACTTTAAGGATTCTATCTTTTGGGTTTCCTTTAGTCATTATTTGTATTTATTATTTACCTTTTTTAGGATTTTCATGTAATAGTATAAATAGTCCTTTAGGCTTGTCTTTTGACGGACGACGGATATTTTGACATATTTGATATTGAATTGAGAAGATTTTCTCTGAATTTGCAATTGTTTAGCAATTGTGTGATTAAGTTTACATTTGAGATCAATTGTCGATATTGATTTCTTGTTTTCAATACCTCTGTGCTGCGTCATTTTGTCTAACCAAAACAATTAGGGTTTTAAAGCAGCCCACTTCAAGTAAATTTCTTTTTAGCCATCAATTACCGATTGCCACATTGCTCTTGTCATTGTGTTTAATTTTTCAATTAATTTATGTTGACTTTATCACGTAGATTTTTGTTCTTTTTGAATCCTAAACAATGCACATAGCATATCATTTGTAATAATTTATATCTAGAGAAAACCAAGCATCCAAAATAGATAGAACGACAATTTATTAAAAATATCTTTAGAAGCAGGTGTAGACACGTTTTACATGTTTCAATGTAATTCTTAAATCAATTGTAAGAAAGTTAAATTCTATCCATCTTCCTAGTGCAACCCTTACATTGGTATTTGTTCTAGCAACAACAATGTTAATTTCAATAGTTTATTTTTCTGTATAAAATCAAGTTTATGGAGTTTTGTGATTGGTTTTTTTTAACATAGATTCTGTAATTAGGGTTTTGGAGTATAATTGTGAATTAATTAGGAACTTATTTCCTATTCTTGAATAATATCATCATTTATGGGGAAAGGGAAAAATAATTTTTTAATAAAAAATTACAAAAATGCTTCTGTATAAAAAATAATCCTAAAAATAGAGTTAAGAGTTTGAATTGTAATTTAATGTGATTATAATAAATTTATCTTTATGAACTACTCTCTTGAAGAAAAAAGTTTAAGAAAATTTTAATGAATTTTGTTTTTAAAAAAAGATAAGTTTAATACAATCTAATTTTTTTTAAAAAAGACAATTTCATGTTATCTATTCTTGAGATTATATATCATCTGATAACATGTTTGTAATTTAAAAAAAAAATATATTTTTTCCTTCTCCAATTATTTTTTCTTTATGCCTTAGCCGATGCATACTGTAGAAAATAAAATCATATCCGTATCATATCTTCTTAGCATATAATAGTAATGTCATATTGTTGGTCTATTATCAAAAGAGAATGTCAAAAGCCGATGTCTCTACTTTTAGCTTCGGTTGTCTAGATTCTGAGTACAATGTACCTGGAAAAGCATAACCATCCTCCAACCAAAGATTGTTCGACACGTGCTATATTTCAATTATTTTACGTCAAACGTTTGTCAGATGCCTCTTTAGATACCGTATTCCTAGTCCTAGCATTCTTTGGGCACCTAGATGTCTGGTGCCTATCGGTACTTTTGATTATTATTGGCTATCAAAGAATTAATTCCTTATTGCCTTTTATTTTAGGAGATAATTGCACTGCCAATCCCATCACTTGCTTGTTGTCTCAATGTAATCATCCAAATTTTGTCCCCATTTAATCCGCTAAGTTTGTTGCATTCTCGCAAAAGAAGAGAAGTGGCATCCGATGATCCTATAAGTGATTATAAATAACAATATGGTGTACGAGTTCAAAATGGATAGACTAGAAATCCTTACTTTTAATCCATCTCCATCCTATAATCATATGTTCTGAAAAATGATGAGTGATATTTACCCCACAACTCCTTAAAATCACCTTGTACATTATGTCATATGAATCTACAATTTTTGTGAACCTTATAAACTTTGGATGCATTTGGTTTATTGATCTGAAGTAGATATAGGCATGGTTCGGTTTTAAACTAGAAACCACATCAATCCAATTTTGGAGGAAAAAAACAAAAAACCACAACACGCATGCGATAGCAAGAAAGTAAAGGAAAAGCAAAAGGAAAAATAATCCGAAAGGTTATTGCATGTGCAGCCTATTTTATGGAAAAGGAAAAAAAAAAGACATAATTAGCCGCCATTTCGTACCATGTTAGTCTAACTCCTTGAAAAAGAGAGGGAGATTTTTTTTTTTTCCTGGGTGGGGGGGGTGTGAGGGGGGACACAGAGAGAGAGAGAGAGAGAGAGGAAACAAAGAAAATCCATATGATCTTAACCTTATAAAGAAATTCTTAGTTCATGAATTAGACTGTAAATTGACGGTTCTTAAGGAATCAGACCGGAACCGAGTTAAAAAAGATATAGATAAAAAAATATTTTTACTTAAAAATAGATCCTATAAACTGATACAGATAAGATGTAAATAAAATACTGATGAAGATTAGATAGAAATGAGATACATATGAAAAACAAATCATTCAAACAGACCTTTTAACTTTTTTACTTTCTTTTCATTTAAAGTTATCATTATCATTCGTACCTAATATTAATTTTCAAATTGAAAGTGTATATTACTTTACAAAATTTTACAACAAATACAAACATATTGAATTTTAATTTAAAAAACACAATACAATATAATTTCTTGCTTCATTATTTCCCTTCATAGTGAGTAGGATTATATTTACAGCCTATGAGGATGAATGAATCATGCCTATTATTGTGAGTTTGAATGTTGCTTCTGATATGTTCTAAAACTTATCAAGCATATAAATTTTCCTTTTTAGTTCTTAATTTTTTTTTTTTACCAAAGACCGAAGGAGAGAAGGTTTAGTTCTTCATTTAAGGTTTTTGACTTTTCATTGTGATTTAGTCATGTTTTCATTATATCGAGAATCTTGATTCAATGTAATCCATGATGAGATTTCCTATATCATTACATAATAAGTTCTTTGGTTGTGTAACCAATAAGTGATATTAAATAACACCTTTAATCATGGCTTAAATTTCTCATAAGGTCATGGTCCATTTCAACTTGATTTTAGTGTTTTCGTTTCATTACTATTTTTTTTAGTGGTTATAATAACGCAACCACTAGAGCTATTACAATGAAGGAAATCAAACTCGATACCTTAATAATGAGGATCAAGACCAGATGCTATTATGCTATAAGTTTATTGGTGTTTCACTACTAATTTGGTTTCAATGCTATTGGATATGAGATCAAATGGCTTTTAAAATTACTGAGTTATATCCAATACTTGACTTATCCAAAACCCTTCATTTTTTTTGTCTCGTTAAAAGAATAGGAACTATACTTATTTTATTTTCTTCCATCATTTTCATCACTGTCAAATCATGATTTTACTATTCATTATATCTAATTAGCAGAATCGTATAAAATCGTACAAAACTGATAAAATCATAAACGCATATAATCATAGACCTAAATTTTTAATTTTACATAAAGTCTATATCTAAATAATTTTACATCTATTTTAACGAAGCATATTTTTTTATATGAAAAATTATATATATTTTTTGTTTTTTCATATCACATTCTTTCTCCATTTAGTTATATTTAGGAGTTGTGGTTTTAGTCCTTATTTTAGTGAATATACAAAAAGAAAAAACAAGGAAAATTACTTTTCATTCCATTACTAGCTATTTATGGAAATTAATTATGGTTAATTTATTTCCAATAAAATAAATGACATGGCACATGTGATTTTTGGTTGAGTGTAAAAATTGATGTTTGGATAATTAAAGGCAAGCAAGATATTTATTTTTGAGTAAATCATATTCAAAAACGTATCAATGTTTGTAGGTAGATTCATTGAACGTACCATCATTTTGAGTGGTTAAAAAGAAGTATCAACGTTTGAAGTTAAGCTCATTTAAGTTATCAGCACTTTAAAAGAGATATTAAGTTTAAGTAGGTGAAATAAGGTATTAATAATTGATTACTAATGAAAATTTAGGAAACTTAATTAAAAACTAACCTGAATATTTATACTTTAAATGAACTTTGTAAAACTTTGATATCCCATTCACTTTACAAAACATCGATTTTTTTTTAACCATTCCAAACGTTGAAACCTTAAATGAACTTACTTCCAAATTTTGACACTAATTTACCCATTTGTTTACCATGGGTTCATTTTTAATTTATGAAGAGTACAAGATTCATGGATTAATCTTTTTGAGGAAAATGGGTGTGATAAAATTTGAGATCAAGAACATTATTATTTGAGTTTTGTATTCCATTCAAGATGAGTAAAAACTATTACATGGTTAAAAGATATCATAATTAAATATATTTAATCAAAACTGTTAATTAGGGTTTGACTAAAAGCTACCAAAGTTGTCCAGAGTACCAAGGTGATGGAGTTAGGGGCCAAGTGCTTCACCAAATTAGATCATAAATGAAACTAAGAAATTACAACGTTTTCTATAATATTATACCTTGATTCTTAAGTTCATTAATAATTCAATTTGTGGCTTACGTTCCTATAAGGTCAAGGTTTGCCTCATCTTAATTTCGGTGTTCCAATGTTTTTGCTTCTCTATAATTGCTTGTTTAGAAGGGAGAGGAGTTTAGGGGAAGGGGAAGATTGTGATACCTGATCAAGTAGTGTTGCACATGAATTGTTAAAGAGTATTGGTAGCGTGGTTCATCAGCTAAAGATGTAGAAAAATTAGTCCACACTAATTAGGAACTTTTAGATTAAATAGTTTAAAGGACCCATTAATAACTTACTAGTTTAACAATTGATTACTTTTAGGTTATGGTAATTTACCTATCTTGTTGATGTAGGCTGCAGAAATTTGAAATCGAACTTACCATATGGCATCCAAAACTCACTCTATAACCTATCTATATTTTGGAAGATTATTGTCACAACTCCTGAACAGCTATCAAAATCATGGAGATTTCCAAAATTTCTAAAATTAATTACTTTTACCGCTTGAATAATAGACATTAGAAATTTTGTCCCCATTGCAATATCAATAAATTAGTATTTTGTATAACATATAGTTGTGATTATTGTTTTCAAGGACCAATTCATCATTAATTTAGCTAACTCTTTTTATTAATTAATATTTCATCAATCTTTAAAAGTAAAATCGAATTATAAATTGATCCTAGAAGATAATTGCAACCGCATACCGATATAAATGAACATGTTGGTACTATATTACACGAAAATCTTTCAGTATCAACACTTTAAAAAGGATGTAGGCATGGTATGAAATAAACTCATGATATTATGCGATTTTAATAGTTTCCAAGTTGTGATGCTGGATTCGTATGCACTTTCGACACCCATGATGCTAAGAAATTACGTCTATATCATTCAACTATGGCAAGAACCATGCACTCAGTCTAGCCAGCAATAGCATACGAAATTGTTTATTAATTTGAGCAAAATATACAATTAAGCCTGATTGCAGGAAGAATTGCTTTGAAAGTACTTGGATGAGTTAAAGAACATCATTTTGGTTGGTTTTAATAAGTTCCTACATATTCTTATCTTGTCGTATCCATAAAGAGATCAAAGAACCAACACTTTGAAAAAAGCTTGGAACTCTTACCTATTTTAAAGGTAGATCATAGTGTAGTAACATAAAGCAAAAATTGATTCATGAAAAATCGATTTCATTAGAGTCAATGTTTGTTCCAAACAACCATCTAGAATCAACTACTTAGAAAATTCAATGAATGCTATAAGTTAGATTATAATATATTTGATGTCTAGACACTTCACGTGGTTACTCATCCATTCTAAATTTAAATTTAGTGAACAATAAAGGAAGTATTATTTAAAGTTGTAATGAAATTTAACTATTTCTGGATAGTTCAACTCATCATAGTCTATGCATTTTCGGCATGAACGTATATGCACGTATTACTAAGATGGAGCACTTTTCAAGATCATGATCTTAGTTTTGTGTCAGAAAATCGACATTCTGTTCGGGGGGGGGGGGGGGGGGCGGAGGGGCTGGGGCCAAATATAGGAAGTCTCTGTTCAATTCTTATTCGAAATGGAGTTTTGCGAATTCTTACCGACACTAGAATATATCATTTTGATTATTATTGTTGAAGTAAAAATCGATGTTCTTAATAGCATAAAATCAATTCTTTTTTATTTTTACTCAAATGGCAGTATGACATGTGCGAGAAGAAATAATAATAATAATAATAATTTGACCTTTTTGTTTACAAAAGGGAATCATTTGACCATTTTCTTTAATGTTATTATGAAAAATCTTCACAGCAGTAAAAAATATGTAATTTAAGTAAACAATTAACTAACTAAATTCAAATTTACTACAATGCCAACTTTAAATAAGCTATAATGTGCATTCACCGGATGAAAAAAGTATATCAAATCTTTCAAATCATAGAATATAAAAATTGGGACCAATTGCAGGAAATATCTTGAGCAACCAGCTAGGCTTCTACGAGAGGAAATCATCACTATTTGAAAATTATATATCCATATCAGACTCTCTCTTCAGACATCAATAATGGAATTATCTCCAACATCGGAAAAAGAAAATAATTAAAACAAATATTTAAAAGCCATAGCTGGGATGAAGCACTGACCTCCTAATCCTTATTTCTCTCTTTTAGTTCCTGCACCTCTTTCTCTTTCTCATAAATCATAATTACCAAAAAAGAACCTAAGCAACCATCACATGCACGCCCAATAGAGATAGTGACACAGAAGCGGCTGGACTGCACCTATTGTCGTGTTTTTTTAATAGACATATCAATTTGATGATTTAATGGTTGATATTCGTACCTAACCGTAAAATACTTAATATATAAATTATCATATTTATTTAGATGGTTAACTGATTGGCTAGACCGTATTTCCGCTAGTGGATTCTTAAAAATATCTACATAATATATATTTTTCATCTATATATTGTTAGATTATATTTTCACGAAATCTTTTTTAGACTATCGATGAGAGCATCTAATGAATCATTTATTCGTTAAAATAAATATTATAAATGATATCTTAAGTGTTTCAATAGTATAAATATGATTGGATATGAATCTTAACTGTTAAACAACTATCAAAATCGGTCCTGTTAAAAAAAATGGTGAGATCATAAAATTTTCTTATTTTCCATGCTTACTACTTGCATGAGTTTTATTTTAAACTACATACAATATATTAATTAAAATAATGTAGTTACTAATCAAAAGTAACAATTAACAAAAAAAAAAAATTAAAAATAAAACTTCTAAAATTACATACACATGCATTCCTTAGCACTGGAAAAACGGATAACGCAAAACTTGAAATTCTCCGCTGACACAAATTTCACATATATTGTAGTCCAAAGTTTGTTAATTAACAACCTCAGTCTTTACCGTCGAACATCTTTGTTAGACCTTTATCATCATTAGTACATGCAATCTTAATAGAATTTTGAAAGCATCGTACAAGCACCAAGAAGCAGGCAAACAAGAAAAGAGATGTTTACAGAATAATAATAATAAAAAATTCTACTTTAATTCTATTACTAGCAATCATGAATTTTAATTATGATTAATTAATTTTCTACAAAATAAATGAGATGTTTTTTTTGGATTAGTTTTTGATTTAAAAAGACCATACAAGATTAGACAATGAATCTATTCGAGAAGATGGGGTGTGATACGACCTTAGGATAAGCCATAGAATTTTCCTAACATTTTTAGTTTGTTTGGCATTTGACACTTGACAGAAGATAGATATTTTTTTCAAATTTTTTCTATCAAAATATTTATTAAGAAATATATAGATGAAAAACCTGTGACAGTTTTTATGAAAATAACAAATAAACTAAATACATATAAAATATAGATAAAAATAAAAAACCTTTATACATTAAGTTTAGATATAAATATAGATACAAATGGAAAATGAACAATCCAAACAGACCCCTTGGAGATGAGTTAAAACTTTTACATACTTAAAAAGATACCATGATTGACTAGATTTGATTAAAAATTGTTCATTAGAGTTTGGCAAAAAGATACCAAAGTTGACCAGGGGATTCCGGTGATTGACTCAGGGGCCACTTAATTGGTGCTGCCATTTGGGAAATAGACCATGTAAGAAACCATTAAACCACAAAGCTCTTGCATATCATTATACCTGAGATTTTTGGGTTGTTTAATGGATACATTATTTAATTATACCTCTGGTTTGGACTTCCGTTACCAAAAGGTCAAGGCCTGCTTGGATCCAATTTTAATGTTTTAGGGTTTATTTGGATCATCTAATTTTTATTTGTATCTTATCTATATCTATATTTTATATTTAATTTATTTATATTTGATCTATTTGATTTGTTTATAAGTGAAAATATATATTTTTCATTTGTATTTATTTCTTAACAAATATATTTTTAAAAACGATAAAAATAAGATGTCAAAATAACCAGAAAAAGATAAAACAAGTAGACCTCTAATATTTTTGCTTCTTTGTCATTGCATGTTTATATCATAGAGGGAGTTAGTGGTTGGGGTAGATTGTAATACCTGTAGAAGTAAAGTCCTATATGAATAGTTAGAGAAAATCAATAGTGGTTTATAAGTCTAATAAAGGCAATAGCATATCAACACTAATAAGAGGCTTTTAGATTAAGTGGTTCAAAAGGCTTATTAAACATCTACTGGTTTCACTATTGAAATTTTTAGGTTGTAGTATCATACCAACTTTGTTGATATGGTTGCAAGAATTTGAAACTAGAACCTATAGTGACATCCAATAATACCCATCGTAAAACCTACCTAACTATATAGGGTTTAGCAAATTTCTCAAACAAACAATTCCTTGTACTCAACCTTGATAAATATATTTGGGTTGGTTACTGTTACACCTCCTGAACAACTATCAAAATTATGGAGGTATAAAAAATTTTTAAAATCGCATACTTATACCACTTGAATAATGTTGACATTGCTAAATATCTCCTCAATGCAATATCAAATCTTTTCTGCAATATACACTTGCAATTATTGTTTTTGGGGCCCAATTCATCATCAGATTAAGCCATATTCTTGGCTTAATAAATATTATATGAGTTACTATATGTCAAATCGAGTAATAAGCTGATTTCAAAACATAATTATAACTATATACTAACATAAATGATTAGGCTGATATTATATCATAAGAAAAACTTGCGATGTCAGCATTTTAAAGAGGATGTGGGTATAATATATATATACATATATATATATATATATATATAAAACACTCATGATGTTTATGTGTTTTTTATCAGCATTTTGGCATTTGCTTTAAATATTTTTCTTAACAAGAATAGGATGGTAAAAAGATGAAAATATAAGTGCGTATATATTCCTCTTATAAAATTAATCACCTACAGAATACTTATAAAGCTGTACTTATTTATCTCTTACATTTATTTATTTTGCAAAAAAAAAAAAAAAAACCATTTAAAATTTTCTCTTTCAATACATAAAATATAAAATATATATTTTGAAACCATATCTCCTAAAGTATTTGAATTATTTTTCAATTCTCATAAGTTAGTCAGTACCTTCGTCGTAACCATGAGATCGGGATAACATATTGATAAGATAGTTTTTCGAACTCCAGATTTCACATATATATATATATATATATATATATATATCAAATACATAATAGATAGTTATTGAATTTTCAGGGCATTGTATGCTTTTTCAACACCTCCGAAGTTAGCTAATGGAATTGGGTATACACCATTCAACTACAGTTTTATTCATCTAAGGAAAATATGCTATTTGGCCTACTTGCAGGAGGAATTGCTTCGAAAGTACTTGGATAAGTAAAGAACATCATCTTTGGATGGTTTTAATGAGTTTCTATTGCACATCGTTATCTTGTCATATGACTCAAATCCCTAAAGAGATCAAAGAACAACTCCTTTGAAAAAATTTAGAACCCTTATATACCTAAATTAAAGATAGATCATAGTAGCATAAAGTAAAACTGATTCATGAAAGATCAAAATTATCAATAAAAACCAAACCAAAACGAAAAAATTAATTCAAATAAGAATCAACATTTGTTCTTGATGGCATATCATAATAGGCATCTATAATCAACTACTTACGAAATTCATTGAATAGTACGAGTTAATAATACTAAACAAGCATATTGTAATAGTAAGAAATACTAAATTATAACAAATTTAGTGTCTAGACTCGTCACATTAAGCCACTTGAGGATCGTTACTCATCCAATGAACTATAAAGGAAGTTTGAAAGTTGTTGCTATACATTTTGGACATGAATGTGTCAGTAGTTGGAGTCAAACAACTGTAAATTTAATATTTGTTCTTCTAGTCTATACTTTAGTTTTGTGTCGGAATCTCGACAATTATGTTTGTATTAGGGCCTAAGGTTACTCAAAATGGAGTTTTGTGAATCCTTACTAACAACAGAGTATCATTTGGATAATTGTTGATGTGAAAATCATTGTTCTTAGTAGTCATGGAATCAATTCTTCTTCTTCTTCTTCTTCTTTTTCACTCCTATTTATATGATAATGTCTGTAGAAAATCTAGAAGAAGAAGAAGTATTCAGTTATTTGTATTCAAATATCATGTTTATGACTCCATTGACCCAATTGATTTTGAAGAAATAGTATTCAGCTATTTGTATTCAAATATCATGTTTATAACTCCATTGACCCAATTGATTTTACTAACCATTTCAACTACTAATATGCCTACTTAATCAAGAAAGAACCAGGATCTGGTAATATAGGCATAAAAATGTCATAATATTATTTTACAATGGTTATGGTAATATTTTATGGTAGATTTTCACACACACACACATATAATGTATATGCCAATCTCTTGAAACTTGATACTTTTTTTTTCCTTTTATATTTTTTTGGCCATCTTCTTTTTCCTTTTTTAAAGTGATCTGTTGATAGTAAATTTTAGACAAAGACTTATCGGGTCAAGCCCAATAAGTAATGGACTCCTTAGTCCTAATACCAACATCCGAAAGGCCACGTCACGAAGGCTCCTGAAGTAGATCATGCCTTAACAATGGAAAAAGACTTCCAAGTGACCTTGGATCGTCTAGGCAACGTGCATCCATAACCTCAACCTCAACCTCAACCCCAACCCCATACATGGAGGTCGAGATTGGTAATGTTTTACTAGTCGCGACCCTCAACTTCAATGGGAAGCCTACATCGACTTGGCAACTAAATCTTCTTAGCAGTCTACATCTTATTCATCTACCTTCTGTGCTTGTGCGATGATACTAGCATGGGCACTATCCATGCCTAACACTATTGTGTCCAGTGGATCAGTAGGCCTAAAGGGAGTTTACCATGTGTAAAAAATGTCTCGTGGTTCCCTCATATCTACCATGGCCACTTCATATGAGGTGATCAATCCTTAAGATCCTGACTACTCTATTTTTGGAGGATTACTAGTGTGTTTTACTCAAATCTATTGTTAACTTAAGTATTAGAGTGATCACGTTAAATAATCTCCCAGCGTACCATTAGTCGAGTTTTCAGCGTGTGCAGGTCTTTGGTGCTTCAACCCCTCATCTCCTATTTAGGTAGAAGGTCAAAATTCGCTAAATTCAACACTTGCAATAGGATCATCTGACCCTTTTCCTTTAATGTAATTTCCAAATATCTTGACACTAGTAAAAAATCATGTAAATTAAGTAATCATTAAACTTAATAAATTCAAATTTACTAAAAATGCCAACTCTCAATAAGCTATGATGTGGATACACCAGGTAAAATAAATAAATAAATAAAATTTCAAATCGTAGGATATAAAAACTAGGACCAATTGCAAGAAAGTATCTTGAGCAACTAGCTAGGCATTTACAACAGGAAATCATCACTCTTTGAAAATTATATTCCTATCAGATTCTCTCTTCCGACGTCAATAATGGAATTATTTCCAACTTCGGAAAAAAAAAATAAACAAAATATAATTCAATGGCCACAAGTTGGAACCTCTGACCTCCTATTCCTTTTTTCTCTCTTGTAGTCCCTACACCTCTTTCTCTTTGTCATAATTCCTGAAGAAGAACCTGAACGGCCATCGTATCTCTACTCCCAATAGACATAGTGAGATAGATTCGGTTGGACAGCACCCTAGTCATATGTGATATATCTACAATATATATAATATTTTCATGCTCGCTACATGCGCGGGTATATTATTTTAAAGTACATCCACTATATTAATTGAAATAATGGATTTACTAATAAAAAAGTAATAGATAAATAAGAAAATTTCTAAAATATTATGCACGCATTCCTTAGTATTATAGAGCAATGAATTAATTAAAATAAAAAAGCAAGTTGTCACTACTGGCTAAGATAGTGATGCAAACCTCACTCTTTAGCTCTCCGTATTCTAGTTTAAATCATGATTGTCAAACTTGCTAGTCTACTAATACATTTCTTCGAGCTTACCAGTTGGTGATGCAATTTCGATTCAACAAGTATATAAAATTGTTTTTGGAGCAAATGCATGTAAACTCGCCATTCTATATAGTAGAATCAGGAAAATTAATGGTAGAATCGGTAATACAATTATAGTATAGTAATTTTACACAATTGTGTTCTATTTAAAATTTTAAAAAGCACGTAATTTAATATGTTTAAATTTATGAGCTTTTAAGTTAGTTGATATTTATCTTAAGCTAACCTAATTTAGGTCTTTTTTCTTCTTTTCTTTTTCTTTTTTTTTTCCAAAGTTATTTTCTTCAGGGTTATATTCTCTGATACAATCTGAATGATTGGAATGGAAATTAATAACAGAAAGGCCGTTTTTAAATCACTACATAATAATAGGCAAAAAAAAAAAAAATCACTACAATAATATGTTTTACAAACATAATAAGTGCAGACAAATAAATTACTCTTCGTGAGTACTTATAATATCCATTAAGAAAATATTCTTTACATTTGTGACTTTATTCAATGGATGCCTTTTGCATTTAGCATTTTATTGCACTATTGCATGCAATATTCTTCACATTCTAACGAATGAAATGGCTCACAAAGGTAAATTGTATCTTTTTCGGGAGGAAATGGATTATGTTAATTTACTTTCTAAATTTATATAAATATTTATCTCTTTAAATTTATTGCTATTTGCGTCAATAGTTGGAATCACAAGTGAAAGAAATTTATTAATATGCAGTGAAAATAATTATATGCAGGTGGCCTTCTTAAGGGAGAACCTTTTTCCATTAGAATGCATTAATGGTCACTTTTGAACTTTGGACCTATTTATAGCATTGCGTGCCTAGCTCTTTTTTACAATTCGAACAAATATAATTTCTTGTAGCGTGCTAAACTAATCATTTTACTGATTATAACATGTGCTATAATTACACGAGCAAACACACGTTATATATATATATATTTATATATATTATTGATAGTGTTCTCTCTTTATTTGGCCTTTAAGCTTAAGGTCGACCCACAAGACTTATCCCCACAAGCTGATAATATAGAACTATGTATATGAGAAATGGTATTGGTATAAGCAAGGAGGAATTTCCACTTGCCCCTCTGCATGATTAACTCCCCACAAACATAAAGCTTACATGCGTCAAGGAAATCATGGGATTATGGGCGCTCTCCAATATTAATTAGGTTCATAAACTATTTAAACTCAACTTGATGTTTACTTGAGTTTGATTCAATAATAATTGAGTTAAGCTTGAATTTGAGCTATATTTCAGTAGTTTATTGAGCCGAGTTCGAGCTTTCATATATTTTGCTTGATTAGCTTGTGTGCCTAATCAATATTAAGTTGAGCGTAAATATTAATTGAATTTGAATTAAATTTAGATATTAACATTATTTTAGTCAAAATTAAATTATATTTTAATAAATTGAGTTAAGCTCAAGTTTTATGCAATATTACACCAAGTAGGACTCAAGTTTAAAATTTTAAGCTCGATTGGTCAAGCTCGAATTTTAAAAAATGAATGGAGCTTAAACTTATTATTATGCGATTTTGACTCGATTTAACTTAACTTGTTTCCGACTATGGTAAAATCTTGTTTTATCTTATAAAAATCCTAGGGCATACGAGGGAAAAGAGATACTTTCCATCTTACTCTCACATTTAATCTCTATTGACATGAGCGTCGGCAGAAAGAATTCCAATGCCCCTAACTCACGTGTTCCTTTTTGAAGACCTACTTTATTTCCATTGCACAGAAACACCTTGAGCCTAGTCTAAATCTCTTGACGGGGACCAAGTGACAGCGCACACGTGCATACATATGACTCCAACGTGACCTAATAATAGGTATACTCAGCCTAACAATGTTCCAAAACCAACCCCCCCCCCCTCCGTCGGTAAGGTGTGGTACTACAAAAAGTTAGCTTCATATCATCCATTCAAAGAAGGAGGCCCAAAACAGGAATCAGCTCTAAGATTTAACAAGTCATGCACATGCAAACCCGTACATGCAGTCATGTTTGAAAAGGGAAATGGAAGAAAGAGCTAGCGCTAGTGTTCTGGTTCTGTCTAGTGATGGTTGGCCGTGACTACTGGGTTTTCACTCGGAAAAGGGACCAATAAGCATGCTCACAAATTTGACAAAAAAAGATTTATGAAATCTGATGCAAGACATAAAATATTATAAGATCATTTATTTAAAATAGGTTAGTACTTATTTGCTATTCACGAAGATATACATGATATCAAGTTCAATGAGCTACTTTTCAACAACGCATTTTGGTCTTATTGACCGTTCCTCGACACCAATAGATTTGATGCTGCGATTGGAATGCACAGGTGCAGAGGTGCTCCAGTCCGGAAAGGGGGGCCCTGCCAGGTTCATGGGTCTCCCTGCAATGGGAACAGGAAACGTGTGGAATATTTAGTTAAAGTAGGAAAGCACGGTTATATGTCTTACATTTGAAGTCCCCATCATGAAGAGATGTTTTAGTTTAGTTGTGTTTTGTCGGGGTCTGTGTACCATTATAACTAACCAAAGCATTGTCTGTCCAGTCGATAAAAGCCAAACGCAGGATCATCGAATTACGATATTTCTCTTTATTCTCGCTTTATTATCCCACAATTAATGTACGTAGAATTTGTATTTTTCTTTTTACATAAAATGAAAATGCAGCCGAAAGATTTTCCTTTATGATATTAGGCTTGTCATAAACAATGCTCAAGTTTTGTGCCAATTAATAAGTCCTAGAGCTAGAATTTTCGAAATTGATATATAGAATAAGGTGCATGTGTTAACATAAAATTACTTGCGGTCTTTCCAAGTGACAAACCATTTTCTTCATTATCTTAATAATGCTTCGACTATCCTCCTTGTTTTTATTATTAAAATCTTATGAAATTTTTGTTGACTTCGTATAGAACAACAATACATGAGAAACTTGTCTAGATATAAAATCAACATAAGTTTTCTAGCCAGTAGGCATCACATTTAGGGTTGGTAATTTGGCACATAACCTTCTAATCTAAACACATATACTATTTATAAACAAGTGTGTACTAAAAAAAATTGATATGGTTGATGAACTGGTTATACTTAAATAAATCAATTCATAAAGTATTTAGGATAACTTTGGTTTTACATCACATACAAGGGGATTTAGGCATAATACATGGATTATAGATCTTGTATCTTGTTTTGTGATTCTTTTCTAATTTATGCTTCAAGAAAAGTTGCTTTAATTTCGAATTAAAAGATTTTATTGTTTTGCTTACAATAGACATCCATTTTAGTTATAAAATCTTATGGTTTGTCTTGTATATTGTTATAAATGGATATGAAAAATAATGGCAAAGAAACATGAAGCATACACACAGATTTATGTAGAAAACCGTTGACGGGAAAAACCATGGGTAGAGGAGGAAGAATTCACTATATGTTGAAGAAAGCACAAGAGTTATGTGTACAACCACACACAAAATGATACTGCTACATAAAAAACCCCTAAATCATATGTGTATATATGACGCACAATAAAGGGGTGGAATTTCAACGTAGGCTGGCTCATAGCTGACAACCTTTATTTCAAGGCTTTCATTTCAAGGTCGGCAGCTTATTATTCAAGGCTGATGGTGTAAGTATTAGGCCGACGGCCTAAGTGCTACGGAATTCAGGACACCAATTTCAACAATCTCCACCTTGCCACAAATTCAACAGCATAAAACATAAATTCTCATTCTTCAACATAAAAACAAAACATTTTTCACCTCTTCTACAAATCCCTAAAGGGTATAAATCAGCTGTAAACATCAACCAAGTCTAAGCAATGCTCAAACTTGGCTATAGAAAGTGACTTGATCATCATATCAACAGGATTATCATGAGTGCTAACTTTGCTGACAATAATATCACCATGAGCAACAACTTCACACACAAAATGATGCCGAACATCAATTGCTTTGTCCTCTCATGATACATAGGATCTTTTGTAAGAAAAATAACACTCTGACTATCATAAAAAACTACAGTAGTCCTCAAGTCATCACTAAGTTCACCACATAATCCTTTCAACCAAATAGTTTCTTTACAGCCCTCAGTAATAATCATATACTCTGCTTCAGTAGTAGACAGAGTAACTGTAGGTTACAAAGTAGTTTTCCAACTAATAGTACAATCACTAATAGTAAATATATCCTGTGAGAGATATTCTTTTATCCATGGCTCCAGCAAAATCAGAGTCAACATATCCAATAACTCCATCTCTAGTTCTATCAAATTGTAAACAAACATCAGTAGTACTTCTTAAGTATCTAAAAATCCACTGAACTACCAGAATTTGCTATGTATCTACTGACTACATCGACTGCATATAATAAATCTAGACGTGTACAAACCATAGATACATAAGAGATCCCACTGCATTAGAATATAAAACTTTTGGCATATAGTTGACATCTTCATTTGATTGTGGAGACAAGGCAGATAGGAGTCTGAAATTAGCTGCTAAAGGAGTACTAACAGGTTTAGCACTCTGCACATTGAACCTATTAAGAACTTTTTCAATGTACCCCTTTTGACTTAGGTACAATTTACATGCTTTTTTTTTTCTCTCATAATCTCTATCCCAAGGATCTTCTTTACAAGATCCAAGTTTTTCATCTCAAACTCTTTACTCAATTGAGCTTTAACTTTTCTAATCTCTCTCTTATTCTTGGCTGCTAGCAACATATCATGCAAGAGCAAATATATTAATGACCCATCACTACACTTCTTGAAATAAACACAACTATCAAAATTGCTTCTTTTGAAATCATGAGTAGTCATGAATGAGTCAAACCTCTTGTACCATTGTCTGGGTGAATGCTTCAGGCCATAAAGAGACTTTTTTAGCAAGCAAACATAGTCCTCTTTACTTGAGACTACAAAACCCTCTGGCTATTGCATAAAAATGTCTTCATTAAGTTCTCCATGTAAGAAAGCTGTCCTCACATCTAATTGCTCGAGCTCCAAATCATGTTTTGCCATGATACCAAGCAAGGCTCGAATCGAATTATGCTTTACAACTGGAGAAAATACATCTGTAAAGTCTATATGAGGAACCTGACAATAGCCAATTGCAACCAGTCTTTCTTTATATTTAGGTTCTTCAACTTCTGGTGTTCCTTCCTTCTTCTTGAACACTCACTTGCAATGGACAGTCTTCTTACCCTTAGGAAGCTTCACTAAATTCCATGTATCATTTTATGAAGGGATTCCTTGTCCTCCTGCATAGCAATCATCCATTTACCAGAATCATCACAACTAATTGCCTCTGAGTAAGTAAAGTGCTCCATATTGGATTCAATGTCTTTTACTGCATTTAAAGCATAAGTAACAAGATTAGCCTTAGCATATCTCTATGGAGGCCTAACTTCTCTCCTAAGTTTGTCTCTAGCAATGAAATATTGCTGCTGTGGTGGTGGTGTAGAAATAGTACTCTTCCGCAATTTTGTTTAGTTTGAGAAGTAGGCTTTGGTGTAGAACCTGAATCAATCTCAACTTCTACCAGCACAATTGATTTCTGCTGAACTTTATTAGACGCAGTACTAGAAGATAAGCCATGTAATGTAGCGGTTTCATAAAAAATAACATCTCTATTAATTATAATTTTTTTCAATTCTGGATACCACAACTTATATCCCTTGATACTAGACTTATAACCAAAGAATATATATTTTACAGATCTAAGCTCAAGTTTTCCATTATCAACATGAGCATATGCAGGATACCCATAAACTTTTAAATTTGAATAACCAATAGGAGCACAAGACTATACCTCATATGGAGTCTTTTTCTAAATGGCAGTCGAAGGAGATTGATTAATTAGAAAGCTTGTTATAGAAGTTGCTTCAGCCCAAAATGACTTTGGCAAATGAGCATTTGAAAGCATATATCGAACCTTCTCCATTATTGTTCTATTCATTTGTTCTGTCACGCCATTTTGTTGTGGAGTACCAGGAACTGTTAAATGCCTCACAATACCTTTTGACTTGCATAAATCATTAAATTTATTAGAATAAAACTCCAAACCATTGTCAACGAGAAGACATTTTACCTGCTTACCTGTCTGTTCACAATCATGATCTTCTACTCCTTAGATGTGCATAGTACATTAGTCTTCTGTTTCAAGAAGAACACCTACTTTTTTCTAGAGAAGTCATCAATGATTGTCAATATGTAATTAACACCATCTCTAGAAGGCACTTTAGTTGATAAGCAAAGATTAGAATGAATGTAATCAAGTGCGCCCTTCATGTTTTGAGTACCTATGGTAAATCAGACTCTCTTTTGCTTCCAAAAAATGTAGTCTTCATAGAATTTAAGATTGCCAATGCTTTGCCCATCAAGAAGTCCTCTTTTACTCAGTTCTGCCATACTGGCTTCACTCATATGCCCTAGAAACATGTGCTAGAGTCTAGTAACATCATCACTTGACAAGGAAGAAGAAGTGACGACTACATCACTTGCAACAACAAAACCCTGCAAAACATACAAATTAGTATCCTTTCTCTGCCTTTCCATCACCAGAAGGAAATCCTTACTAATCTTTAGAACCCCACATTCACCAGCGTACTTGTACCCTTTTAAATCAAGGGTACTTAAAGAAATCAAATTTCTTTTTAGACCAGGCATATGTCTCACATCACCAAGTTTCCTAATAATGCCATCAAATATTTTAGTTTTAATTGTACTAATACCTGCAACCTTACAAAAAACATTATTTCCCATCAAAACGACAGCTTTAGAAACTTTTTCATATCTTGATTGGGACACAGATGAAAAGTACAACTAGAATTAAGAATCCACTCCTCACTTGTTTGAGGATCATCATTATAACCAATAAGAAGTTCTTCACTACTATGGTCTTCAGCTACATTAGTTTCAACTAATTTTTTTGGTTATTTTACATTTTGATTTGCAGCAACTCTTTTATTCTTATTCTGCAATTTATAACACTCTGACTTGATCTGCCCTTTCTTCTTACAATACCTATAAATTTTCCCTTTATTTACAGACTTCGATCTATCTCTTGAATTTCCACTAGAATTTTGTTCTTGACTCCTACCACGAATAACTAGGCTTTCAGCCTGAGGTTCAGATCTAATCATAAGATGTTTCATCTTCTCAAAAGAGCTTAAAGCTTCATAAACCTCATCAATGGTAAGAAAATCATGACTACATAAAATAGTATCTCTAAGAGTCGAATAAGAGGGAGGTAAAGAACATAATAGAATCAAACCTAAATCCTCTTCATCATGCATAACCTCTAAAGTTTCTACATTAGAAACAGTTTTTAAAAGTGGTTAAGTGATATTTTAGAGACCCACCTTCTGTCAAACGGTGAGAATATAATTGCTAATTTAAATGTAGCTTGCTAGTTAAGTGTTCGTCATACACAACTGCTCCAATTTCAACTATAATGCAGTAGATGTCTTCTCCTTCAACACATTTTTGTAATATTTGATTTGATAAATGTAGATGAATTTAAGAAAGGGCTTTTCGATTCTTACGTTGTCTTTCTTTCGGTGACCATGATGAAGGCATCTTCTCAAACCCTAAAAGTGCATCATCCAAATCTATCTGTGTAAGAATCGCTTGCATCTTGGCCTTCCATAACGAAAATCTGGTGTTGCAATCTAATAGTAGATTATTGTATTTCACAATTGCCATTATAGTATTAAAAACAAAACCTTCTACTATGATACCAGTTTGTTATAAATGGATAGGAAAGATAATGGCAAAGAAATGTAAAGCAAACACACAGAGTTACATAGAAAATCCTTGAAGAGAAAACCATGTGTAAAGAAAGGAGAATTAACTATATGTTGAACAAGGAGTATAAGAATGTGTGTACAATCACACCAAAATAATACTGCTACAAAAAAAAGCCCCTAAATCATATGTGTGTGTGTGTATATATATATATATATATATGATGCACAACAAAGGGGCAGAATTCAATGTAAGCTGGCTCAAGGTTGACAGCTTTTATTCCATGGCTTTGATTTCAAGGCCGGTAGTGTAAGTATTAAGGCTGGCGACCTAAGTGCTATGAAATTCGGGACACTAATTTCAACATATATGATAACCAATTTCTTTTATTTATTATGTTTGCTCCATTTTAAAATATGTCTTTAATATCCATGACATAGAATGTGCATATATCTTTCTCATTTTAAGATCATATGATTATATCTTGTTTTGCTCTACATCCTTACAAATATAGGACTTGAGTTGTTCAAACATATTGTAAGCACATGAACTTATATATGGCAGATACATTGATCGATTAATAGTTAAGAAATTTACATATATCGTTTAGATAACGACGATTACTTACACACTCATTAAACTTTGATAATATGAATCACTATAAAAACATAAGGAGATAAATTATTTTTATTAATAATTTTAAATTTTTTACATTAATAATATTTTATGTAAATTTTTTAGTATTCTCTCTTGAATATGTAATAGATAATGTGGAGAATTTCGATGTCCGCACTAACATTCACTTAAGTCATGGTGCTAAATATGTAAAATTGAAAACACGTGATTCGATTTGTTAAATTTTAATTAGACATTTATGCCAATTATAATATTTTTCTCATTTAATTTGTCATATTAATGAGTGTAAAAAATTGGTTTCTGTGGAGGTTAGATTTATTAAAAGGTAAATTATATCAACATGTATTAATATTTGTGAGTAAGTCCATCTAAGTAATGAACGTTTTTAGTAGTTATAAAGAAGAATCAACGTTTCATAAAAGTGAGTCAAATAAGGTATTTACAATTAAGCATTGAGGAAAATTAAGAGTAACTAATTGAAAACTACTACAAACATTCAAATGAACTTATCTCTAAATGTTGATATATTCGAATGCAATTTACCATTTTATTCAAACATTTATTCTTTGTTAAATTTTTTTAACAAAATTGATAAATATATTATGATTTATTTGATATTTTCATCCATAAACTTGTTCAAACTAAATATTATATGTGTTTCACTAGTGGTAGTGTGGGCAAAAGAGGTCAATGTACTTGCCTCAGTGGAGTAGATTTTTGTATAAAAAGGGTGGCTAACTTAGGCTAAAAGAGGTGAAAATAGCCACTTTATGATTACAAGAGGCGATTTTCGCATCTTTGATTATATGAGGTGAGTTTTGCCTTTATAGCCTAGTCAGGGCCACATATGCATGCTTCCTTCAGAAGATGCACAATTAAGTGGACCATGATGTTGAAAAAGATAGGAAGGAATATCATCTTCAGCTTACAAAGTATTAGGATTGTGGTATTCTCCAAAGACTTACTCTCCAAAAAAAGGGAACACATCACAAACTAATTATAGATTTGGTTATCGGAGAACTACGAATGATACCTAAAAGGATCCATTAAAGTAAAACATGATAGTTGTGGCTCTTCAAACCACTCAAACTTACTTCATCTACCTAAACAGGACAATATATTGGAAGCATCTTCGTTTGATGATTTCACATCTCTAATTAACTTGCAGACCTCTATGATTTTTTGGGTCTACAGTGTATATGCAACTAATGGCTTGAAAGTCTGACCATCATGTGCTTGCAAATGTAGCTCTAAGCAAATGCCCATTTCCTAGAGGGTGAGTCTCACCTTATCTATGTCTTTGGACTTGCCCTTCATACTCGAAAATAGTCCCAACTAGATTATCATATATATTCTTTTTTATGTGCATGACATCAAGGCTGTGTCGTATATGTAGCTTATTCTAATATGGCAATTTGAAAAGCACACTTCTTTATACCATTTTGTGCTGTCTTTGTTCGTCCTCCGACTAAGCCATTTTTACACCTATCCTAATATGACATACTCATACCAGCTCAATTGGATTATAATATCCTTGTGAGATCCTCAAATATAAGGTAGTTGAACTTTAATCATCAAGACGTCTTTTGGTGTAATGGTTTAGAGACTGTCTGAACTCTAAGGTTAAGTGTACTTAGTGAGGAGTACTTTTAGGATGGGTGACATCTTTTGAAGCAGTTGACACCAAGGACAAAACCGTGCGACATTTGATCAAAGTGGATAATACCTCAATGGGTGGAGTTCTATGTGGTTACAGGTGATATTAGAGTAGTTCACAAACCGGAAGTAAGGCAGCTAAGTGTTGTATAGAGCAATGTGCCTTAGAATTGGGGTCTCTCTTAAACATGTATGAAGCACCTCTAGTATCCTCCCTGCTTGGTGTGGTTCTAGACCCATGTAATGAAACTAATAAGGACATTAATTCTATAAGTGGGAGAGTATGTGATACTCTTCAAATATAAGATGGTGGAACTCTAATCATCAAGGCATCTTTTAGTGTAATGGCTTGGAATTCGTTAGAACTCTAAAGTTAAGCATGTTTAATTGAGAGTATTTGTAGAATGGGTGACCTCCTAGGAAATAGTTGACACTAAGGACAAAACCAGGCAACATCTTGTTAAAGCAAATAATACCTCGATAGGCAGAATTGTAAGTTGTTACAATACTTACCAATGAAATCCCTTGGTGGGGATCTTGTTTTGATGGTGCCATCAAACTTGCATTATCGCAGCACCATTGATGCATAGGTGGCAAGAACTATTTATAAATGACCCATATGATGGAACTACTGTTTGCATCTTAGCTTGTGTAGGGGTAAGCAAAAAAAAAACCAACCGAATTAAACTAATCCGTAACCAAACCAAAAAAATGGTTTTTTTTTTTTCTAAACAATTTGGTTTAGAAAAAAACTCAATCCAAATCAATTCGTAAATTTATAGTTGGTTTGAAGGGGTATACCGAACCAATTCGTAAAACCAAACTAAATTGTTTTGTACAAACATAAAATTATTTTATTTGTTATTATAAATGTTATTGTGATGATTGATTAAATGCAATATATATTCTTATGATTTTATTATGATATTTATTATATGATGAGTATTGATTAATAATAACCTGTTTCTTTTTTTTTAATTGTTTTTTAGGTTTAAATATATTCTTCAATTAGTAATTTAATGTTGTTTTATATTAATTGTTTAAACTCTGTGGAGTATGGATTTTATTATTTCATTATATATATTATTATGTATTATGTTTCCATTGTATATTTTGTTAGCATTTTTTTTTATCAAATTTGTTAGTGGATGGTTGATTAGATGGTATTTTTAGAGGACTATAGATTATACTTTACTAAGTATTAGTTGGTGAGTATATTGTATAGTGGCTAAATGATTTTGTGAATGATTATAGATAATGAATGTATTGGATTTATAAATGTTGAGATTTAAAATATGAACTTTGTAGAGTGATTTCAATATTTAAATATTGCACAAATGTAAAATATTAGAACTAAGTTTTTTAATTAGAATTTTGATTTAATCCGTAATTTGAACAGAACCAAATCGCTATTTGATGATTTAAAAAATTTCTAACCCGAACCAAACCGTTATTTAATGGTTTAGTTTAAGAAGGAAAAAAAAAAAAAACCAAACTGATCCGTGCCCACCCTTATGCTTATGAAGTCAACGTTACATATAAAAATGCTTTATATGCCTTGGTTGTTTAGCTTGAAATGTCACCATATATGGGGAATTTGTTGATTGTCCATAACAATGTAGCATGCATTCGAAATGTTCGACTTTCTACCACATCCATTGTCTTCACACCATTTGCCCATAGTTCTTCTAGCTCTTCCACAAGTGGTTGTAAGCACGTATCAATATCTCTACCTGGAGATCTAAGCTCCAATATTAAAAGAGGCATCATCATATATGACTCTTTCATGTATCTCGATGGTAGAACATTATATACAAATAGAATAACTAGCCACATGTTATATGTCGTGCTCATATTTGCATAACGATTGAACCCATCGGTTCTAAGTCCTTGTCGCATACTCTTGGATCCAATGCAACTGGATGCTTCAGCACACACTCATTGAATGCATATTTTTCCTTATGCCATCTCATCTCCAGAGCCATCTTTCAACATATAATAGCTTCCATCTTGCTTCAATCACACACTGGGCAGCAATTGAGATTTTGGAATTGTTTTCAGAACAACATGAAATCACTTTTATTGCACATGTGGATCATGTTTACGTCCATTCACCAATTGCTTAAGCATCTTGCATGCTTCATAGTATGAGGATGGTAACAAATTACCGCCTAGTAACAAAGTTTTTATTAAAGCAAGCTAATTATTGAAGGACTTTATCGACTGTATACAGTCGACCTTTAGAGTCACAATCTAAAGCATTGTAAACAATACTAAGAACTTGGTCTAGCCTGGATACACTGGGTTCTTTGCATTTTTGAACATTCTTATCTACTATTCTCCATCAGTTATACTGCTTTCATCCTTACTATTGATGTCGTCACCTTTTGGGTCATTCATATCAGCAGCAAGATCCTCTAAAAATGGATGATTTGCTTCTTTTTGAAGTATGGGTACTCATGAAATATACTCCCTCTGCCCCCAGTAATATCATCATTGACCTCATCTTCATTGTCTACTACATCTTGGACTCCTTACCTTAGTAAGACACCTCGAGTAGGTCTAGGTCATTCCTCTCTTCAAGAGGTGATACTCAATAATCTGAATAGACTACCATGAGGTGTTAAGATAATATCTACAAGGGCATCTTATCGATTCATTTGCCATTTGGTGATTTTCAATAGCTTGTAAAAATGTCCTATCCCCATTTCCACATTGTGTAGTTATCAAATCACTTATCATGTGCCAATTTCGTGCCAACATTCTACATTGGCATTTAATTAATGATCACACCCTATTATATAAATATTTTCAACTAATTATCTTAATAGCTAATATCCAAACACTAATTTCTCAATTAACATATTATTAAACTATCTACGTGTCACATAGTTAAACTCATTAAACATGTATTAAATAAGTAATATCCAACTGCTAACTTCTATATAAATATATTGTTAAACTACTAACAAGATACATATACATATAAATTAAATATAAGTTAAATGACAAATATGTAAATACTAGCTCCTAAATAAATGTATTTAAATTACAAAAATATTTTGCTAACCTTCAAATGCTAGCAGTACTTCAAATACTAAGCTCAAAGTAAACTGTTTATGAAATACCTATGAAAGAGATAAGAAAATACAGATATATTAATTAATATTAAATAAATATAATTTAAATATATATATATATTTAGCTGGTAAAAATTTTGGCATAACATGACATAGAGGGAGTGACTTAAGAGAGAGAGAGATTGGGGATTGGCGGTGGGCCGGGGAGGAAGGTGTTTGTGCTAGTTTAGAGGCGAGTAACATCTTTCTAGACTTTCCTCAATATCTCACCTCTATTTTTTACCTCAATTGGCCAAATTTTTACTAGTGTTTATTAAACCATTTGTGAGTTTAGTTTTTTCTTTTTCTTTTTTTACACAATTGATGAATAGTTTATGTTAAAGGTTGAGTTATTTAAACAAGAACCCATATATAGATTTAAACAAGAAATACCACTCATTAATGCCTACCATCAATTGTACTTACATCCAATCATATCGTTAGTCTTTACGATGTAACACTTCTAGTTTGATAAGGGTCATAATGCTTTTGGTCTTACCAAACCTAGAGAGAAAGGGTTTGTAGAAATTAATTCAAAGGTATGTTGTGGAAGACTATTAAGGATGGATTACCTTACACCAGTAAGCTTTAAGATGATATAGATTGAGGATTACATGGAGGAAGGGTTTAGAGTGTTACATAGTAGCATTAGTCTTTATGTTTGAAGTTACATGGATTATATATATATAATTCATTATCGTGTATTAAGAAAGCTATTTGTTTTATTATATTTTATATCATAGGCTTTATGGTTGACGGGTATACCTTTAATTTACATATTGCCATACCTTTTTACTAACAAATAGAGTTATTAAAATTATTAAAGGCTTGTGGATCCAATTAATGCATATTGAAAATACAATTATTTTGAAACACGATAGCTTTACTCTATCTTATTCTTATCAATTCTATTGTAAAGTTACTATCAAACATGGATTTAATTTGGTTGTGTCACATATCAATTAAATTAAACCTAGGTCACTTCTCTCTCTATCTCTTGTACATAGTATCTTTATGAGAACAACTTAGATCTTTTTTAATTTCGTAACCCTAATTCCTAAAAATCCTAATATACAAAATTACCAAATTCCTAAAATAATCTTTAAATTTGAGTACTTTATGGAGTATGTTGTAAGTTCCTAAGCTATTATTAATATATACTTTGGCATTTTGTTACTTTATATCACATGTAACCCTTAATTGGATGGCCAAACTAAAGTTGCTTATACAATTTTAAGAGCCTTGCCACATGATACCATGGATAAGAACTTGATGAATTGATATTTTTGTCTTCCCATTATTAAGTATGCATATAATTGATGTGGTTAAAATGCTATAGGAAAAGCATGTTTTGAAGCGGTGTATTATCTCAATCCTACAACTCCCCTACGTCTCCTACAAGTGCAAAGAAAGCAAGTTTAGAAATGACATTAGTAGGTATATGGTCATTTACAAAAGCGGACTAAAAAAAAAAAAAAAAGGGCAACAAGAGTAAATGATAGGTGCAACTAGTTGAGCTTTTATGGGTATATCTTAAAAAAAGATGGATTTTTAGAAACTCGGCTTAGCATACCACCCCATGTAGACCTTTTAGGATGCTAAAACAAATAAATAATAATTCTTGCAACCACAACAAGTTTAAGATAGGTCACATAAGATTTGAATAGGCTTCGCTTCTATAGAGTCTCTTGAACCTAACCTTAGAGCTTATAGGGATTTTTTTTTTTTTTTTGCAAAACCAAAGTTACCCCTAAAGGGTATTAAGTTAATTTGTCTAGCCCCATTTGACAATTGAAAATAATCTAACCATATAATTAAAAACAAAAACTTAGTTTGAAAAAAAAAAAAATAATAACAAACCCTAAGTCGTACTATTAAAACAAAGAAGAATATCAACAAATAATGTGAAAAAAAAAAAATTACATTCCTGAAATGAGGTGTCCAGAAGTGGTTGAATAGGAGAATCACTATGACTACAGCCCTTGGTAAATTTACCAAAGATGAAAATGATTTATTCTCATTTTCTAAACCATTAATTAATAAAACTTATCAAAATTCAACTTTTACACATAGTATAACATAAAAAATCACAATTTTCTATTCACTATAAACATTAGTATAACTTAGATAAATAAAAAAATCATAATTAACATGGTTGTGGGAGAGAGAGAGAGAGACTTGATATTGAATTGAAATTTTATTTAATTTTAGTAGGTGGAGTTTCTCATCAAACCATGGATATGACTCGCTATCTAACCTTAAACTCTATAGGGTCATAAAAATTTCCCAACCCCATCTCAAGACCTTGTAAGGTCAAACCTAATAAGGTTTTTTGCGAGTTTAATGAGTTGAATACACTTAACAACTTGCTCAATTGTATTTCTATGTTTACAAGATCAAGCTCCCGGGTATTCTAACGTATCTAAAACCTTTAATCTAGCTAATATATCTCTTCATATTCCGGATGAGGTTGGCCAAGACTTAAGGGTAAATCTAACCTTGAATGACAAGGCTTAATGTTATTCTTATTATTAAAGTAAGAATAAAGGGTTTGTAGAATTTGGTTTGACATTCTCTTTTGGAAGATTCTTTAGAAGATGAATAGGTTTATTTGATTACTTCAATACATACAAGTACCTAGGATGGACTTGCTTACATTAGCAAGGTTGAAGAAACAATACAAACTAAGGATCACATAGAGTAAGGGGCATAACTCTTGATACATGAAGTTGAATGGATCATGTAGAATTAGTTATTATAAATTACATAATTTTTTTTATTATTTATATTTTATTTCTCACATTTTATGGTTGACAAATATGACTTTATTTCATATTTTGCTATTGAGTATCTTCCCTTCCTACTAAGAAAAGCCATTATTCATTAAAAGACTTTATTTAATGGGACAGTTATTCGATTCGCTAGAGCTTCTTTCTTCTTGTGTTCTTATTAATTCAACCTGAATGATGGTGATGATGATTCAAGTTATGTGTAATATAAACTTATCTTAACTTAGTTAATTCCCCCTTGTGCGTAATATCTAGAGAGCATTAATCATGCCAGATCTCTATGATATTTCTGTCTTGGGTAAATACGGGAATTACCCATATCAAACTTGGTGAAGGTTTTTGTAAAAGATTAATTTTGGAAATCATTTTCCTTGGATGACCAAAGTGTTATACTCACAATATAAATGCATGTCATCTATATTCATAAGAGAATAAGAAGAGTTTTGTGCTCTACATCCTTTAAATTTACTTAAATACTTTTATATTATATCAAGATTTATTACAACTAATTAACAATTGTTATGTTAAAAGATCGTATAAGAATTTAGGAAAAGATGTGTTAAAAGTCCATGCACCACTAGGCTTGTTTACATGCATGCAGAAGTTACATGATGAGTTTTTAAACTGATTTTAATTTCACTTAATCAATTGTTCTCTCTTTTGCATTTTTTGCGCAATTCATGCAATTATAATAATAATGGAGAGATAAGGGAAGGAAAAAATTACACTAGCATTTAATGTGGAGTTCGACCTGCACTTTATTCTCCAAAGTTCACAAATGCCTTAGTCAAGGAAGACTTCACACATCACATTCTACAACAATTTGCCTCATAAAGAGGACTTCAACAATAGCCCCATAATAAGGACTTCATTAATGCATACACACATGTAGGACTTCACACAAGTACCTCAACATATGAGGACTTTACCTATTACCTCAACCAAGAGAAGTCTTCACTAAAACACTCAAACAAAATATGTTAATAGTACCTTACAGTATTAACTCACTAATCTTACTATGGTACTATTCACTCAACAAAAATAAATATAAATTAAGAGAGTAATTTCATATAATCTCTATCAATTAAGTCATACTCTCTTGCACAAAAACATCCTAAACATTTCTATTTATAGGCGCACAAAGCAAGTTAGTCATTGCCCTTAGAAAATCCTTTAATGGTCGAATGACAAAAGTTTCAACTGCAATTTTTCATACAATAGCGACCCAGTCTAGATTCTACTGCCGAGCCAATCCACAATTCATGCTAGTGGTCTTCCCTTTGATCCCCTTTGATCAAGAGTCGCACCTCATCTTATTGCATAGGTAAGCTAGTGCGCTTCCTCTTTACACACAAACACAAAAACAAAAAACACCAACATATGTATGCACAATAAAGCTCAAACACATCACAAACAAGTTTTGCTTATTAAATGTAACTTAACTAAGTTGTGGAGCATTTGTGTAATGTATTTTCTCATAAAAAAAAAAAAAAGATTCCACATGGATCAACAAGATGTAGTTTCAATGTATAGAATTCATTTTTCTATAAATGACAATTTAGAATTTGAAGTGATTACAATGGATATGAAACTATAATTATCTCAATTTATTATTCAATTTCCGTAGCAATGACAACATTTTTCTTTTTCAATTCATTTATGTAATATTGTGGAGCACACAATCCAAGTGCATGTCAAATAGGCAAAATCAAATTATACTAAATTCTGTGAAGTTATGTAAAAATTTAATAATTAAATCTTATTTGTTATTATGGTATTCATATGGCTATCTCTTTATGAAAAAAATATAATATAATTAGCATATTTCCCTAATGACAAATATATTAATGATGCACTATTTAATTGCATATTTATTTTCTTAGTTAAGTATTATCATACCATTTAGCATGATTTTTATTTCGTCAAATAATCAATTATATAGCTTAATCTAATAATTATATTATATCACAACCTTTTTATACTATTATATTTAATTTCTACACACGCTTAGGGTGCATGCCCACAAAAAGTTTGTGCTTAGAAACTAAAGTCATACAATAGCTTTTAAGTAAACAGGCATAGATTTTTCTTAGTCTACTCTCATTGGATAAAGTGTGAATATGGGGTCTCTATACAACTATACCCTACAACCATCATGAACCTATATACTAACATATACATGGCAGATATACTAAGGTACCCAATATCTATCTTAACAAAAGTTACTAAATAAGATTCATAAATAAGAATAAATACTGACCATATATCTTTTCAGACAATAAAAAACAAGAGCCCAAGCTCACTACGAATCATAAACAACAAAACCTAAAGCTGCTTTTGACATTTTCCTCTTCTTTACCCTTTTTCTTCCTTATCTCTCTTGAAGCGACTTTTTTTTCCTTTTCTTTTCTTTTCTTTTTTTTATTCTTTCCCATTTAATAAGTAGTAAGTGCTTACCTTAAACTATGAAAAAACTACATCTCTCCTGTGCTTTAGGTTTCATTTTCTTTCCTCTTCTTCCTCTCCTAATATAGGGTTTTACATTTTTTCTATAATATATATATATATATATATATCACATAAAATAAAAATAAGAAATATGGAAAAATTAATTTTTTAATATCACAGTGTTGTTACAAATTTTACATATATTTTACTAGAGGTCCCACAAGTTGTTCATATGATAAAACTTATAATATTACTCATATAAATATATCTATTTTTTTAATATCACATAAACTAAATATTTATGAATAGAAAAAAAAAAATTTATGCATTTCACAAGATACTTTATACCCGCAACTTTTACAAGATAGATCTTTAATTGAAATTTAAAATTTGAGAACCTTTACCTTACAAAGCAACGTATGAATAGGTTTTCTTCTTCTCGCCTCATGCTTGTACATCCTAAGTACTATAATATAATTATATATTTATTGGTTATAATTCCATATTCTCAAATATGTCATGTTTTCTGGCGGAAATGCTTGTTATTATTGGGGGCTGTAGCCTATGAGAAAACGTGATGAAGCCACAGTTTGGTCTTTTAGGTTGACGGGAGAAGAAATTGATCACATAAAGCTATGAAAAATGGCTATGAAAATTACTTTAATTTCCATTAATAGGTAAATTATAGTCTCTGATGCTTAGGCTCAAAAGTTCGAAGGTCACCTGCAACATCACCGTTAAAAGCCAAATGCGTCGGTATGACGATAAACCATATATAGTTACACGATTTTATAAAAATGGTAAAAATTAAGTAATATATCAATATATAACATATCCTTTTAACCTTAGAAGTAATTTTCTAGATTTGAAAATGGGGATAGTTGATACTCGGATAGCTACTCACTCCTTAGAACCTATTGGTTTTGTCATTACAAACTTGAGAACTGAAAAGATAGGTCATGAGATATAAAGATAAGCGATACGGTAATAACATCGACTAAATACAACGAATAATTAATACATAATAATAATCATAACTAAATAAATAAAGTTTATACTCTACAAAGTTAAGACAATTAACAAAAAAACAACATAAGTTATCAATGGAAGATATATCTTAAACCTAAAAGATCAATTAAAAAAAAATTAATATTAATTAATATTTATCAAATAATAAATATCATAATATGATTATAAGAATATATACAATTTTTAATCAAAACGTTATTATGTTTTGTAAAATGATTTGGTTTTGTTTTGTAGATTAGTTTTTTTTTTTTTATCCATTCAAACCAATTATATATAAATTGGTTAAAATTGAAATTTTCTCGATAAATTGTTTTAAAAGCCATATTTTTTATTTGGTTTGGTCTAGTTTATGAATTTGGATTTGTTCTCACCCCAAGTTTATATTGTCATGTCATAATGTTTTTCCTATTGTCATATTGTAATTGGTTTTTTACAAGTTCATTAAATATATTATCTTTTCCTAATTATGATATTTCCACGGTATACAAAATTAGTTGAACTTTTTTACTTTACGAGATATTTTACACTTTAACTTAAATAATTTTATCGTATTTATGTCCATTGTAAATTCTTTTTAGAGTAATTCTGGATGCCATTATGTTATAATATGTGTGTATATATATATATATATATATATTGGGTATTACATAACATATTTTATTTCACTGTCATAGGGTCGTCAACCATTACACGAAGAATCTCATTATCAATAATTCACAAATTGACCTTCATCGTATTCAATTAATTATTTTGACTTGCGGTTGCCTAATTTTTTTTTTTTTTTTGATATTTTGATGCTCTACTTGTACAAAATACATCACACATTGTACAGTAAATAAGGATGATCAGGTGAGTTTTGTCGTCCACTCATATAACCTGCTCAAATAGGTAGAGTTTAAATGAGTATCAAGGATCATAAGAAAAAAATACGAATACCAGTATTTCGAAATTTGCTTTCATATTATAAGATAAGGATACGAGGTTTTCCTATGTTGCAATTACCTTAAAACCGATACTCTAGGGCAGATGATATAAGTGCACCCTAATCTACTCTATTAAAAATTATAATATTAATAAATAAGAAACTCCTAATAATACTTTTTTTTTTTTACTTCGTGATCACTTTTTTTTTTCAAAATTTTTATTTATATATTACCTTCAAAAAAATTTATTTTGGAAGAATCTAGGCTATATGTGCTTGAAATTCTAAGTTATATAGAAATACTATTTATGTTAAAAAGCTAATTAATATAAAAAAACCTTCAAAGTTTTTAGTTTTGCGATTTACTATAGGTTTTATAGGTATAGTCATATGTTTCAACTTTCATAGATAAGTAAGTGTTGCATATAATAGAAAATGTGATATTAAAAAATTACTTTTCTGTAGTGAATATATGAAAATAATGCAATTTTACATATTGCAAAAAATCTACTATAAACTTTGTTAGGTTATCTCATTATTAGTTTTGATGATAATGAAAAAAATTAAAGACTAATAACAAAGTTATTGAGTGTGCAACTATTTTGATCAATATGAGTTTTGGAAATATTGGAGGATCAAAGTATTATGGAAGAAATTTTTCAGAGAAAGTTTTAACTCAGAGGGTGACCTAGAGACTATTTAGAAAACTACCAAGAAGTCCATAGCACTAGAAAACTAACTTAAAGGATAAACTTGATGCATGACAAATTCGAACAGAGTATTGAAGATCGGTTTTATTTTCAAAGTTTTCATCAATTTGAAGACTCAAATCCTAAGTTGAATGTATTTGGGTAATATGTCAAAATGTTCCACAAAGTTGATTAATATATCCAAGAGATTCGATTTTAAATCAAATTAAAGTATATGAATGTTCAAGAAGTCTACGATAGCAAGATGAGTTTCATTCTAGACAAGTCTAATTTTATTCTAGTTCTATCAAATACATTTTTTTTTCCGGTGAAGATTCATATTTTTGAAGTCTGAAAACCATGATTCAAGAGAAGATGAAGCTCAAAATCATATAAGATAAAGGAAAGCAAGATATACTCCTATTTTATAGGGATATGAAGATATTTTAAAATGAAGCATTTTAGATTCAGTTTTTATCAAGATATTCTCAATAGTGTATTTTTTTTTTATATCTACAAAAGAAGTTAGTAGTAAGCTAAGGATTAAAATTTCAGTTTTACTAAGAGATAGATATGAAGAATATAATCTCTAGCACACACAACATATTAGGAATCAATCTTATCTTCAAATGGTCAACACATATCTCTCATATCCACTTATGACCGTTGGAAAATATGAAGATAAATATCAATGAAGTTCAAAATATGAAGATGTGAAGAAGCGGTCATACAAATAGTGATACTGCAATCATAACTCTAGCTTATTTTTGCTAATTTTGCTACGTTCATTTTACTTTGCGTATTGAGCTGATCTTTAAGAGGATCTCATAGTCTTTTATTCCTTTCTTTCATTTGATATTTTGTGAGAGTTAGATTACAAATAGACTATGAGATTAGAGATGGCTAAGTATCAGCATGAAGTTTGGTCAAAGTGAATTGAGGTTACTATTTGTAATCTTGATTTTGATTGGATATAATGGAATATATCGGTGTAAAATATCGAGTCTTTATCTTGAAGTTAGAAGAGAAAACAAACACATAAGGTGGAACCTCTATAAATACTTGCATTATTTTCTCTTACCCTACTCTTTTATTATCGTGCATTTATTATTTATTTGCTAAGTATATTTGTGAGCACAAAGTGAATTCAAAAAGCCATACATTATTAATTAATCAGTTGGAGTTGTGAATAACTTTCACACACCCACCTCCACCCCTTCCCCCCAAACCCGACGGTTACACTACAAACTTAATTGAAATAATTTAGAAAAGAAAGAAAAAAAATTGCATGTTTAAAAGAGTGTTTTATACCTTGTAGGTTGTATAAAATATATGGAACAACATAGGTATAAGATATTATTGGGTAGGTTTTACGTATAAAATATACTATCATGTACTTTATAAGGAAGGCCACATGATGCATATAAGGTTTCATATGCTATCCACCGTAGACCGCTTAACTTGAACATTACATATGATTTCTTTGTGTGTGTAATATTTTAAAGTAATTATCAAGAAAACTTATGCAACAAAACCATTATCAAAGTGTTTCACTATCTTTTTATACATACAAATACATATATAATTTTATTAGTAGTGCATATATAAGGAAAACTTAATTTTGATTATGTACCTAATGTGGGTGTTTTGCCTGCTAATATGAAATATTCTAAATAAATAAGTTTATAAATACATGCATAAAAGTAATTTAGAATCTTGACATGAGGGGCAATTTCGTTACCGCACTTATATTTCAAAACATACATTGGTTAACGACATATCTATTCCAGAAAATAACCCCCTTTTCCATATTTTCCTTTCCTACGTTTTGCAACTTTCCCTCCCTCTCTAATTGTTGCCTAAGTTTTTTAAGTATATAAACAAATTTCTTATAGCAAGTGATTTTTTTCTTTTATTTTTATTATTGTTTTTGACAAAAGAGATATATAGACAATGAAATCTGACATATTGACTATTAGCAACGGTATTTTACAGTGAAAACAATGAATTATTGTGGAGATTTCTTAAAAAATATCAAGGAGTAAAGATTTAGGGCTTTGGAAGGAAGAAAGATAAAAAGGTTATCAAAAAAATAATGTTAGTCTTATATAAAATTGAAATCAAAAGTGTTCGATATGTTAGAAAGCATAGACATGGATTAATATGGTGTTGTAGTGATGAATAGATGATTTTAGAAGGGTTTTAAACATTTTGAATACAGTTGTGTAAACCTTAATACATAAAATTTCTAATGGAATTTCCTTGGAAGTACCTAATAGCAGTATATGGACTCATGAATGCTAGGGAGTGGCTAATATTGTATAGATATTATTACTATATATAAATGTGTGATGGGATAGCAAGTTGTGCTTGTGATGAATGCTCGACTTAAAAGTTAAAGATAATGGATTGAATGCTTGTTACATTAGCTTTATGAGCTTGCATTTGATTAAGTGATTGCTGGTTTATGCACATGTGTTTGCAGTATACCATGCTAGCTTTCGGGTCACTCCCTATCTATTTTTTTCAAATACAAGAAATAAAAGACTTTATGCTTTGTAAATTGTAGATCAAAGAACAGAATTGGATCCTGCACTAGATTTATGAAGATTATAAACTAATTGATGCTATTGTTTTGCATAATTTAGGTTATGGATTAATCCAAAACTTGTATCTATTTTTAATAAGAGTTCATGGATTTGACCGTGAGATATTAAAGATTAAATCACTTTATATTGTGGTATACCATGCTGGCTTCCCAGCCACTCCTTATCTAATTTTTTTTTTTTCCAAATACAAGAAATAAAAGAGTTATGCGTTGTCGGTTGTGGATGATAGAATGGAATCTGATCCTACATTAGATTTCTGAAGATTATAAACTGATGGATGCTATTGTTTTGCATTGTTTAGGTTATGGATTACTCCAAAACTTGTATCTATTTTTGTTAAGAGTTGATTTAGATTTGATCGTGAGATATTAAAGATTAAATAACTTTATATTGCAGAATACCATTCTGGCTTCTAGGTCACTTCTTATCTATTTTTTTCAAATATAAGAAATAAAAAAAGTTATGTTTTGTCAATTGTGATCAAAGAACGAAATCAGATCCTACACTAGATTTTTGAAGATTATAAACTGGTTGATGCTATTGTTTTGCATAGCTTAAGTTATAGATTATTCTAAAACTTGTGTTATTTTTAATAAGAGTTGATGTATTTGACCGTGAGATATTAAAGATTAAAAAAACATTTATATTGGGATTTGTAGTAAATTTTGACCTTCTAGATATTCATAGTTACAAATATCTATAAATATCTTTGAATTTAGAATGTCACATGGTTCATGCATTTTTGAAATTTATATTATTCTCTCTTAAATCTTTGATGATTCGAAATGCATGATTAAACTCACCAGCCAATACAAATCAGATCAAATCGAGAGATCTTACTAGAGAAGTCGACACGGCGTTGATGAGCACGAAGACAAACAATGCGTGTTGAATAAAGGCGGGCCCATCTTACAAAACACCAATCCAAATGTCCGGACAAATATGATCTAGGAATATAAATAGGTTGATTTAGGTGTACTTTATCAGTGGCACTTGCGGCAAAACCAAGACGAAGTGCTTAACTAATAAATTGAATTTCTTTCGCAAGCAACTTAAGATTGCTATTATTATTTTTAGTTTTGATATGTTGGTTGTGTATAAAATTATAAAATTTTTTTTTTTAGTTTTGATGTGTTTAGTTAATGTATAATATGAGATTTATAAAAATTAAAAATATATATTAACTTTTTATATAACTCATGAATGAAGTAGTAAATTTTTTAATGAAGGAATTACTTAAAATACTGATGTGATATTAAGTAACTTTATAAATAATCTATGGATAAAATGATTTTACTGCTCAATAATTTTTTTTAATGTTTTAAAATTGATTGTAATATCGTGTTTAAATTTTTGTATAAACATCGTTTATAAATGTTTGCTTATATACATACACCCATCTAACACACATTTTTATATTTGACGATGACTCTTGAGTTTTCAGATGCTGCATTTCCAATAAATGGCCTTCAGATAATCGATAGTCCTGCTACTTTGGTTCTTTTGCTTCAGCGAGCTTTATCGGTTACTTTTATTTAACCCAAACAATACACGTCCTCTTTCTCATCAAAATAAAAGCATCGACCCATGTTTTAGAATCTTGATGCTTTGGAATTTAATCAAACTAGGTATCTTACGCTTCTTCCACCCACTAAGATATTTATTGGTTGCCGAAAGGCGTTTCGACACGTAATCTAATCTTCCTGCTTCCAATGATTGCTGTAGGCCTCGTGTCGTGGCGATTTTGATTGCACGTAGAGTTCAAATTTAATTTTCCTCGTATCATAGCCATCTTATTATGAGATTGACTATTATATATGTATCTATACTATTAAAGTAAAATCATTATTTTTTATATTTTTGTTGTAAATATTTTTAATATAATGTTTTTAGTATATGGTATAAAATATTTTTTATATATCTAAAATCATGAAAATTCAATAGATTTGAATACAATTAAATAAGAGTTGAATAGACATAATTTTTTCCTTTTTTAGCATATGGACATAAAATATTTTTGATATTCTTGAAGATTAAATATGATTTGAATAAAATTAAATAGGGGATAAAATGATATCTAAAATTTTCCGCTTAAATTTTTTTTGATATCCTAAAATCATGAAATCAAATAGAGTTTGAATAGAATTAAATAAAGGTTGGATAGATATAGTCTTTTCATTTTTTAGCGTATAAACGTAAAATATTTTTATTATCATGAAATCATTAAATTAAATAGGATTTGAATAAAATTAAATAGGGTCGAATAAACATAGTCTTTTCCTTTTTAGCGTATACCGATCTAAACATTTCATACCATATTTATATATGATAGTTACCCAACATGAAGAAGTTAACTATGGAACATACAACTATAATTATGATTTGTAATTAATTTTCTAATTTTTAGAACTAATTAACGTTATCCTCTTCCAACTTGTCAAAATAATATATCTATTTAATTTATATATATTAGGTTGTTTTACTTGCACATGTATCATGGGTGCGTCGTCTGCTTGTATTATCTAATAGGAAAAGGAAAAAATATATATTTGAAAAAAATTATAGAAACATCTGATGATAAATAATCCTAAGAATAGAGAACTTGTACTCATCTTTTGAAAACATAGGTTTAGGTTGACTTAAACTCATCTTTTCAAGAGACAAGTTCATTAAATTTATCTTGAAACAGTCTCTTCAAAAGACGAGTTAATAAATAAACTCAACTCTTGAAAACACAAGTTCATTATAAATACATTAAACTCGTTTTTTCAAGAAATGAATTTATTACAAATCAAACTCTCTTAAAAAAACAAGCTTTAGCATGTCTATTTTTGGAATTATTTTTAATATAGTAGTATTTTTATAATTTTTCATTAAAATATCCTATTTAATTAAATATGTAAGAATTAAAACTTGAGACCTCTTACTCTAATATCATACTAAAATTAACACAAAAATCAAGTAGTATAAAAAAAATTTAAAATTTGTACATATAGTAATAGGAATCGTAAGCATACCTTCATTTTGGTTTCATATAATTATGTAAAATTTACTTTAGATTATTCCTTTACTAAACTGCTTGGTGATGAACTGATCTACATATCAACCTCTAGACATGAGGTTACTTATGCCATGCATATACCAAGTCAATTCATGTCATGGCAAGCTTAATAACATCAAAGTTTTCCTCCAAGGATACTTGTGCTAGTGATTGAACGGACAGTAGTTGTTTGCTAACAAGAATATATACACATATTTTTTATTATTTATTTATGTATTTACTTTTTTGATTGCTTAACTCGGAAGAAAAAAAAAGCAAATTACTTTTTCCCCATTATTAGGGCTGAGTATAGAGAATTCTCAGTTAGTAGTCAGTCGGTTGATGACACTTTTTATAAATTACTAATCTTATTATAGTTAATACAACTTACAAACTTCCAATAGGGACGCTTAGTCCAATTTCTATGCTATCGCATGGTATGGAAGCTTAAAACAGATACAAACTATATATTTTAGGTTTATATCCCTTCCATTGATGATCTAGACTATAATATATAATAGATTTAGCACGTTACATTTATTTCTAGCTATATGGTGGATTAACCCTCTAGCATCTTCGATAATTTTTTTCTTATGTCAATTAAGTTCTTGGAGGATTCATCAGCGTTTTCTTGCAGCAGTTTCTCTTTGAGCGTTGAAGTAAACAGCTGCAACAGGAAGTCCAAGCTCATTCTCCCTAGCAAATTTACGAGCGTTGAAGCCATCTCTTGTGGCCGGAGGATTCACGGTTTGTCTCCCTTTTTGCTTGAACAAGAGGAACACAAACCTATGGATTCCTATGTTAGGCCTTGGAATATCATAATCCATCACTTCTTTTCCTGCATAGAGTAAATTTTTTCATATTGAAATAATTCCTGATGTTTGACCAGAATCTAATTTTCTAACATCATAATAGTGATACTTTAACTTCATAGTCAGCTCAAATATTGGGCTTTACAATTTTTAAGTGAAAGCTTGCTTGCCCTAAAACCGTGTCCTATCCAAATCCCTAAGAGAAAAAGCAAAATGTCAAATACAGTACTTTATACATGGAAGCATATAATTGTCGGAGAGGAGGATGGAAGTAACATGTCAAAACGGGAAAACTTAGACCCATTTTGTAACTTATAAAGGTTTGCCAAGGTTTGTATTCAAATTTGTGGTAACTACAAGAATGTTCTAATCATTTAATAGGTTATGAATTAAATTATTAGACATATATGGAGATTAGGAATACATGACCCTACAGCATGTTCATTAATGTTATAACTTTCTTAAGATTACACTAATTGTAAACTATCCTACTGACTTACCAAAGGTAGCATCTGTTGAACCTGGTATATCTGTTACAATCCTGTTACACGTATAATTAAAACTAAGGAGTAAGTGTACACATTATATTGCAAATAACTATAGCAATTAAAAGTAATTTTATCTGGATAATATATATCCATGAATTGATTACTTTTATATTTACCAGTGTAAATGCTCCCTCAGGTATGGGTCGCTAGGTCCAGGAGCATCTGGGTCTGTCATTACCTGTAAGCAGCAAAGGAATAGTATATGTAAATTATTATGATTTAAAAAGTGCATTAGATAACCAAATCAAAGGAAATAATATAGATATATTTACACACAGATATAGAAGTGAATGAAACCTATCAGTGTCGTAAACAGGAAAATATTCATTTCTTAGGATTGAAATGGATTGTTCAATTTACTTACTAAAAATTTTCCAAAATTTAATCTGATAACATAGTAATAAGATAAAAGACAGCGTTTTGATGATGTTATATAATATTTATCATTCTAAATAGTCTCAATCATTAATTTTTTTTTAACCCTACTTCCTTATGAAACCCATATGCAGCAAACATCAAAAGGGTAAATTTAACTTAGAAATATTGCTAATTTTATAGTTTTGTCCTACTTCTTATTTTCATAAAATTAAAATTCAAAGCTAATTTCTTGATACAAAATCTTTTATGGCAAGTAAATGGAGAAAAGAAAAGAAAATATATTATACCAGCGTAAAGAAGGATCTCATGTCTTCATCGTGAACTTGAACCTTAGGTTTAGTGGTTACTGCAGAAGGGAACAGCTCAAGACCATTATATACTAGCTTATTAGGGTTGTAAGCGACACTCATCTTGACACTAGGAGAGAAAAAATCAACCACATCTCCAATTACACGACCAATCACAAGAGGATCTGATGACACTTTCGCCATTATATTATCGAAAATGACAAGAACAAGAAAGGAAAAAAAAAAAACAATAAACTAGAATAGACTAATAATTTAGGTGAATACCAAAATTTCTCGTTAAAATTTTTGTGGATTTAGGGTTATTTTCAATGGATAGGTGATGAGATGGAAGAGACCCTCTTATTTATAGTGTGGCTGGAAGTATCTTAAAGCATTATGCTCCAGGAAGGGAACTATCATTTGAGTTCTTAGGTTATGCCAGCACCCAGCAGAGCGTATTCTTGGTTAGGGGCAAGCTATCTCCAAAAAGTGATGCTTATTCTTCTGTCCTCTTTCGATTAATTATACGTGCACATGCATAATTTTTTTGGAGCCATACACATATTCCTATTTTTCTTACCCTTCACACCCATTTGTTTTTCGTGTCGTATCCTTAAGATTTGTTCAGTTAATTTTACGGGATAGGATTTTCTAGAATTTAATGTTATGATAGTTTTTATAGATAAATGTTATGTAAAGATGATATTTAAAATATTGAGAAAATGCAAATAACCTTTTTAAACTTTAACTTGAGTATACATAGATCTTTTAGGTAGTGTTTGATTATAACAATTAGACAGGATAAATTAAGTACGATAGTATAGAATAAAAAATTTAGAGGGTATTATTTTTTAGTATTACATTTGGTATTCCAGATAGTAGATAGAGTTTTTTGTGCTGTACATTATTTTTTTTATACACAAATATAGCACATGATGTTATATTGTAGCAATTATACAATCGTATTGTTTGGAATTTCAAAAAATTGAAGTTATTTGTCTTGTGAACTTGTTTTTTATACCAAGGAATATATGGAATAATGTTTTTTGAATTTTAACCTGTACTTATGTCCCTTTTGGATACCATGATCCATCATAAAAGCAAATGAATATGTCAATCTAGTCCCACAAAATTTAGATAACCAAACACATCATCAAACTTCCAAATGTTACAAATAAGCCCATAAGTTTTAATAAATTGGCATATAATTCCAAAGTTGAAAATGGCTCTCTATACCTCAGCCTTGGTGTAAAAAACAATATTTTAGCTTATAAAATTGTACTTTAACACCATTTAAATTTATCTCAATATTTTTTTCCCCTTTCAATAAAATCAATTATCCTTTATGCAATGCCAATTTGTCAAATTTTAGCGATAGAAAAGGGTGGCGGGTTTTGTATGAAAATTTAGAGGCATTATTTGCAATTCTTACTTGGAATATGCAATTTTACAACTCATTATATTTTGAAATCTAATAAATAAATAATATCAAGGAAACAAGACTTATGAATATTTATAATTATGCAATCTTATATTTAATCATCCAATCTCTGTTTAATACCGGAAGTAGATCCCTTTTATTTACATTTTAATAATTTTAATCAATTTAGGAATCAATTATTGAGATTGTCTTGATTTATTAACCATAACTTACAACATCATTATGAATTATGATATCTTCCCACATCAAATATTTAACCCTGTAAGATAAATTATACAAGCTAGCGAAACGATCTTATCGGAAAGTATTATTAGAACCAACTTCAACTTCAAGCCTTCAACTATCTAAAAAAAAAAAAAAAAAAAAAAGAAAATTTAGTTAAAACAAAAAGAAGAAATACTATGAGTCGAGCTCCTACTATATATAATTGTTCTATGGTCTGTCTTGTCTTGTCATAGCCGATAAGGCAAAGCTAGTTTTAAGTCTTTTGGCCAGATATGGCTCCGCCATAGCTGGCTTGGCTAGAATATGAAAAACCTGGTCGCCCATAGCAGCACGGCTTTGCGGTGGACAACTTTGACTCAGCCAGGCTATGCTGCCCGTAGCATATATGTTTTGTAACTGTACCTTTGCACACCCTACTATTACGAATTTAAAGAACCCATATAGCATGCCCTAGTTATTTAGATTAGCAACCAATTTGATATAGAATCTATTACGAAAACCAAAAGTAAGTCGTTTTAAACTTTGAAATGGGTGTGGTTTGGTTAATCAGTCGATATTTTTATTTTTTGAACCAAACTAAAATAATTGGTTTTTTTTAAATCTCAAATACATTATTAATATTAACTGTCATAACTGTTAACCTTTTTTTGTTAATATTCTCGATTTTTAACTATTTAATATAATGGTTAACCAAAAGTTACGGTTAACCATATTTTTAATTGGTCCATAAAAAGTTAAACCTTTTTATTTCATAATTACATTTAAAAATTGCAAATTGATAAGTTAAATATCACAATTATATAAAAAAATTACAAATCAACAAGTTAAATAATTATAAAACTAATAACAAATTAAGAATATAACTCTAATACAACATTATGCAAATTAAAACTTTATATTCTTCTCCTATTTTAAAATTATAATGCAACAACAATATAATAATTAAAACATAAATTTTTGAATTATCAGTTTTTTAATGGTTAAACGTTAACCTTCAATTTATCATGATTACAAATCAAAAACTAAAAAAATAAAAAATAAAAACCATGATTCTAAACCGAAACAGATTGATTAGTTAACCATATTTTTCGGATTGATTTTCTAATTTCAATTTGATTTTTCGATTTTATAAGTTTTTTTCCAACCCCTATTTAAACTTACTACTATGCACTTTAATTTTGTTGCATATTATTCTCGTTTCTTCTTTCCCTAATAATAATAGCATGAAATTTAATTACCTTCATTTGGGCAAAACAACTATTTTTTTAATTACTTCATTTTCTTTATAGGACCAAAAAAAGTTATACTTTGAGGTGAGTATGAATTGGATTGACTCGATTTTTGCTAAAAGTTACACGAAACCATACTTTTCGGTCTGATCTTTTCATTTTTAACCAAACCATATGGTTTGGATTAAAAAAAACCTATCAATCCATTAAATAAAAGTTTGGTTTGGATTACGGATTTAACCACATTTTTGTAATTTATGATTAGTATATATGTTTAATATTTAATCACATATGAAAAAAATAGTAAACTCATTAAATAATAGCAAGTCTTGAATCATAAAAGAGATAAATCATGTCAATATTAGTACAACTATAAAATTTCAAATGTCCATTAACAACTGATTTTATTTATAAATTAGCATGCAACATAAATTTTTAAATCAAAGTTCATAGATTATGGATACAAAAGTTAACTAATTATACATTTAAATAAATACCAACTAAAAAAATCATTTTAATTACTATATCATAATATAAGAAAAAAATTAGTTACAAATAAAATATTTTTATATTTTTTGGATTGGTTTGATAATTTCCTAAACCAAATTTTCAATAAGGCCAAAAGAGAGGAAACAAAACCAAAATTTCAATATATATATATATATATATAATAGTTTATTCACTTCTCTATTTTATTGTATTTAGAATTGCAATTTTAGTATCATTTTTTTTCGTACCATTAATCAAAATTGTCATTATTCTAGATTCTTTTTAACAAGGGCATGAGGTTGGGGATAGCGAGGTTCTGGGTTAATAAAATTGATCACTATGCAATAGATTTTGTTAAGATGTTCTTCTGGGAACATAGATGTGTAAGACATAAGAATAGAATATAAAAAACGAAAAAACGAAGAAGAATTTGTTCAAAGCATCCTATGATTACAAAGAAAATAAATAAATAAATATATATACTTACATGCATACATACAAATTAAGGTACACGAATAGAGGAAACATGATGCCCAAAGGACATAGCGCATAGATCAATTTTTTTATAAGTGTACCATACATAAGATGGAAAATGAGAACCATCGAATTTGTTCAAAAATAATAAAGAAAAGTCGTTGGAAAAGTCCACTCAAATAAAGTACAAAGCTTAATGACATCAAGATATCTATATCGGTATTTTCATTTAGAAGAGACCCCCAAGTCTTTGAAACTGGTCCTTTTAAGATTTTTCACTTTATAGATGTGCATTGAATATGGACATCATCACAACTCATCTTGGTTGTGCAGCGATTCAATTATATCTTTGTATCAAAATAGGTTATTTCAATTAATTATATCTATATCTATGTCACATATTTAATCTTTTATATACTTTGTATGAGTCATTCAATTTCATATGTTATTGTGTTGCACCTAATAGAAACCCATCAATCACTATATCATATGCAGGATTGGACATAAACATAAATAGCTTAGAAAAATGATATAAACATAAATAAGTAAAGTGATTCATTGAAGTTATAATGGACTTAATCAAATTTCATCTCAAATATAAAAATTTTGACTGAAAACTGATACAAATACAAATAAATTCCAATCTACTTATCCTAAGATAGCTTTATCCTTGATTATATAAGCCACATGATAATTATAATCATATTTATTATGGTAAACTAATCTATTTATTTTTATGAACAATTTGAAATTATACCCTATTGACGGTGTTGTTTCCCATTGGTCCCCATGTTTAAGGCCTCTTTACCGTATGCTAATAAAAATAAAAGAAAAAATTACATGCTAAGTGGTAAGAAATTGGAGAATATGTGACCACTTGCATCTAGCTCTACATGTTTTGCCCCATAATGATCATCGTGTATTCATGCTAATGAATAGTGGGAAACTATACTAGATGCCTAATGGAAATACAAGAAGCACATCTCCTTCCATTACAAATACCCTGGACATATGAAAAAAGCATCTTGAATTTCTACTCTTAAATTTTTACACAATTAGTCATCTATACTTGGCACTTTATTGTCATTAAGGTTCTCACGCCCTCCTATTGAACCCTTAATTTACGAATCTAAGTGTTGGAGTGATCGCGTAGGGCTAGCCTTCGATGCTCTCTTAACTCACATTTACTCTTTTACAAGTCTTAAGTATACAAGAATACCATAATTGAGGTCTACATATACCTTGTTGAGAACCACACAACAACATTTTAGTACTCACCATTAATCGTATTGACACTACCTAAACCATTAAAATGTAAAACACCCGAATAACCAATAAAAACAACCAACAACTTATAAAAATATTAGCCAAACTAGCAATCCTAACAAGATTCCACTAGAGGAGCCGTAAAACCATTGAAGAAACTTAGGTTAATGGCATAATGCCTTGATACACTCCAAAATGACAATGAACACATTCATGAAGAGGCCAACCAGCTCCAGAGATGCTCCAAAACAATAAGTAATAATTGAAGTAAGGGAACAAAAGCAAGGAGCATAATTGTTCCAAAGTTTTCAATCTTCCCTTGCTAGGATTAAAAATGGTCATGCTATCTTAGGGAATTGAAAAGACAACATCCTTAAAGTTGAACTTTTTGAAGCTCAGTCTCAATGGGCATTGCCAAACCAAAATGTTGTGCAATTCTCAATAAAGTATATGTAGACCTTAATTAGAGTATCTACATACATTTAAGGCCTTCAAAAGAGTAAACAGAGCTAAGAATGTGTAGGCCTCGTGTGAAGTAGTGGTCTCAACGGAAAGGTGTGAGAACCTTAGCAACAATAATGTATTGAGTGTAAAGGACTATTAGGAATTGAAGAGTAAAAATTCAATGTCCTCTTTATGTTTGTCTTTAAGGTTTTCATAGTAAAAAGAGGTGTACTCTCATTAAGAGTCTAATCTAGTTCCCATGATTTACTACCATGCACGCATGCACAATGGTTATTTTGGGGTAGAATATATAGAGTGAATGCGAGTGGTTATGCATCTTCTCATCTATTGCCACCTAGAATGAAGTTTTATTTTGTTTACATGTGAAAAAGAAGCTTCGTGCCCCAGCAATAGAAAATGCTATCAACATACGTCATTGTCCTCTTTATTGCCTTAGGATGGCAATCAATTCTAATTGGCAATTATATGCAAACATTAATACATAATTACAATCAAAGGAGTCTCTACTTTTTAGTTACATACACAAATAAAAGACACATAATTTAGAATGGCATCAGATTGCTTACAACATGTGACAAATATTAAAGATAATGTTATTTACAAATTAATTATAGCTCTATCAACTTTATCAAAGTACATAATTTGTTTAAAATTGTAGGCAAATATATTGATGCAGATGATGAACAAGGACGTATACCACCAGCTTTGAACTGTAAGCCGCCAACCTCGGATTTATGTTGCCGACGTACTAGCCAGCCTATATCTTTAGTTTTTGGTACACAATTTTATTTATTAATGTCTTTTAGGGTTTTTATTGTAATAGTAAATAGTCTTTATTGCCACCTTTTATTGTATCTATTATTTATTAATTGTCTTTTAGGTTTCTCATGTAACGATATAAATAATCTTTTAGGGTTTTTGATAAGACAACTGATAGTTGATACTCTTTTGAAACTTAATTGAGAGAATTTCTCATAGAGATTGCTTGTTTGTAATCGTTATTTGTTCTTTAGAAATCATCTGTGAGCTTATTTCTATATTTTACGCTTTCACACTGCGTCAGATTGGTATCAGAGCAAGGTGAGTTCTTGTGAAGATGGTAAATAATGGCAGTGTTGACAATAGTTGCGTTCTTGATGGTAACAAGGATGCAGGAGTTCGAAGACCTGAACAGTTGGTTCTTAGGGTGATGCTGGATAGCATGGGTCAAAGATTCCGGTGTATGGAACAACGTTTTGATGACCTGATCAATCGATCCAATGCTAACAAGAATAGGAATGGTTGGGAGACGACCAAAGGCAGAGTATGTGTACGGAGATTATGTGTCAGACCTATTGTTGCGAATCATAGGTGTCAATATAGAGGTAGGTTTCGTAATTTTGATGATTATTACGAATACGATTCTAAGGGAAGTTGATTTGAGTGAAAAAAGACAACCACGAAGGAAAGACGGTGATGGTGATAGTGGATATTAAAGGGGCTATTATGGGTATGATCAAAGAGATGGTGATAATCTCTACCAAAAGATAGATATTTCCTATTTTAGCAGAAATCTAAGGATTGATAATTTTATTAATTGGATTTCTAAGATTGAGCGAATCTTTGAATATATAGATATCCCCTAGGAAAAGAGGATGAATTTGGTAGCATGCTGATTGAAAGGTTATGCTTCTGCTTGGTAAGAGAGATTACAAAAAAAAGTTACGTCGTGAAGGACAAACACCTATTAGAATGTGGTTTAGGATGAAGCTATTGCTGGAGGATGAGTTTCTATCTCTTGATTATGAGGAAATCATGTTTCGACAGGCAAAGATGTCATCAAGAAAAGAAAGTGATACATGAATATCTTACAAAGTTTACGAAGTCGGAACAAAGTAATGATTTGAAGGAGGTAGAAGATGAAATTGAAAAATCAACAGAACATCATGAAACTTCCAAGATTACTCAAGAAAATATCATTGTAGATGTGAATGAAGAAAGGGGAGTTTGAATAGCAATAAATAAAGATTGTGATGTTAAAGTTATAGCACAGGTGGTTAGCGAGAGAGAATTCTTGGAGGTAGAAGGAATGTGTATTAAGTGATGCGGAATGTTGTATAGGAGTAATAGATAACCAATTACTAGTGCAAGAATCAATGCACAAAGTTAATGTTACACTATGTATCTCTTCGAAGAAACTCATAGCTTTAATTTTGAAGGGTCAGAGCAAAGCGAAATAATTAACATAGTAATTCAACTGACAATGAAGAAGCATTAGAAGAATTAAATATTTGTCATGGCACTCATGGAGATTTGATTGATTGTAGTTTTGATAATAGGTATAGCCACATGGAGATAGTGTAAGGAGCTTGAGGGCAGATGTAATTCTAAATTTAAAGAGAATAAGGATATTTTACTTTATACTTGCTCAAATTCATTTTTGCAATTTCATATTTGATCATGAAGGATATTTATTCATGATTCAAATATTATCTTCGCCATCTAGTCGTGAGAAAAAAATATAACTAAATTCAACCATAAACTCGAGGCCAAGCTTTCACAAGAGGAAGAGAATGATGCGAATGGCGAACAGCAATGTACGCCACTAGCTTTGAACTGTAAGTCGCCGACCTTAGATTTATGCCGCTGGCATACTAGTTGGCCTACATCTTCAGTTTTTTATACACGAATTTATTTATTAATGTCTTTTAGAGATTTTATTGTATTAGTAAATAGTCTTTATTGCCAGCTTTTATTGTATTTATTATTTGGTAGTTGTCTTTTAGGTTTCTCATGTGACAGTATAAATAGTCTTTTAGGGTTTTTAATAAGACAACTAATATTTGGTACTCTTTTGAAACCTAATTGAGAGAATATCTCTTGGAGATTGCTTGTTTGATATCGTTGTGTGTTCTTTAGAAATCACAGGTGAGGTGATTTTTGTGTTTTATGATTTAACGCTACGTCATATACATCCTTTGTATACAACAAGTGTTGTAAGAGGTATCCTCAATTTGAACATAGAAATTACTATATATTTATATATACACTACACATTATGGAACTTATCCTTATTTTATATCATTTAACTAACAAGAAAAAAACCTTGGTTTATATCATTCAAAACATAATTGTTCTAAATGTATTTGGAGTCAAACATATGTACTCTTCCTTGAAATTATCCTACACACGATAAAGATTATACACTTATTATTTCTGTCTAAAGCAAAAAAACATCTTTGGTTAAATTGGAATCAACAACATTAAAAACCACATAACAATCTACTATTTCTATCTTTGTTTCATATATAAGGCATTTTGTGTTCTTAGAGAGCTTGACGGTGCATTCATTGACTAACTGTGATATATTTAATGCCATGATGATAAAATCTATTGCTTCTTACTAGTTAATTTGGAAAAAAAAATATTAACTATGTGATTAAGAAAATAACTTACATGTCTCCCTCCATTAAATTATTTCTTATTACATGGGCTTAATGGTGCCTTTTTTCTGCTTTTAGCAGTGATATTTGTGCATTCTTGTTTTTGCATTTAAGAAAAGATTAGGTTAATTCTTTTAATTAACATGAACGAAGTTTGTGTTGTAGTTTTAAGTTAAACACCATTTTTTTTTCAATGTTTTTGCTTTCCCTTATAACATTGCAAAAATAATTGAACTTTCACTCGTAAATGAAGATAAGTATCTATCAAAAGAAACTACTTGCTTTTTAACTTCAGCGAATATAATAAGTTTGTGATGTAACAGTTGTTATCATGAAAAAAATAGAATTATAATACGATTAGGGCTGCAAGAGAGCCAACTACTGAACTGCTTGTGAAATACTCTTGTTTGACTTAATTTGACCTCTATTAGTAAGTGAGCCAAATTTAAACTCAAAATAAATCTCATTTATTTAAGCAAGGTAAACTTGAGCTATGATTTAGGCTTGTTGTTATATTTGTTCATTATCATAAATCTATCATCCTAAATTTAACTTTATCTCATTTCTAAGGCTACTTATAAGGCAGGCCACCCATTAGCTATTCAAGTCTGGCTTAAGCTATAAGTCAAGCTCAAGCTTGAAATAAAGCTTATTTGTTTAAATCAGCCAAGATCAAGCTTGAATTTCAAGATTAGTAAGAAACTTAGCTTGATTCAAGCTTGATTTGTAAATGATTCATACTTTAACTCAAAATACAATTCGTTTATCTTGAGCTTAGGACTAGATTTCAGAGATGGTAAGAAGCTTAACTTGAGTTCGAGCTTGATCTCAATAATTTTTAAATAAGTCAATCTCGAACCTTTCAAAGCTTAAATCAGTCCAGCTTATTTGACCTTGAAAAGGATTTCATTTATTAATTTTATAACTTAATGAAGGCATTTTTAGAGGAAAAATCAATACCAGCATTAAATTATTATTCGTAAGTTTAAATAATAAATTGCTATTCGATATTTTTTTTAAGAAAAAATAGGAATTTCTTAGAAATTGCTGGTATGTGAGTTAATGTAAGGATGATTTTTTTCCCTTTTTTTTTTTCCATTAATGTAGGGATGATTAGGTAATAATTCTGTGCAGATTTTTTCAAACCTACTTTTATAGGACATGAGTATAAGCTCTTAATACCTTTTACTCACCCTAAAACTGGTATTCTAATGTACACAAGGCATAGGTATTAAAGTACCTAGTAGCCACCCTATAAAATTTATATTAGATACTATTCTTAAATAAAAAAAAAATCTATATTTTCCACAAATATTTGTTTTATGAGAGGGCGAAAAAATCCAAGCCAAAATGGTAAAAATCTTAACTTGTTAAACCTAGAACCATCTCTCACGTTTTCTTTTTCTTTGCTGTTCTCCATTTAATAAGTAGAGCACTAGCTTAATTTACAAAAGTCAGCTCTCTCATATACTTTACATTTCTTTATTTTGTCCTATCTTCTGTAATATACGGATAAATAAGTTAGAAAGAAGGGCAAAAGTGTCATTTGACATAAAGTAAATGGGTTTTATAGTCAACCCTAAAATATATGTTTTGATCACATGACAGACATGTGACAGAATATGGAAAATTGGAGCATGAGGGTTGCCTTCAATGCCGCTGACCTTAGATGGGTACACTATCGACCTTGACCTGTGCCCCACTAGTGTACAAGCCGGCGTACATGTTCTAGAATTTAACCTGAGAACAAATGGCCACCAGCTTTTACACATAAGTTGCCAGCCTTTATTACATGGAATTTTAAAGGTTTTTCATGTTTTCTTTATATCCTAGACTTTCCTCTTCTGCAAGACTCATTCCTAAACCTAGCTTTCTCTCAAGAACTTCTCCGTATGTGATCTTAACATCAAAAATAGATCAAGCAATCAATATCTAAGTAAGTTGGTTTTTCAATCCTTTAAAGATTTTAAAGAATAAGATCTTTCCTTAAAGATCTCTTGTTGTTTGAAGATACGTTTTGGAGAAAACCCTAGGACTTGTTGGGAGAACTAAAGATTTGCAATCAAGAAAGAACAAGAATCAACAATAGGTAAAACTAATTCTTTTCAATCCTTTTGATGATTTAAAAGAGTAATCTTCCTTATTCTTTTTCTTTATCTGAAATAGCCATGAATTTCTTAAATTACATATTAATGTGTTATTGGAATGATATATATATATATATATAATGTGTGTGTGTGTGTGTGTGTGTGTGTGTGTGTGTGTGCTTAGTTAGTATAATTAGTGAATGTGTTATTTTATATGTGTATTGTATTATGAAATTAATATTATTGTTTGATATGTATAAATGTGTGTATAGTATAATGAATATGTGTGTCTTTTTCAAATTAATATGCATGTGTTATGTTTAGAATTTAATCAAATTACTTTTGAATAGCTAGGATTTGTGACAGAAATTTGGCAAACTTTAAACCTACTTTTTAAGCTTAAATACAACTCAAATGCATTTGAAATTTGCCCAAATTAATCCTAGGACAAATATCCCCCTAATGGTTAAGTTTGGATGACAATTGACTTTGTTTAGACATGTTTTTGACCTCTTTTTGGCAGCCCTATTTTCCCATACGAATTTTCACTTCTTTTCTTTCTTTCTTTCTTTCTTCCTTTCTCATCCCAAAATCTTAAACCCTAAGCCAAGATTTATTACAAGCTTTAGGATTTGAACATTATTCCAAGCTAAGATTTAGTCATGTGAGTTTAATGAAAACTTTATCTTTTATTTTATGTTCTATATTGTGTTGTTTGTAAATGTTAGAATAGAAATGATTTTGATGTGATAATTGGTGTGGGATTGATTTGGTGCATTGATGATAGTTTGAATAAGATTATGTGGCTAATGGAGTGGTAGTTTATATCTTATATGAGTGTTGATGTGTGGGGATGAGTATTTTGGAAGATTGAAGATTGAGTATTTGAGTTGTGAATTAGAAGTGTGATTAGTGTTTTGATGATTAGAAGTAGGATTTATGTTGTTAGGATAGTATTTGGATCATATAGCAAGCTTTAGAAAGTTTGGATTAAGTTTGGGGAATTTTTGAAAAATGAACAAAGTTGTAATAAAACAGGGGAAGTCAAAAACATTTTTGTATAGGCTAAAATTTGAACGTACGCCGGCATCTGGGGCTTCTACGCCACCGGCTTATAGGCGGTGTTGGAAGCCAACAGAATCAAATTTCTTAAGGCCGATCGAACGCCGCCGGCTTTCACTAGAAAAGTCAACCGACGTTCATTTTTTCACATTGTACGCCAACTACTGAGATTCCAAAGCCGCCGACGTATAGTGAGAAGCTACCAGCGTACATGGATACGCTGCCGGTTTGTACCTCTCTGTAAACTTTTGAAAATTTGAATTTTGGATTCTATACCGGCTCAAAGCCGCCGGCGTAGAATCAAGGCAGCCAGCGTACCCTTGAATGCTGCCAGCATTGGCAGTGTTGATTTTCAGAGTATCGAACACCGGTTCAAAGCCGCCGACTTTGAGTACCGGTTATCCCCTGTGCTTTTGAATTTTAAAAACTTTCTTTTAAATTTTTCGAAGTTTGATATATGATCAATTAAGTATTTGTTAAGCGATCTAGAATATAATAGGATGTTTAAACGCTTTATTATGACTTTGTATTAATTTATTTGGATTTCTTTGATTTATTTATATTTTCAACTAGTTAATTAGTGCTTAAGCTAAGTGTGGAATTCAATATTGATTTAAACAGTGATAGATCCTCGCCCAGTCAACCCCGTTAATTCCTGAGCTATCTCAGGTACGCAGTAACTTGCTTGTTTCTTTGCTAGGATAGGCATCAAAGTCAAACTACTTTAAATTAAGAAAAATCCTATTTACATATGAGTGTTGATTGTCTTTGTTTGCCATTGAATCTGGTTCGGAGAGCGGCACCCTGCTCAGATTGGGGGCAGGGTACTTTCTCGTTAATGGATAGAATTGTTTAGGAGATATGAGTATCCGAGCTGCTCATATCAACCCCCTGAGCATCGTGATACGTTACTCAGGATCCCTTAGTATTACGGGTTACGCTGGAAGGTGAGGCTGCCTAGTCTGTATGAATAATAGGGACCACTCAGTGAGGCGGACGTAATACTAGATCCTTGTTTTCCGGAGTTTGAATACTCCCGTGTTGTTTTACTAACTAAAGACTTGATAATAAACAAGTGATTGTTGCATAATGCATTTAGCCTAAGAATGTGTGATCCACTTCGCATTTTATATTCGTTACTTGTGTACTGGGCCTTTGGCTCATATTTTATCCATTTCAGGTGATGACTCCGATGAATTTTATACGAGTATGGGGTACGGAACCGACTTTGAAGATTTTCTTGATGGGTTGGAGGATTAGAGATTACCATGGACTCAATGGAACCCTATGAATGTAATAAATTAGATGAGATTCCTTTTGATTGATAATGTAATTATAGTGTTAGTTGAGTTGTGTTTTGAGGATTTTTGTTAAGGCTTGTAAGAAGCCTTTGGATGTAATATGTATATATATGTATGTGTTTAGCTATTTAGAAGTTAAGTTGTACTCCTTTGCAAAATATGTTGGTAGCGTAGTAGTATAGTCTTGTTTAAGGTTAGAAAAAAAAATCTATATCTCCTATTGTATATTATCTTTATGGAATTAGATAAACAATTACTCAAACCATTCTTTTAGGCAACCTTACATATAATCCTAGGGGTTATATGTGGTTGGGGAACCGTTATCTCCTATTTAAAATATAAGGGGTGATAGTGGGTCCTTACATTATCCGCTGATGGAAGTTCTATTGGTGGGAGAAAATCTGGAGAAAACCATAGATTTGAGATTAAAGAAATTGTGATTTCAATCTAAGGAATTAAAATTCGAAGTTAGGTATGTATGAATCTTGTTTATCTTTGTGGTAATATAGAAGTGATCTTTTCTTAATCTTGTTTGATTATTTTTGAAGGGAGTCATTGTTTGGAGTATTTTGGAGAATTTATATTCTATTGGAGATTTTGTTAATAAAAAAATTAAGGTGTGTAACGGTTAAGGTTTTGTTTTTTTCTTTTTAGTTAGGGTTTTCTTTAGTTCTTTTCAGATTAGGGTTTATATGATAGAGACTGTGTTGTTTTATGAAAATATGTTGAGAATGCGCTAAATTTTGTTATTATGTGTATTGGTGAATTAGGATTTTGTTCCTAAAAGTGATTTAAGATACGACCTTACTTTGCTTGTTGTTTATGCTTGTGGGTTTTGAATTATAAATTGACCTAAATTTTATTTGGCTAAAAATTGAATATTTTTGCTGCTTGTGCTTAGCTGTTATTAGCAAAGACCAGGCAAACTGTGATACTAATGTTGGCGCCCTGATGATCTATGTGTGAGATTATCCGGAGTGGACTCGTGCATAGAAATGATTTCGGTAGTTTATAAAGTGGTACGATTATGGTACTCCGGGTGTGTAGGGGATTCCCAACACTATATATGTATATATTACCTATTTTCTATATGATTGTTTTTATGGTGGCATGAGCTACTCTGGGTTTGAGACTAGTCATGAATAGTTCTGAACTGTGTTGCCAGTTGATTAATTCAAGATAATAAAATGTGCGTGTGCTGCATCAGTGATTAAGTTGTATGTGAAACTATTTAATGCTTGTTCATATGCATGTGTATATGATATGTCATACTAAGCCTTTGTGCTCATTCTTTTATCTTTTTTAGGAATAGGTGAAGATCTGGTAGTGTTTGATCTGTCAGGCTACGACATTTATGTAGATTATGGGGAGGATGATAGTGGACTTGATTATCCTACTGACTCCTAAAGATGTTTTGGATTTAAAGATAGCTATCGGAAGACCTTATGAAATTTCCTACATACTTTTATGAATTTTGAAAATTTTATAATTTTTGTTTCTGATGCTTTAAGTTTGAGATGTGTTAGCTTTGGTTTATGCTAACTAAGTTTTTAAAAGTTTGTTATTATGAGATATTATTTTTCAAATAGGTACCCTATATATAAGAGTATGATGATAGTATTTATAATTGTGAATTAGTGGATTATAATAGCCTTGGCATATCTATCCTTAGTAAAGACTAGAGGTGGGCAAGTGGGTTAAACGGGCCAACCCGGCCCGGCCCACTTTGGCCCGTGGGTTAAACGGGCCAAAAAATTTTGGCCCGTTTAACCCACGAGCCAAAATTGCCTAACCCTAACCCAACCCACTTTAGCCGGTGGGTTAAACGGGCCAACCCACTTTAGCCGGTGGGTTAAACGGGCCAACCCACTTTTTGACCCTTTTAACCCACTTACATATTTTGTGAGTTAAATGGGTCAAATTGACCCATTTAACTTATTTATACTAATTAAATAAGAATATATATAATAAAAAAGAGAGTTTTATAAGGTTATATATATTAATGATTAATTTCATTATTATTTTAATTACTTTTTATAAAAATAAATTTTTTTAAATAATTTATTAGATAATATATTTCATTTAAAACAATAATAATATATTTTATAAATTTTTATGGTGCATGTGCATTAATTTGTCATTCTTTGTTATAATTAACACATAAATTTAATCTCAACTATAAAAAATCTCTAGAATAACATTCATTAATACATATTTACCCTATAATTATTTATTTTAATTTTATAAAAGTGGGTTGGTGGGTCAACCCACTTAACCCGCGGGCTAGCCCACTTTGGCCCGCGGGTTAAGTGGGTTGGGTAAAATTAACCCACTTTTAAACGGGCTAAAAAAAGCTGACCCTAACCCACTTTTAAAGTGGGTTAAACGGGCTGGCCCGCGGGCCATAACCCATTTGTCCAGCTCTAGTAAAGACACATAGTGGGTTGTGATGCCTTCAAGTTAGGGCGTTATATCTTCTATACTAGTACACACATTCTATAATTTTTTAATATTGTGAAAATTTCAAATGATTATTATGGGAAAAATTCCTTCTTGGAAAGTTATAGATCATAAAGTAAGGTTGGACCATAGAATTTTCCACATATTTTGCTATTGGTTCCACATATGCTTTAATATAAGTTCCACAAATTTTACATACAAAAGAATTTGTAATATATACATATACATAACTTTTTATATATCACATAATTTTGAAATTTAGGAAAAAAATAGAAAAACTTATAAGTTGCATTGGTTCTTCTATATTTGGAAAATTATAGATTATAAAGTAAGGTATGAATAGGATCTCATGATCATCCATTCTACACCTATTTTAGGCTTTTCTTTTGCTTTTCCATTTCACCATAAGAGGAGAGATTCTAACATGGGTTATCCCATTTGAAAGATTAATGGTAATGCTACTAGATTACGAAACCATTAGCTATACCTACTCTATATTAATAATTCGTAAGTTAGCAATTTATGTCGTCCTATTTATCAATTATATTACTTTATACATATTTGATAAGCAGACCACTATTAAATTCATTTCATAATTTTAACATTAATATAGTGGTAAATGTACCGCAGTTATGCATTGGGTTTTTCGACATGTTTAATTTTATAAAGGTTGAAAAAGGTCGAACTCCTTTATGCATGGCATAGAACCATTCCGTCGATTTAATTTATGAAAGAAGTGACATTTCAACATTCAACAATATTCAGATAGATTTAAAAAATTTAGATACACATTGATTATTACAAAAATATTATGCACAATGTAGAAAATATTTTCGTCTGTTTGTTAAACAAATAATTATGTAATGGATCGTTACAAGGATTTCTAAAAGTTAAAAATTCGTTCAATTGATCTAGAAAACTTAGAATATTTTGGCACAACACATGAAATATATTCGATATTCCTAGGAAAAAAATTCAATAAAAAAAACATAATGTTAAGATGTAAGTATGAGATTAGAAAAGTTTCACATGAAAAAAATGTGGATTGTGCGAAGTACTTATGAAAGAGGGAAGATCTATCAGCCCAATACCTTAAGATTTTCGTTACATATGATATCAAATCCATTAATATATACATTCATAAGGTCCACCTAAAGAATTTCTTCCACTGAAAGCTCCTTCTCTTCTTAACCAGTGATATCAAAGCCAATGGTTAAATTGAACACTTTCATGGTTGGCCTCTCCTATGTGGAAATAACACCTGTGTAGTGTAACTCATATGTATAAAGCCTTATAATATAAGGTAAGTAGTTAGGCAATACTTCTCTTACAAAGTGAGCTTAGTAGAGTTAATTCACTAAGCTCATGATGAAATTGTAAGGGTTCTGTTCGAGTGACAGCAAGACTAACTGTAAGGTTTTTGCTCAAAGGAGAGCAATAATTAGCCCATCATGAAAACTCATACTTGAAAGTAAGATTATTAAGATACAAGTGTGAGATTAGAAAAGTTCCACATGATGAAAATTTTGGATAATGTAAAAGATTTATCAAAGAATAGATCTATTAACATAATACCTTAAAGTATTGAATTATATATAATATTAAACTTATCAGTGAAGTCTTTCGGATCCTTTAATAGAATTTCTTCCATTTAGGGCTCCTCCTCTCTATAGAGGGTGAAAGTACTAGATGATTAGAAATTCTGAGTTGAATTAGTTCCATATGAGCGAGTTTGGTTGCTTTTGACTTTAATTAAGCGTGAACAGAGATACCAAATTTAAAGTCAATAAATTTATCCGAAATTTAATATCTTAGAAACATAAATCAGGAAACCCTGGTGCAAATTTTCTAAGAGAATAGTTCCCTTCTTGGTTTTTCTGCTTTTATCAAATAAAAAATCATAGTGACAAATGAATTTTCGCAAAGTCTGTGATCAAACATTCTCTAGGAGAGGATCTATATGGGACTTTTGTTAATAAGGAAAGAGCACAGAACCTTTCCAATTTAATCACGCAGATGGTTAAAGGTAGAAAAATTTATTTGAGAAATCATATAAATATTATATATTTATTTGTATATGATGTATTAAGAAAACATGGAGAATGATACAAGATGGATAAAATAGTCTTTTGCAAATACATCTCCTAAACATTTTATAAATAAGTAGCTGATAGATTCCCAATTTTTTCAAAATATAAATTCACTTTTCGATAATCTTTAAAAATATGACATAAATTTCGAAATTGTCATCAAAACCCTAAAACCATATTCAATTATGATCCTTATAGTGATAGTTTTGGGACTTCTTTATAATTTTTGAAAATATGACATGAATTCAAAAATTATTAGTAAAACCTTAAAACCATCTTTAGTTATGGGCCTTGTAGTTATAGCCTTGGATTTTCTTCAATGTATGGGGTTACTCGCATATTTTAAATTAAAAAAAAAAATCTATCCCTTAGAAATATAAGAATTCTTCTTCTTTTTTTTTTTTCTTAAAGAGTGATTTATAGTAGATTTATAAGAGTCCCAATAACTCCTCGATCACTAGAGCAAAAATAGAAATACAAATGCCATCGAGCAAAATAAACTCAAGAGGAGATAAGGTTTTATAAACCCAATCCTAAGAATACATCATCAATTTAATTTGACACACTATCCATTTTCTTTATTTGCATCTCGCATCTGAAGCTAAACGGAACCGTATTAAAAAAATTTTAACAAAGCTTTTAAATCATGCACATACACATGCAAAATAGAGGAATTCCTTGAGAAGTCATTTTGCAACTATCATTGACAAGCCTAATTCATGTACATTCGTTATACAAGCATGGAGAGAGGTCTTGGTGTAAAGAATTCTCGGTTCATGGAACAATTTTTTCAAACTAGCAAGTGGAGAAGAGTCATGTCAACAAAAGACATTCGATTAGAGTCACATCTTCCCAAATTTGGCAAATATTAGTGAGTGGATTACTATGTTTGAAACCATAAACACCTATGTCTCTCATATTTATTCTGCAGGGATTACGCAAATGGCTCACTTTCCAACGACAATTAGTTTCGTCTTTTTTTTGTGCTTAAGCAAATGTCTTTTCCATTTATATTATGAAATACAAAGGGGGTTTCAAATCATTTACTAAAGTATAAAAGTGAAAAAAGTTGATTCACTTTCAATTCACATGGTTGAAAGTGGGTTGAAAGTGTGAAATAAGTGTCGTGCAGAATCTCTCTTAATTTAACTCAATAAATATTTATGCGATTATTCGAGACCTTATCTACTTAGCAAAAATTCGTGACAATTATCTAAGGACTTAACATCTGTGGTGTAGATGATTATATGTTCCATCATGTCAATGGGCTAAACATGACGATTCGCTCATCAACAAAGCTGTGATAATATTGTCATTGTTATTGTGAGGCAACTTTTGAGAAACTTCAAAAAATAAAAGTAAAAATAAACAACACATACAAGCTTGACACATGGCATGATGCTTGTCTCTAAAAGAATGTCCATCTAATAATCCATTCACAAGATTGTTAATATGTCATATCAGCACATTAAAAAACTTCATTTTTTTTTTTTTTTGAGAACACTACCATTTTATTCGTAAACTTCTTCACTTCTTTTTATACATTTGTGAGTTCCATTAACTTTCTACAATACTATTACATAATAATAATAATAATTTGAAGGAACTTATATTTTTTGTCCTTCGCAAAAGGCCTCAAAAATTAAAATTAAAGAAACTCTCCATATTGGGGATAACCTCAAAAAGAGAGATTAGACCTCAGATGTAGATGCTTTAAGAGCCTCCTATACCTAGCTAAAAGTTCCTATAGTGAATTAAATTATGTTTGAGATGTAGACCAAAGTAACCCATCTCACAACAATTATTAACTACTTAATTGTGTTGAAATTATTAGGAAAGCAAGAATACTTAGAGTATCCACATAGGACCTCTATGAGGTTCTTAAAGTGTCACATGAATATTTTAAGGATTTTTTTTTTTTTTAAGAATATCATAACTTTATTATAAGGTTCTTTACATAAGATTATTCACATTATTTGAGGTTTTGTGGGTCTCATATTTATACATAATATACTAAATAAAATAAAAATATATATAATAACCTTTAAAGATGTGAAGGGCTTTACTTTTTTAGGTCTTTTGCTGAAAACCCCATTAAAATTGAAGGATACCTCTTGTTATTAAGAGCCTCACAAATAAGGTTCTTAACATAGAGACCCATATCAAGCACCTCCAATGAAGATGCTCTTAGAGAATCACATTCCGTAAAACCTCCAGGAGATCCTTAAAATGCCATACCGGTATTTTAAAAACCTCTTTTTTAAAGAACAGCACCACTTCATTTCTAAGGTTTTTCACATAAGATCCTTGTTTTTAATTTTTGTAAGTCTCATTTACCTTTACATTATAAATATAACAGAAAATAAAAAAATAAAAATAAAAAGACATAAAGAACTTTACTTTTTGAGTCCTTAGTAGAAAACCCCATAAGATTTTAAGACCTTCCTATCTCGTAGGACCTCAAAAGGTAAAATTATTGTATAAGATTTCATTTTAAGGATCTCAGGATGGTAATATTTTATAAGTTCATGGTTATACAGAAAATCACTTTATACAATGGTTCTGGCCTGTTTAATGATTGCTCCGACATGTATCATAATCTAGTCGTTTTTCTTAGTTTATGATCGGATTAATTTAGTCCTACAAGGCTGCACCCAGGGGCTTTTAAGTTATCCATTATTGTCTTGTTACGAAATCGATTGTTACATGTCTATTCTCTAGTCTATGGAGAAATTGTATTTTGATCCATCAAAATCTTCTGCAGATACGTGCCTGTACCATATTATTCATAATATTACATGAGATAAGAAAATCATCAAAGTCTAATATTTTATGTAAAAAAATTGAGTTTGTGCTTTACAATACAAGTCTGTACGTTTTAACCATATTATCGCAACGTGAGATGAGACAGCAATATTATCAAAGTCTCATGTAACAAAAAAACTAGTTTTTAGATATAAGAATTCTTGCGAGAGAAAATTGATATGATAAGTTATATTTTTATAAATAAAATCAGTAATAATAATTTTTACAATAAAAATTATATTCGTAAATATAAATTTTACTTTTAAATCTCAGTTTTCTAGTAGCTAATATTTTATATAAAGAATTGAGTTTATGCTTTGAAATTACATTGGAGACAATTATACGGATATCTTTAGGCAAAGAAATGGGTAAAGGACTGAATCAAGGTCATTATATCCTCCAAGGTCTCTTATTTAATTTTGTATTTTCTGCTGTAAATTTTTCTATTATGCATGTAAAGTAAGGATTGAAAGCCGCAAATGAAAGCGAAAGATCGAAATTGGGGAGTTAAGAATGAATGGGCAAAACGTAAGGAGTAAGAAGACTGGAACAAGGCAAGGAGATATAATGAAGTAACTTTGAAATAAGAAAAGGAGAATGGTTAAATAGATTAAGCCACCAAAGGTAGGTTGGTTGACTGGACCTAATCAAGCACGCCTAAAACCGAGCATAGATGTGACGCTGCCAACTTGATTAATTTCATTCTATATTTTGTATTGAGTGTTTATAGTTTCCTTTTATTTAGGTTACTTCCTATTATGCGTACATTTCCACCAAGCTTATAAATAGGCTTGTCTATATTGAACTATTCTATTAAGTTGAAAGTGATGAAAGAAATTTGAATGTGAACTCTCTTTTTTTTTTTTTTTTTTTTAACTTATAAAAATTAGTGAAATTTCATGGGCACTTATTACAGCTTAGTCTTTACCATATTCTACTCAACAAGTTAAGGTTTCATACCTTGGATTCATCTAATCAATGATTCTATGGTTCCAAAATTACAATTTTTAGTATTAATTACCAAAATGTTAGGATCTTTCACATCTGGCTCTAGCATTCCTTCGCTTTTCATATCATATCTACTAGTATTAGAGCTATTAGATCTTGAATCAAATTTCTTATCCAATTTGACTTGAAGGTTAATAAATTCTATTAATTTTCAATTTAATCATATCCTTTTCCATTTTGTTTTATTTCATACATAAATTAGAAAAAAAAAAACCAAAAAATATATATGTGTTGCAGGCAGAAAAATGTTGGTGGTGAATCCAAAGGCCTGTGCCCAAAAGAAACAGTTAGTGGTGCACCAATGGGTATTTCTATACAACTATTTCAATGCTTAAGTTAATAACGGATCCTTAAGAGAGAGAGTAGATAATCATCAAGATGGATTTAGTGGTCTTATGTATCCAATAAGATTAGAATCAAGCTTGCAATGGTCATACTAGAATGGGGCCCATGACATTCTCTATCCATGTGTCACATCCCAGGCGAAGGGAAGATAGAGACTGGAGACCCCTTTGTTGGTAGCTAACCTAGACCAGAGGTAGTGGAAATAATCATCCAAGGACAGTGACAGGACAGGTTAAGAGTCATGTCTTTGAAGCACTCCTGAGGAGTCCTTAAATAACTATGTGGAGAAGTGGTGAACCAAGAAGGCGCTCTTGTTAGTGGGGTTGAATGGTTGAAAAGGATCTTGATCTTGATCTTTGAGAGGTCAAGAGAGATCGGACTCTAAGTTGACAAATGGTCAAAGCTTATGAGCTAGTATGGCCAAGATGCTTGATGGGCATCCCTATTTTTGGGCTATCTTATTATGTTAAGTCTATTGGGTCATGATCAAGTAAATCCTATCAACAATATGTATATATTATCTTTGTTTTGTCTTTCTTATTAGTCAATCTATCAATATTCACCTAAATAATTCATAGGGAAAATTACAAATAACATTTCTAAACTCTGACCCAAGTGTTGATATATCTCTTAAACTTTCAAATATTACAAAAACATTTGTAAACATTGATAAATGGGCAACATAATAAGGTTATCTATTTTTTAATTTAATAAAACACAAATAAGATCAATGTTTTAGGAGTGTTAAAGCACACTTTAATAAATTTAAAAGGTGTTTTTACTCCAATGTCAAAGTTAGGGATGCTTTCATCTTTTCAAGGTTATTTGTGAATTTATCTAAGTTTAGGACACAATATATAAAAGTTTAAAGAATATATATGTACTAAATTCAAATTATGGGGTATTTATATTTTCCTCTAATTTATTAAAAAAAAAAAGAGTCCTTTCTATATTATGTTCTTAGGATCCATGTGTTATATCATATTGGGTAGAAGAAAAGAGTGTAGAAAAACCTAAAGATTCCATTAGACGAAATATTACACTTAATTGCACCATTATTGTTGCTCCATTGTCACTTAATTCAATTTTGTTCATTTTACACTCGTAAATTTTCAAATGTTACAAATAATCCCTTTAAAATTTAATAAATTGACAATACACAAGATGTTTACTTAAAAAAAAAAACCATTATAATTAGGCCAAAATTTAGGGGTACTAAATACATTTTTTGAAATACCTCAATTTTTATAATAAATTAATTAGAAACATGATATAATGGGTAAATTTGAACCCCAAATCTTTATTTTTTTAATAATTGTACAATAATAGTTAATTAAATAAATAAGGTACTTTGAGATATAATTTCAATCTAAGTTGGTCATGAGATATAATCAAGTTAATTAGTATAGTAATTGGATTTATTTAAGATTAGAGATCAAAGATATTTTAATATCCTAAGAGGTGAGGTGGGTCGAACCCAATGATTCAGTGAGTCTTGAGGCAAGTCAAGATGGTTCCAACCCATCCCCTTTTAAAAATAAAAAAATTAAACAAAGAAAAACTCATAAATTAAAATAATAAAAATTTATTTGAAATTTAAATATATAAAATTAGCCTAAGAATATACTACTTTCTGCCCATATTTAATTAATACATTTAAGGTTGTGCAATTATTTATACTCAAGCACACCCCTATTTAGTTAAAATATTTGCAATGTGGGATTAAATTAATACTCTAAAAGAATAGAATTTATAAAAGAAAAAGAAGTCTCATATTGTTTAGATATGAAATTCTTCTCTTAGTAGAACTCTATATAAAGCATGAGACATAGTTTTAAATTATATTAATCACAATGCATTAAATATTGTGAATAATAATTTATGATTTCATTCACATGAAAAATAGTCTAAACATTAACTGTTATTTACTTTTTCTAACTTTCCAACTATTTTATATTTTGTATTTATTTTCATTTCTTTTTTTTATAACAATTAACATATTTATTTTTATTTCTTGTTTTGTTAAAAATACATATTTATTTTTTTATATAGTACTCTATCAAACTCATTGCCTATATAGGTCTAGTCGACAGACCTATAGACCACAGTGGGTCTAGAAGTCGGGTCATATCTGGCGTGGCTAGGTCAAATTCGATTCCAATTCTGTTCGAACTCAACCCGAGGAGATGTCTATCCTGCCATATCTTATCCAATTCTTCAAATTTTCCTAAATAATATAAATTGAGTTTTACTTATCAAATTCAATACCTAAGTTCTAAATACTAAATTCAAAAGCTCAAATTTAAAGAATTTAGTTCTAGAAATTCTACAATCCCCAAAATCAAGCTAAATCACCTAAATTCTACAATTTTTTTTTAATTCTTCTTATAGGAGTAGTCTTGGCATCATTACAAAATTTCCACTAGTCTTTACCTAGGTCAATTCCTTAAACTACCATTATACCTTCTACTTACATGATTAAAATATCTAGGGGTATTCATGTCTCCTAATCAAATTAAATTCAAATCCTATAGTTTTTATTTCTAATCTCAACATGAAAATCATTTAGGAAAATTTAAGAAAACAAGTAGAAGTTAAGCATCAAGAATTAGATTGATATAGCAGAAGTGGTGTATGGTGAAAAAGTTGTTGCATCCTATTTGAGAAGTAGTAGTTGGAGTTGTTGGTTTTTCTTTTGATTTCTCAATTCTAGTAAGTAGATATAATTTATTTGATGTTTATGTATGTTAATTTGATAATTTATGCTTGAATTGTGTGCTAATTGATAAAGTAATTTTAGATATAATCTTTGATTTGATTTTGACAATGATCATGATATATATATATATATATATATGCACAACCACCTATATGTGTAAGAATTAGTGTAAATTTAACTTTAATTTGATGATTGATATGTGAATCATGTTAATTTAATGATATGAGTTGAAAATAAGTTTTCTTGAGTTGAATGATAAAAATTGAGTGTTATAATGTTACTTGGATTGATACTAAATTGTAGATGAAGTGTCAAGTATTTCACTGTTTATTTGAATGGGTTATAGGCTTGAATGGGTTAGCTTGTTTAATGAGTTTGATACTAGTTTTCTAGACACTATTTGAGATTGAATATGAGTGTTCATGAATATAAAACTTACTAGAAATTAGAGTTTCTAAAGATGATTATGATGTGCAAATAGTTTAATTTGATGTTTGGAAATGTTGGAGTTAAAATATTGTTAATAAATGATTTGGTGAAGATTTAATGAGTTTGAATATGTTTTGGTTATCTTGAATGTAAATTCATGCTTTAGAAATTCCTTAAAAGTGTTGGAAGAGTTTAAGTGTTTATAAAATGAGCAATTAATGAATATAGAGTTAGAAGATAAATTTTTGAATGTTCATGTTAATATCTAATATGATTTAATGTATATTTGTGACATAAAATCGTGCTTGGTTCATAGGCTTGGGAAGAATGGGAAGAAGCAACAATTCTCCATATGAGATAACTTTATTATAGTAATGGTTTGAATTTAAGGCTGCCTGTCCTCATCATTATACACCAACTGCTATAGGACCGAATCTCTTATTCCTCATTGCATTATAGAGTCAAGAGTTACTTGATTCCAATATAGTATAATCGTATTATATAATCAATGCATTAAACAAGCATGCGAGAGACATGGTGCGTGTTTGTATGATTGCTATGTACAGGATTATGTGGCTTCCTCCTTTGATGCTTAACTTTTCTAGATGATGGCTTGCATCTTGATTGAACCAATGATGATTTAAGCTATGAATTTGAAAATAGGGATTAAGGTGACAAGAGTAGCTTTGATGATGGCATTTGCAACATCTCTAATTTGGACTTACGACTTTAGCTGGAGTTTATTACTTTTCTTGATTTGTATTTTGGACATCTTCGAACTCTAAACTTTATCGTAACTTTTATTACTTTTCTACCTACAAGTTGTAGACTATTCTATGAACTTTTATGTGGAATAATATTAACAGATTTTTGGTACATATGTTTTGCCACATTAAAGTTGGTAAATGTTTTCAAAATACAAAATTGGTCAAGAATTAACAATTAAATTTCTAGGCTAATTTTTTAAAACCAATGAAACAATTTTTTTAATATAAAAATAGACAGAAGAGCAAAATTGTGAAAGACGTCATCATGTTTTACTGAAGTATAACTAGTGCCAGGTTATTCATTGCCATTTAGGTTCCGAGACCTGTCATGTGTGCATGACATAAAGTGCATCTTGTTACCTAGTTAGTTTACTCGTTGAATTATCCGCTTACTCTTTAAGTTTTTTTTAAATGTTTTAGGTATTAGTTAAATGTGGGGAGCTTGCCTAAGTGTTAAAGAACTACTAGAAGTCAGCAAATATAGATGGGTAAAGTATGAGATCCTACTTTTACCATGTATTAGACATCCCTAATGGGTCGATAACCCACCGTAACCCACACCAACGTGTCCAAGACCCAGATTCAGCTTGCTTAGGTGTGAACCAACAAGGGACCTTAAAGATTCTTGGTTCCTCGACTGCTCATGATCAACAAATCATAGATCCAGCAAGTCTACCTGGTTGAAATAATATAAAAACAAATGATAATCAAGAAAGATAAACAAATATACAATAACAAATGATGCAAAAATTTAAACAAAAAAATTTAATAATATTTAATGTTTAAACTATTTGCTATATGAATGAAATTTAATTCTTATTTATCCATAATGTTTAATATATTGTTAATAAAAACACAAGAAATAAATGTAATTGAAAAACATATTCGGTTGCTTTATGTAGAGTTCCACTAAGAGAAGAATACTATTTCAAAATAATGTAGGACTTCTTTTTCTTTTATAATCTCTTTTAAAGTGTTATTTTAGTTGTACGTATAATATTTTAACTAAAATGGGATCGTATTAATGTATAAATAAATATACATCCTTGATAATTTCTTGTAAAATGGACTAAAGACTACAATATTCTTAGCCCAATTTTCATTTTGATTTTGAATTTTTTTAAATTTATTTAAAATAATGTCAAGTTAGTTTGAGGTTGGACTCATCAATGAACTAGCAGGTCTAAGGTTCATGAATCGTCCTACTCCTATCCCTTAATGAGGTGGTTTTGATTCCTTAAGATGTGAATTAGGACTCGTTGGGTTCTTACCCGACTCATAGGGACCACGACATTATATATAGTTTCTTGGAAAGTATTTTGTAAAATCATGGAATTACTTTGAAACTATACCCCATAAAGACGACAAGATATAAGTTTCATTATGAACCTTTTCTAATATATATTTTTTTATCTTAAAATTTTAAGGAAAATCTTGGTAACTAAAATCTATCTATATTTCTATCACATCCTCATCATTTGTAACTTGTGAAAGCACATCCTCCTTAAGTTTAGAAATATATTATTGCAAACCTACCTCATATAACATTTTATAACATGTTATGGCCAAAAGTCATGTTAATAAACAGAAGTCATAAAATAACATATTCATGAGGTAGGCACCTTCACTTATGCAAACCTTAAAATATATAAGAAAGTTTAGTACACTTACCCAAAATATAAACAAAAACCCTATTACAATAAGTTTATAAACTCAACAAGAGAGGTAGAAAATCGATACATGCAAATGAGACAAGAGAGAGGTGGATGAAATGGAGTAAGAGATATTATAGAATTTCTTATGGATAACTAGTTTGGGTTGTAGCCTATATGATTATATATCTTCCTCTTTTGATAAAACATATAATGTTGTTGTATGTTCATTATTGTTAGTTAATAATTTTTATGGATACATGATATTATTGAACCCGTATTCTATATATCTTAAAATATTAAGGTGAATACAGGGTGTAAAGTCATTATACTATATAAGTTTTGAAAAACTATACCAAATCCTATTCTATGAGTTGAGACTCAAAATATATTTGATTGAATGGAATAATACAAGATACAATTAGATTACATCCTCACCCAATGATTTACATGCCAAAAAGTAAATTTGGAGTGTGGTAAATATATAGTAAATTATCATATCTTTTAAGGCCACCAAAAGAATAGGGAGTCATTATTCCACCATCCGTCCTTTTTACCTTTATATTATAAAGTTTTGATCAATTATATTTTTTATGTTTTAATCAAATTATTGATTTAAATAATTATACAAAAGCAGAAGTTTCCGGATAAAAAAAATAAAAGAAAAAAGTGAGAGAGAGAATGCAAAATTGCAAGTGCTTCTCCTCCAAGTTCGCAAGGCAGCAGGCCTTCAAAATCTAAATTTTGCAGAAGCAATTAAGAAAATTAATGTCTTCAATAATTTCTTTATCTCATTATAAAAAGTTCAGTGCTGAAGTAGGGAAATTTATGATTTCAAGTTTTATGGGACTAATACTTTCCAGAAGGGAAAAATAATCTATAGGGGGGAAAAAAAAAAAAAAAAGGAAATTTTTGAAGTTTGATGATCTATGGACCTGTACTTGTAAGTTTCGAGCTTGCAACCATGCCAAGCTCCCTTACGTAAATCCAAGCCCAATAGGGACCCCCTTCTTTGGACCAGGAAACTATTTTTTTTTTCCCAAAAAGATGCACATTAAATGTCGTCGGATAGGCTGGCCCAAAAGAAAAAGGATGTTGGATAGGCCTGGAGGATAGAGTAAGAGATATATTGGTTCATTAGCCGTCCTTATCAAACTTTGTACATGCAATTCAATCCATTTTGCTAAGAAAGTAATATTGTAATATTTCACATGGTATCTTAGAAATCTATTCAATCTCAATCTTAACAATTGCTTTGTAACTTAAGGACAATTTGAGAGAATTCATATCCTTGTCAAGATGGTGTTGGAAATATTGCTTTGAGGCATTTACAAGTTAATATTAATAGTGATCTCAATTAACCTTTCTTTAAATATTATAATTTTAAATAAACCACTAGACATGTTGTGTCCTTAAATAAACTTATCTCAAATATTATAACTTTTCTATAATTTATCCCTTTTTTATCCATATTACTATTCCTAATCTATGAAATAATGACTAAAATCTTGAGAGTGAGGATAAATTAGATTTCAAATCAATAATTATGGAAAGGCACCAATTAAATAATAATTGAACAAGTAATAAAAGTGAATAAGGCATTGAAAACTAAAAGAGAGAGAGACAATTCACAGTGTCCAGTTCAGGTTCAAAACTAAATTGAAATTGTCGATTCCCATAATATAGTCCTGATTTCTAGAGAATCAGGAAACGTGATAATTTTTTAAAAAGAAAAACAATTAGAAATCAAATAGTTTTATTTTATTTAAGTAGTAAAAATAAATAAATAAAATTTTTAACTTGAAATAAAATTGGATCTAAGAATAGTTGTTTTTAACCTATTTGTTGAAAGATTTTTTTTTGAGCTATGCATTTATAAATATACAAGTACTTCATTTTTAATTGTATCATTGTAATGTAAGACTACAAAATACTCAAGATACAACAAAGTCTCACAAAAACAAAAACGAGTCTCACATTGTTGAGAAATAAGAGTTTACTTACATAGATAAAAATAATTCTCACATTGTTAAAAAATAAGAGTTTACTTTAATTAGAAGTTTATTTCAATCTAACAACACATATTTTCAAGTATATTTATTACTTGTATTGTTGATAATAACAACGCATTAAATATCATAAATAGGAAAAAAATTTCGTTGTTCACGCCAAAATTGTCTACATATTTATTTTATATTTTTTTTTTTTTAACTTGCTCTTCAATGACCAGAGAAAAAAAAATGCTCTTCTTTCCCAACCACCCCAACCCCACTATCCTTTGAAAAAAAAAGATTGGTGCAGAACCAGCTAGACTTGTTGGTTCGACCTATTCTCTAACAAGTTCTTGAGACAAGTCATGATCCAACAAGTCATGCGATTTAAAAGGCTTGAAATGATCACGCCTCCTAAAATTGGTAGGTCATTGGTTGGTTACCGGATTAAAATCTACCTATCGCGATGTATAACTCAACTTGACATGGGATTGGTGTTGCATATGTAGTCCCAATGATCATCTTATACCTTTGAACATGATAGTATTAATATATCAAAAATGTTCTTCAATGGATAAATTATAGTGTTTATTCCCTCATATAATTATTAGTCTAATGATATCAAAATGCAAAAAATAAAAGAGAAGATGCCAAATTTAGTATCTCAACTTCACATGAAAATTAATTCGAAACCTAAAATTTGCAATGTTCAATATAATACACAACTAAATTTTTCGTATAATTTACTATCTCAATTAATATTGTTTATTTTGTTTGCTAACGTATTAGTGTTGGACAACATTAGGAGAGGTAGTTAAAATATAATGATAAGATGTCTCTTGTAAGTGAGCAAATAAAGCAAATGGCATTAGAGAGGAAGTAAAATGGACATAAAATTTTTTATTAAGTATCAAATTGACCACTCTAAAACTTAGATACCAAATTAATTTTTAATGCAAAGTTCAAATACAAATTTGACATATATCCTAGATAAAATCACTAGTGTAATAGATTCTCTCCCACATGGTTAGGATAGCAAAAGTAAATCATGTTAATATGCTTAAACTCATGACAAATTATATTGCAAGTGAACCAAAGAGCAAAAATGATTAGGTCGCAATTGCTATATTGCGATCAATGCTTAATAATTGTTCAAAAGAAATGTCTATAACTTATCAAAATAATTATTCACACAGAGAAGTTAGGTTCATTCTAAAAAGAATTCATTCAATGGCTGGATGATTTACAATTGAAGATGATTGCCTCCAACCCTTCCCCCCAATACATACACTTGGCATCATGAAATGAATGGCCTAGATTTATTTCATCTAATGATTACAATCAAATCACACCAACTCATGGTAATTACATTTGCCTAATCTACTTACTGTGGTACCACGTATCTAAATAATCTAGATTCTCTTAGGATCTTTTGGAGTCTTCTAGAAAATTCTAGGATCTTCTTCATTTAAAACTGAAATACCCCCAAACTTTCACCTAAGTTAGAAAATGAGTTTAGATAGATTAAATAAGTTAAATAAATTATAGGATTAATTAGACGAGTTGACATAATTAGATTAGTAATTAATTAAGTTGAAATTTGAGATTTCAATTCCTAAACCCCTGAACATATAATTAACATGTTTAGAGGATTCATAAACTCTTAAACTTTAGCTTAAATTCTAATTTCTTAATCCTCATAAAATTTGAGTTCATTTGTTTATATAAAAATATCAGTTCTTAAACCCGAACTTAAATTAAATATCAATTTGATCTAAATTAAATTACTAAATTAAATTATTATTTTAAGTTCTTAATTTCTAACTTATTGATTTTGAAATTATCTTCTAAATATTCTTAAAACTAAATATATTGATCTGAAAGTTCTAAATATAGTACCTTTATTCTAAAAAAAAATCTTAATTTTTAACATTATCTTTCCTTTTATTCTTTCCCTTCCCTTGCCTTCTTATTCTTTCCATTTTCTTTGTATTTTTGTTTCTCTCTCTCCTCTTCCTTCTCTTTTCCCTCTTTTATCACCTTTGAAATCTCAATTTCAAGAAGAAATAAAAAGAGAAATCAAGTAGAAGATGAGATGGGAGAAAGAAATCAAGTTAGAACAAGAAAAAGAAGAAGAGAATTAAGTGCATGCTTTTGCTAAAAATAATGTTGTTGTTTTTGCTATTTTCATTGTTGATATTATATGTATATGATGTATTGAAATTAGATTTAGGTAGAAATTATGATGAAATTGGTGAATGATAAATATATGTGGTTTGTGCATTATTGGTGAAGATGATGAATAGTGGATATGGAGTTTGGTGGAATAGTTTGGAGGTGTTTGATGTTGTTGAATGAATATAGGAGTGTTAAGGGTAATGAAACTTAGTTGTATGTTGTTTCAATGATGCTTTGATTGAAGTAGGAAGTGTATAAGTTGATAAAAATGTGTTACAAAGAGCAAAGGAGGGCATGCACAGTAGGGGAAGTTGGGATGTATGGAAGGGTGTTTTATTTTCTGAGTTCGTGTAAAAGTTTCTACGTCTTGTATACTGCTGACCTTCCTTTTTACACTGCTAGCCTTGAATTTCCCTACTGCAATGCTGTTTCATATTTTAATCATAACTTTTCATCCAAACTCGAATTAAAGTAATTCAAAATGCTATTAAAACCTTAAAAAGGTATCTACAACTTTTATGTTTTAAGTTTTTGCAAATTCAAAAAGTATCAAGGCCTAAATTTTGAAATATTTCTAGTTGTTTTATATCCAACAAAGTTAAAAACTTATTTTACCGAGTTAAGCTTTTGTAGTTAAGTATAAAATAAATCTTTTTGAGCTAAAATGAAATGGATGAATGATAATTAATGTGTTATGGTAGTTAATTGATATAATTAAGGATGAGTTTAGTGAATTTATAGATTCAATAAATAATTGGATTAAATATAAAAGTTATATATAAAATGAACTACAAGGAGCTAGGATGAATTTGATTTAGAATAAATGGTTAAATAACTAAGATGCTAATAGATATTTGATGATGATCTAATGAAGTAAATAAGTATAACTTAAAAATTGGAGTAAGTAATTAAACTAAACCAACATAGACTTAAGTTAACATGAGTCTTAGATATAAAATGAACATAACTAACCAATCTATGTTCAACTTGGCATAATAAAACTAAATGAACTAAAATGAAGTAGATCAATAATAGCTAATGCCATATGTTTAATATTTGAATAATTAGGATTAAGTTAAATGAATGAATAAGTTTAGTAACTAATTAAATTTAACATAAAACTTAAGTATAACATGAACTTATGTAAAGAACTTAAATTCAGTTTGATTTGATGAACTTTATTGAATTAAAATAATTAAGTTTAATCAACTTGGCTATGATTAATTTAAAATAGGCTTAATAGCTAATAATTAACTTATATTAATATGTTAGGATGATCTATTTATAACATGGGGAATTTATTGTTTCAAATGCTTGTTTATTGAATAAAATGAGTCTTTTTGAACATGAATGTGTTGGTGATGCTTTTGTAACAAGAGACTATAAATAAAGTGATAAGAAATACTTTGATAAGCAAAGGATAACCGTCTATATTTTGGCAAGGTGATTTTTGCAACATAGCGAGGTTCCCAAATAATGTCTAATCAAATAGGGTTTTAATAAAAATTTGATATGAGTGTTTTAATAACCAATTATATTAAGTACAGTTTAATGTATAAACCGAAGTTAGTTAGTAAATTTAAGTTTAATTAAACTAAATGGATCTTTAATTTTTTCGTAAAAGAATTGTTGGCTCCCTCTCAAAAAGGAAATAAGCTCATTTGAGCTTCTGGCAAGTAATGGTCACCATCTCTAGGATTCACATGTGGTACAATTGGAAATGATATAAAAAGTATGCAATAATTTGCTTGTTGGATGGTACAATAAGCATTTTAAATGGACTAAATCTTAAACCCAGCTTAATAACTGATGAGTGTTGGTTGTGCGTGAGCTGTTGAATCCATCAAGAGAGTTGCAACCTTGTCCCAGCGAGCACGGTAGTTTAGGAGCTTAAGCCACCACTGTCATGATGTAATGACATTCATAGGTGGCTCAACGAGTAATTGATAGAGTGTATGGTATCGATGTAACGGTTGCGTACTCTTAAAATGATGTAATATGATTTAATTCACGTTTTATAAGGATGATTGAACTAAGTGATATTATGGATTAAATTAAGTAAAGTTGATGAGATTACTTTTTTTTTTTTTATCTGGTATATCGGAGATATAAGTATTTGGGCTACTTATAATAACCCTCTGGGCGCTACGATTACTCAGGACCCTCGGATTCCTACCCTAGGATAGTCGCTTGCAGGGTCTACCAGCTTCCTCCACTACTCGATGGTGGGCTAGGGATGGTAAATCGTTTTCAAGATTACTTCGGAGTATGAGTGCTCTGGTGTTGATTTATTTAACTAAAAGTAAAGATAATAATCTATTGTTGCTATATTACATTTAGTTAAACTCATGTGTCACTCTAGTGTGCCTGTGTTACTGTATATTGAGCTTTTGCTCACTATTGTTGTTGTTGTTCTTTTCCATGTATTGTGTTGAGGAAGATGATGATATGTTGATGATGTTGATGATTGGATGATGATGACGCATTGGTATTGATGAAGATGATGCTTGGGTGATGTTGGACGAGTGAATTGGAGTAGGATCGTGGCATCTATTTTGTTTGTTTTTGTTTAAGAGCTGAATTTATATTCTAAGTTGTAATATTCTTTTAAGGGGCTTGTCGGAGCCCGAGTTTTGTAATTTATAAGTTCTTAAAGTGTTGTTTACCATCATGAAAGGCATAGGAGATACTTGATGGTATGATTTTGTTTTTGAAAGTTAATCTACTCATGAGAGTAGTTTTTTATATGTTTTTGTAAAGTTTATTAAGTGAAATGTAAATCCAGTTGAAAATAGAAAATAATTATAGGATTTCATTAACTAAAATTGGTTAGCAATGTTCAATATAAATATATCATTCAAGGAAGCCTAAGCAAGTAATACATAAAGTATTATATGTAACAGTAATGCCTCAATTAAATTTCTAGGGCATTAAAAAATCCTTGGGAATTGACTCATTGTTAGGCCTTTTAGGATCCTCATGAATTTGGTCCATCTTAGAAGATTGGTGACACATGCATTGTAGAGAGTGGTACAATAGCTTTTCAACATCCATTTGAAGTTTGGTGTACCTAAATTTGTTTTAATCTCTCCTTTACATTGGGGTATAAATTGCTCTACACCTCATTTAAACTAAAACTCTCACAAGGTTCTAAATACCCTTTTTGTTAGACTTCTTTTGGAAGCTACTCAATGACATCTTTCCTAAGAAATTTTATGCCTCAAATCCCACTTGTACTCTCTTCATGGGCTTTGATTTCAAATTGATTTGAACAAGTAATTATTAGAATAAAAGTAAAAGAGCTTCTATGGTCCCATTGATGGAACATTCCAGTCAATCATCTAATAATTAAAATAATTATAATATTAACTATTTTAATGGTTTAATCACAGTTAAGTAAGGTGTGAACATTGGATAGTCGATAGGACAGGTCTTATCAAAATTAATAACATGATCATAGAATTTTCTTAAAAGTAAAATGTCTATTATCCTCGTCTTTATTAGAGAGAGATGATAATTGTATTGGAGATATTTTCGAGAAAGGGGTGTTCATGATAAAGATAGAAAATAGACCATTAAATAGTAATTTATATGTGTGAAAATATGAATTATTATTTATGATTCAATATTTAAAATCTAACTAAATATTATAATTGCAGTTTTATATAGAATTAGGAAAAAAACGAAGATCAAGTAATTAAAATATCCATAACACAAAAGGCTAATGTAGATGCGGTTCCTTGTATAACATACTTATGAATTGAGATGACTCCGGTTGGTGCTAACTCAAATGGGTTCGGTCAATGTGAATTTAAACGAAGTTCTGTGATTCCACATTTATTGCTAACTCAAATAGGTACTAGGTGGTATGTGGTCGATTGTAAATCATCCGTTTCCAATGGTGGAGCTTTGTCCATTGGCGGTTGGTAGTGTAGGTATGGCTAGAATTAACTCATGAACTACGTCTTTTCAGTTGATTAATTCAATTTCACATGTATTTGTTTGGACTAGGATGATTCAACAAGTAAAATGCTGTTCGGTGTTGGTAATGATGTGTTATTTTTGCGTTTCCATTATTATTACATTTCTTTTATGATTTATCAAGCGTTGGTTAGTTGAAAAATCCACCTAGAATGTCAAATAACAACAACAACAACAACAACAACCTATCGAAATGTTATAATTTAATTTACTGTGATATTTTAAAGTTTGGTATGGGATAATTTGAAATTTACCCTAAATTATTGATATGCATGAGTGCATGTGCATCTCTCATTAATTCTCAAACTGTTAGTTTTGTTCCAGGTAAGAATTTTAAAATTTTTCAGGGGGAAAAAAAAAACCAAAAATGTTGACAGAAACCAAATTTGCTACTAAAAGGATAATAATTAGCTGCAGCTTGGAAGGTCATTAACGATTTGCGGTATATTTATATATTTTGAAAAATTTATAAAAATTCAAAGTCATATTTAAGAATTTAGGAACATATCATATATGAGGAAGTATATTTATAAAAATAATTAAAATGATAATAAAAATACAATGGTGGATTTTTTGTAAGTTTTTACCCAATCTTACTGTGGTGATTAAAAGATAAGTGATCATTGAACCATATTTTTTTGCAATATCCTCTGTTGAAAGTGTGTTGAAGAATATTATCAAAAATCCTAGCTAGCTAAGCTTTTTCTCCATTCTTATTGTAGTGATTAAAAGGCGGGTGATCATTGGATCATATATTTTTTATAACATTCTTCATTGAAAGTATGCCGAAAAATATTATTAAAAATAAATTATCCAAGAATCACCAATATTTTACTCGCTCTAGCGTACTCATCCTACATTCTGCTAAGTTTTTCAATTCCTAAAAGGAAAAAGATTTGCTAATCAAAATGAAGCTGTTGGGTCTAGCCGTCTGGGAGAACTTCAGTGGACGATTAATTTTAACTACATTTCATGGTCGTAAAACATGAGACATGCAATGAATAGAAGTATTTTTCAACATGATTTGACTAACCACCTATCATATCGGGGTTAGGAGTTGACGTTATAGATGCACCTACTCTCCAATTTTTAATTCTCACTTTACCACACGTTAATATAACTTTATTTATTCCGAATGGGATAATGAATAGATTTTTCAAAAAGGCCCGCTTTGGGAGGATTTGAATATTTTGGTGCGACCCCACGGCCTCAATCATTGTATCCACCTGTTTGGAATTTTTAAATTCAAATTTAACTCCAAAGTGTTGCTCAAATTCAATTTGATTAAATTTATTTATTTTTTATTTTCTGAAAAAAAATTATAATTAAATATTATTAATATCCTAATTTAACTAATATAAGTTTGATTGAATATCAATTGGGCCTATATAAGTTAGTCAAGCTAACTACTACAAAGGTCAAATTCGACTTGACTATAGATGAGATTTATAATATAGTGGCATTATTTATCTCTCAAGATAGATGAATTAGACATCTGCTCCATGTTATGATAAAAAAATAAAAAACCAACTCAACTATTATCAAATCAAACTCAAAATAAATCACAAGTACGTTTGGTTTATTTAGTGATATGTAATTCAGCTTAATGATTAAAAGAAGAAACTTTTATAAAATTTTATGTATTTGCTTATGCAAGAGTGTAATCAATTTGAAACAAATAAAATAAATTGTCTTGGACAAAACCTCCCAAATATAAATACCAAATAATATATAGAGAGAAAAATTATGGGATATATATGTCACATCATACATATTGTATGACTATGCAAATAACTATAAATACTATCTCAAAAATTATCTATAAAGTACAAATAAATCCACTACCCTACTATTTTCAATAAATAGGTAAAAACCTTTTTTAACTTTTATTAATGTTGGTGGAACTATCACTAATAGTCCTATAACGAGCAACGACTATGGTGCTTTAGCAACTAGTTGGAAGATATATACATATTTCTATTTTTATATGGCAAATAGTATCCGTTATACTCACAAATTGCACTTAATAAATAATAAAACATCTATATCAAGTAAGCATACATATACTACAAACGTACACACATGATTACGTAAGCATACATTCACATGAAGACCTATTACTAATCTAACAAACAACGTCTTGTTATCTTTATTTTAAGCCATACAATCAACATAGGGATAACTCAATATCCCTCCACACGTAAATATAGTAATACATACATATATATATATATATATATGATGTTAGGTATTCCCTAACATCTAAAAATTCAAAACAAAATATTGAATACGTGATACCTCTGAAATATAAATGGTGGAACTCTAATCACAGAGGCGCATTTTCGATATAATGGCTTGGAGTTTGCTAGAACTCCAAAGTTAAGTGCGTCCTAGGTAGAGCAATGCCAGGATGGGTAACCCCTTTGGGAAGTGCTGACACTAAAAAGACAAACAAAATTGTACGACGTATGACAAAAGCGGATAATACCTCGATGGGTAGAGTTCTGAGTCGTTACACAGTACCTTTGGTGTCCTGTTGTGCCTGAGGATGCATTGGGACATCACAATCCCTGCCCAGGATGACTTAAGGGTCTAGGGGTGCCTTCTCTGCTACTGTAGAGCTTAGGGTGGCAGGTCATGATAGAATACTCTTTAATATCCTTGAAACCAAAACACGTAGATATATTTAGATCATTTCCATACGTAACTTCACTCCTAAACAATGTCACACATGGATCATCGGATTACCATGATAATAATGTAGATATTCTTCACCTATTACCAACTGCCATGCACAAGCATCACATACATTGTTGAACCATACAGTAATTAATTCATTTTAAGATTCTACCTTAAATAAGCACAAGCAACCAGTAAGGTAAACACATACTTGAAATTTGTTCTATTTCAAAGACTAGTACCTACCATATGAGTTACACACAAATAACCAATTTAGAGTCTTCTATACATCTAACTCAACTCTTTTTACATTCCTATTATACTCATCCTTACCCTGCTATCATCTAACTTCTCAAAGTATTCTTTAATCCATCAAAGGAAGGGTTAAGTGGTCCCTAGTCACTTTGAGGTAAGAAAAAGATGATTTTTAGAGTGTTATATCGTGCATAAACTAGTACACAAGTGGGTATAAGTATTACTTAAGCGGAGAAAATAGATCATAAAAAGTTCTATAAGGAGGTATACGAATAAAAAATAGGGAGTACATAGGGGAACACGATCTTGTGTTTCTTCTTGTATTCTTTTCCAGGAGAAGTTTCAAAAATTTACAAAGTGGAACGCAGGTAAGAACACAAGACCATGTATATGTCATGTTCTTTGTCAATCTCCTTTTGTTAAAATCACAGAGAGAAACACAACTAGATACATATAGTCATGTTTTAGCCATGTTTTCCCGTAAAAAACGACTTGCACACTCAAAGAGGTACATGACTTAAAACATGGGGTCATGTTTTGATCGTGTGTTTCTAATTATTCGTCCATTCTCTAAAATTTCCAAAGTTTGCACAATTATACACACCATGAAAGACACATGCTTAACCCTAAATCCTTTTAACACTTAAACATTCTTCTAACACATCTAAGACACATGAATAACTTTTAAACACATGAAAACAACATTACCTTTCAATCCCTTTATACATTCCACACAAAATTCAACATCTAATTCGTAATAGCTCTTTCTTCTTACAATCCTTACGGAATTTCACTCTCTCTCTTCTTGCGATCCTTCCAGAATTTCACTTACGTTTTGCTCTTCTCCTATAAGAATTCATTATCATCAATAGAGAATTATAGTTTCATCATCTCTTTTGCATAACTCATCGAAAGTGACATGAAAATCATGATCTTTGTTACTTACCAAAGATTCTTGTTGCGAATTTTCTATGTTTGTCCTAACTCGTTAAGAGAAAGATTATGAGGGTTTTGAATATGCGAAGAAAAATTAGAAATAAAAGAGCAGTTGCCACCTTTGTCCTTCCTTTTAAATGTTATTTGCCAAGCAACATATCTTTTTGAAGATATGTTGGTTGGACTAAAGTGCCCTTTCTTAAAAATATCAATATCACTAAAACATCTTCTTATTTTAGATTTAATTAGGATATCTCAATATCATTTTTATATTTCTTGCATATCAATTTCTTTTACCACATTTGCATCATATTTGGTATAATGGAGTTTCCCTATTGATATTAATATTACCCATTTTTATGTTTCATCTTAACTTTATTTTGCTTTCTTTTTAGCATTTTATTTTTCCCATCTTTTGCATTTTAGCGTTTTTAGTTTAAGCGAATAATCCTACGAAACAAAATATTAGTCATATCCCATTCAATTTTGAGTAGGGGTAGCTTGATGCTTACTCAAGCTAGATTCAAGAATAAACAAGTTAAGATCGAACTACTCGAATAACTATCGAGCCAAACTAGAGCTTCATATGTTTATCTTGATTAGCTCGCAAGTTTAATTGAATTTTATCAAACTCAAGGTCGGTATAATTGTTAATTAAATTTGAACCAAGTTTAGGTATTAATATTATCATAATTAGAATTAAATATATTTTTTTAATAAATCAAGCCTAAACAAACTTAATCAAATCAACCTCGAGATTATATAATATTATCTCATATCGAATTTGAGCTTAAAATCACTCGGTTGAATTCAAGCTGAGCTTGAGTTTTAAGATTTTGAGTCAAGCTCGAGCTTTACATTATACTATCTCAACTCAACTCATTTGTAGCTCTATAGATATTAAGGATCACAGAATAGGATATGAGTACAAATTTATCAAAATCTACTCTCCTACTCAACTGTAAGAGTCCCAACAATAGGTAGTAAAGATCATAAACTAGAATATGAGTACAAATTTATGAAAATCTACTCTTACAAAATATGATACAGATATAAGGTTCTTATGCCCTATATCAACCTGAAACTTAATCTTTAATAATTTGGGTGCAGGCTTCAAGCACCATGTCCCCACTTTAACTTTATTAAAAATTATAAAAAAAAATATTAATACATGAGAAATCAATAATAATATTTTATATTTTATTTTGTGATCCCTTTTATGTTAAACTATCATTTGTAAACTAACCTTTAAAAATTTTTATTATGGAAAAACTTGTATTATTTTATTTTAGAAAGACTTTAGTTGTATGTACTTATATTTCTAAATTATAGAGAAATATTGTTCATTTTCCACAGCTAATTAATACTTTAATAGATGATTGCCTTCAAAGCTTTTAATTTTAGAATTTGGTATATGTTTTATATATTGTAGAACTTATAACATTTAGAAAATACTTTATAAATTCATTTCCCTAGCTTGCTGATAGTAAACATATGAAAATAAGGTAGTTTCATAACATCAAACCATATATATTATTATAAATTTTTTAAATTAAAAAAAAATTATAGCTTCCATGAAGTATTTATTATATTGATTCCAGGTTCAATATTGAATACACCGTAAAATTTCATATCATATTTATTCTATACCCACGAAAAGCTAGTATTAGTTCAAAAATGTGAAAAATAAAAGATATAGATATAAATTCATATGTATTTCTCTTACAAAATTAAATCCTTATAAAATTGAATTTGTCATTATTCATCTGATACTTTATTTATTTTTATAATAGTATTAGTTGAATTTTCTTTTTAAAATATAAAATTACATATTTTTAATCTTTTTGACTGATTACCCTACAGGCTAATGTAAATATATACGTAAAAAATAAGAAATAAAAAATTAAAAAAAAGTGGAAGTTTGTAAACTTTTATATTTAAATTCTGAAAAAATATTTACTATCTCAATCGCTATGTTTCAATCCTATTCTAAATAATAATAATAATGTGATACATATTAAATAAATTTAAAAAAATAAAAATATTTTTAAAATAAAGTAAATAATTGCTATATCCTATGTATACTTATTGCGTAATTATTGCTTGTACCAGCCTCTCCCGAACCCGAACAAGAGGAATCTGGAAAGGAAAATAAGTTGGTGGAGCTAAAAGTCAACATAACTTACACGAGGGACCCACAAGAGAAAAATAACGTCTCATAAAGCCGCCATCTACCTGAGTAGGACCTTTAACAACAAAACGCCAACCCAAACATTTTTTGAGTTTTGAGTTTTAACGCTTCCACACCTCCATCTTTCATGGTACATGTCCCAGACCTCAAATGTCATATAGTTTCACCATAATTTTATATGTTGTGTCCATGTTTTTCTTCTATAAACTAATGATTCATGTCTGCTTTTCTTTTTTTTAAGGAAATGCTTCCCCTAGCTGCAACAATAGTAGCAGTTGGTGTTTTTGGTTATCTGTATAAGAGCATAATCCCTCCTCCTCCAAAGATATGTGGATTACCAGGAGGACCACCAGTTACATCACCAAGAATCAAGCTCAGTGATGGAAGGCATTTGGCGTATAGAGAAAGGGGTGTTGATAGGAGGAAGGCAAAATATAAAGTGATTTTAGTTCACGGGTTTGATAGCTCCAAGGATATATACTTGCCACTTTCTCAAGTAAGTATCTTTGTTTCCAAATCAGTGCATATTCCCCCATTTTGTTTGATGAAAACCTGCCCCTGTGTATGTATCAATCACCACGAATAATCTCAATGGCAAATGAGAAGAATGATTTCTGTGGTTGAAAGCAGGAATAATCTCAATGCTAATAATCTCTATTAGCATTCTTTGTACTTGTCAACCATTATCATCATTACTAGCTAACCACTAGTATCATCTTTATCAACTACTGAGCGGTTGAAAGCAGGAATAAAAGCAATCCAATTACCCTGTATTCAGATTTTCGCAATAGTATGTAAGATTTCATATTTTATAGTTTAGGACTCTTACTTTGAAATAAAGCTCGATTAGTGGCTTGTTGTTTGAAAGTAGGATAACTAAATTAGAAAAGGGAGTTTTTGTCAAGTATGGTATCCGAATTTGGACAAAAATTCAATTTGATACCTGAAATTTAAAGTGATTAATTTAATATTCAATCAAATTTATTGTGACTATTTTTACTATCTCCTTTGTTCGATAACATGGAAGAGGTAGCATATCATTAGATTTTTACTATTTCTCCTAACACAATTTAGCAACAATAGGCTATATTTTTCACGTCAGGAAATAGATAACACGGTGTTAGTTAATTAGTAAAAATTGTGCTCAAAAGTTTGAATGGATATTAAGATTAGGTACTAAATTAAAATTTTTATGTAGTTCCAAATTTGACATTTTTCCTATACGAAGTGAAACTTTAGACACTAAACTGCCAAAATTTGAAGATGGACACATTTAGCTTGCTTTTATCCGATTGGAATCATATCCCCACACTATTGGAAACATAACTCCTATCGCGGCATGGCATGCAGGAATTCATGGAGGAGCTGGATGTATGTATTATAACTTATGACAGGGCTGGTTATGGAGAAAGTGATCCGAACCCGAACCGAGACAGAAAGAGCGAAGCATTTGATATTCAAGAACTTGCAGACCACCTGAAATTAGGCCAGAAGTTCCATCTGTTGGGTGTCTCAATCGGAACTTACTCTGTTTGGGCTTGCATGAAATACATACCACACAGGTTCATTTTCCTGACCTGCAGATTTTTAGTTTAGCAGCAAGTTCATGCCAGGATTGTGACAATGCAAACAATTTAGTTAAATTTTAGTCCATTCTATCATTTAGATAAATCCATTCTACTTGGTTTTGCCTAGATTAGTCAAGCTTATGCTAAATAGCTCCTCAGGAGCATTCCTAATTTTTCTAAGGTAGTGTTTTTTCAGCTAAAAACATCCTTGGACTCGTTTGGACATTTGCTATGATTAAAGCTTAAGAATAGTCAAATCCTATAATAATAATCTCAAGAGCTTATGGATACTAGTGGTTTCTTCATCTCTAGTATGTTTCAAATTAAATTCAGAGCAAGCAATGACCAGATTGTTATACTGGAAAATAGGCTCGCAGGAGTGTCACTCATCGTTCCGGTTATCAATTTCTGGTGGCCTTCTTTCCCTCCCAAGCTGGCCAGTGAAGCTTTCAAGAAGCAGATTAACAGGGATAAATGCAAACTCTGGATTGCACACAACATGCCAGGACTGTTTTATTGGTGGATGTCTAAGAAGTATTTCCCCCGCTGTGCAATACTGGATAGACACCCGATTCTACTCAACAGAAGAGATGGAGAAACAGTCATGAAGATGATGGAAGTGCCAAATCCGGATGAGGTTGGCTTCTTCTTCCCTCTCACCTTTTTAAGCAGTGTGTACTTATGACTCTTGAAATAAAACCATCCAGCCATGATCTAGCCATTGATATATCCATTGCATTAATTTTTATGGTCATCTCGACGGTCAAATGATGTCCTGGACGGTTTCATCAGATGTTACCTGTTTTTCACAGTTTTAACTGCTCTTAATGACTTTACAAGGCTTAGAGATCAGGGGCAATTTGGTTTATAGTGAAACTGTTTCTATCATCATTAAGCCATTTATGTTAAGTTTAGTGATTGTGAAAATTAAGGAAACAATAGAAAAGAGAGGTCATTTCAATGAAGTTGTTGTGGAAGAATTAGAGTAAAAGGTCTACAACATCTTCATCACCTTATGGGTGTGTGAAAGATGTTGTGGTTCTGAAGTAGGGGAATTATGTTCTTGACAGCCTATCTTTATTTCTTGTCTGTTATTCCAGGATAATTATAAGTAGATTCCCACAAATATTATTCTCGTATGTTATTCACTTTCTAATAACTTTTGAAAATATACACTTAAAATTCCTTATTGTGACTAAGCTCCTAAACCAAGCCAAAAGCTCGTGTCATCTCATGACTTTTAAAAATATACGTTTATATCCTAGATTTTCCCTAAGTTCCCAAAACCATTTCGAAAGGAACCGCAAGTAGCTATAAGTTTAATATGATACAGATGGTTAAGGAGTTAAATTCATATTTTTCTAAATTTATGGAAGGTGAAGGCGCGCTGAGAGTTAAGACATCTATCTACTTCGAACAAATAGTTCTAGGGGTATATTGCAATTCGCAATTTTCCATTTTGTTTGAATCTAGAACTATATTATCAATTCTTGAGGAAATTTCCTTAAATCCTACTATTCCTCCAATTCTTGTGTCTCACAGGAAAGGCAATTTTGCATCCTAGAATTCAAACAGAACAAGAACATGCAAAAATGTAAACAACCTCGTATTTCCTTGTTCAATAACACCACCAAGCTTTTTCTACTCTCAATTGCAGCACAAAATCCGGCAACAAGGAGAGAACGACTCCCTCTATCAAGATGTTCGTGTACATTTTGCTTCCTGGGAATTCGATCCTATGGAGCTGAAGAATCCATTCCCTAACAATGAAGGATCAGTTTACTTATGGCATGGTCATGTCGATAAGCTTGTACCCTTCGAGCTCCAAAGATATGTAGTAAAGAAGTTACCATGGATAAATTACCGCGAGATTGCTGATGGAGGTCACTTGTTGGTCCATGAAGATCGTCTCTGCCAAGCCATGTTCAAAGAGCTTTTGCTTGGAGAAGAACCTCCTTTCCTTCCTTCCGAGTGTTCTAAGTTTTGAACGTCCGTTGATGAGGGAATGGAGGACTAGAATAAGCAAATAGATAGGTTTACGTATGGCTTCTTGTCCATTTGATTTGTATTTGTTCAGATTTAGAATATGTTTTGTTTTCTTATAGCATATCCATTCTCGTGTCTCTTTGGATTGTCAAATTTTTATTTACATCGTATTTATATCTGATCTGCATCTATAACTTATTTATACCATATCTATATTATATCTGTTTGATCAATTTATGAGTAAAAATGTCGGTTTTTCATCAATATCTATTTCTTAACAAATATCTATTTAAAAATAATAAAAATATAATATCAAAATTACTAGAATATGATCAAACAATCAGACCCATACATTTAGAGCAGTGACAAGATGCTGAATATTTAGTGCACATTCACTTGCTTGAATGAAAAAGCCTATATATAATAGTATTGCTATTTATAATGAATGGAATAGATATGTAATAAGATTTTCATTTGTTAATTTTTTATTTAAATAAGAATATTTTGAGAATAAATTCATTCTATTAAGTAATGAATGGCTATTCAATATTTTTTGTAACAGGGATTTTTTTATGGAATCGCTATAAGAAATAAAGCTGTAATGAAATTATTTTCATAATAAAATCAGCAAGCATTAATTCTGAAATAACCTAATCTAAAAATACTAAGTTAATTAATATATATGTTTGTTTTTATTTTATAAATTAAGTGTGATAATTTAAGTTATGGGAATTTTAATTATTCGTATGATGAGTTATTAGTAGAAGTACGTATTAAAATTTAATTGTATATATGTTAGTGTAATAATGTAGTAATATATATGCATTGAATTAAATTGCATAATAATACAATGTGTTGTTTTTCTAAAAATTTGGAAGAACTTTTTGCTGCAAATTTTTGTTGAAAACTAAGCCCACATTTGATAAATAAAACCCAAGCCCAACTCTTATTAAACGAAGCCTTAAGCCCACATGAAAAGCAAGCCCTTATCCAAGCATCTTCTAAATGCCTCAAAAGTCAAAGTTAGATAATTATCAAGTAAAAATTTTAAAGATATCAACTCTAAACTAGACCTAAGGATCGACTCTTTCTCTTTCTCCATCACCTTCCCAAAGACAAACAAAACTCAAATCTCACACATCAAAATCTCTTTTTAGCTATAACTCACAATATCCTAAGTAAAGAATCAAGTTGAAAAAACAAGTAGAAGTAAGAATTGAGTCAAGAAGGAGGAAAGAGAAGCTTGGTTGCTAGTAGTAGTTAAACAAGTAAAATTAATTTCTTTCATACTTTGTTTAAATATAAGTTCTAGTTGATATTGATATTGAGTGGAAGTGGAATTTTGACGTTTTAGACAAACTGATGATATAGTAAGATATATGTTAGAATAGATATGCAAATATACATGTGTAGTCTAGGTATTTGAGAAAATGATATATGAAGCTTATAATGAAGTAATGAATGTATTGATGTTGTTAGTGGTAGATAGGTAGGACTTTAGTGCTTAAGTTGCTAATAGAGCTCCAAAAAGCAAGCATAATGGACTTGTGTTCTTATGTTAAGATATTGTTGTATATATGAATGTGCAATGGATATATATGTGTAAATGAACTTGATGATGTTTGATATTATGTTTATAAGTAGACTTTAACATGTTTTTATAAGAAATAAGATCTTAGTAACAACTCAAGTGATGTAAGACTTTGAAAAATTTAAATCAAGTATTATAGGGTCAATATCTTGATCAAAACGAGGTTGATCGAGGCCATTATCTACTCGGATCCAATTTTTTCCTTTTGATCATTGCAGTAACTTGGCCTGTGATCTTTCCTGAGTGTTTTTAAAACATGATATGACCTAGATCACGAGCGTTACATAAGGCTGATTTCCTCAAAAGCTTTTTGGAAAAATATTTAACAAGACTATAACGAGCATAATGCTTAATACGCCCTACATCACAACCATGATAGGGGGCATGATCTCCTATCATAGGCATTACAAGGCCAATGATATACATCATGGTGTGATGGTTCCTATGATATCCATCACGGCCCTTGTAACGAGCGTGATAGATCCCCTAGTACCATTCATATAATAATAATAATAATAATAATAATGAACGAATAATGTAATGTGATGTATGTATATCTATATATATATATATAATGAAGCTATGCGAAGATTTGAGTTTCTACTTAAGTTAGGTGAAGGTCTAATAATTTGGTGTTCAATTATGGATTAACTTGTTTTATATGAAATGGTTTTCCTTTCATACCCAGTTGTGTTTGAATATTGATCTTCTATCGGATAAATTCATTTATCCAAGTACGTAGTAACTTATTTGTTGAATGATAGGATAGACATTCTTAAAATGACTATAATCAAATATTGACTCAATAATGATTGAACTAGTTATGTTTGTGTCATTTAATCTAGTCCAAGGAGCGACAATTCTGCTTAGAGCTAAGCATGGTAGTTTTGGTGCTTAAGCCACCCCTATCATGATGCAATGACAATTTATAGATGGCTCAATGGGTAATCGATAGAGTAAACGGTATCGATGTAACATTTACTTATACTTAAAAGGAAATAATAGGATTTAATTCACGTTTATGGAGATGATTGAACTAGGTGATATTATGGATTAAATTAAGTAAATTTGAGTAACGGTCGTAAACTTTAGATGAGATTACTACTTTGTAAAGTTATGTGGGAAATATAAGTATTCGAGCTGCTTATATCAACTCCTGAGTAGCTGCTGTTACTCATGACCTTTGGGTTCCTTAAGAATTATAATAGGAGTTTGAATACTCCAATGTTGATTTGTTTTACTTAAATGAAGATAAATAATTTTATTGCTTCTTGCATTGTATTAGTTTCAGAATGTATGTCACCTTGTATTTATTTATGTTACTGTGTAATGGGCCCCTAACTCACTTTTTCTTCTACAGGTGTTAATGATGATGAGTACTATGATTATTTTTGGGATATGGTACTGATTGGGAACAATTCCTTGAGAAATGAGATGACTAGGATTCTTGGACTATCCTACGTTGCTTTTCTTGGAAAGAGACTTATATAAGACTTTGTTTTAAAATTTGTAATAGTATAGACTAAAGACTTACTTATAAGCTTATATTTTGAAATACAAAATACTTCGGTTTTCTAACTTTAGTTTTCTATTATGTATGTTATAAGTATGTTTTTGTAACATTTGAAGTACCAAACTAATGGTACTGTTATATTAGCTTATGTAAAGTTACCTACTCTTAAATGAGTAGTTTTTGTAAATTTGTATCTTAACAAGTTGATCAAGCAATGAGCATAAACTTCTTCCTTTTTAGATAGCCTTATGTATAATATCTTCGTGTATTATATGTGGTTAGGGACTTAGCATGTTTAGCTTTTGGAAAAGTAAATGTAGGATTTTTACACATTTGAAAGGTAACGAATTCAATTTTTTTTTTCTATTGCAAGACAAGATCAGGCTACACAACCTTTGCTATAGTAATAGAATATTTGCTTTTATAATCTAATTTTTTATAGGAAACAATTTTCATTAGATCTTACCCATTATAGTGTTTCATCTCCAATCAATCAAGTTCTTAGCAAGTTTCTTTTAATATTGATCAAGGGATAAACAAAACTTAAGTACAATAGATGATAGAAACTTGAGACACTGATGGCCTATTTGGATTGCCAAATTTTTGTCGTTATCATATCTACATCAAATAGCATCTGTAACTTATATGTATCAATTTGATTTGATCAATTTATAAGTAAAACTCTTACTTTTTCATTAGTATCAGTTTCTTGACAAACATCAATTTGAAAACAATACCAAAATGATGAAATAAACAGGTATTGTTCTATCATCAGTTTAAGCATATGTATTGGAAAATAATGTAAAGGAAATGGCTACCAAATAAAAAGTAAATTTTTAAGAAATAAAAGGAAAGAGTTTTCTATGCATGGTTTTCCCTTAGGACCACTGAAAGTAATCTTTATATAAATCATAATATATGTACAAGGGATTGTTACTATGGTAAAGTGGTAGAGCAGTTTATGAATGTCTTCTTAGTGAACTTGATTATGTTAAGGATGATGAGAATATGAGCTCACAATCATTGATGAACGTTTTTCTTACCATATCAAGAATTACAAAAGCACAGAGATCAACAGTGGGTGTATATGGATCAATTAGTTTCGGTTTTTACTAAAAACCTAATCAAATCATAATTTATGATTTGGTTTTCTCTTGTCTCAAACCAAACCCTTAAATTAACTATTTAGTTTGGATTGAAATTTTTTCAAACTATTACCTAACGTTTTGGTTTTGCCTGAATTACGAATTATATGAAAATTATACTATCTCTGAAGGCAAGTACTGCACCTCTTTAATTCATAGCATAAGGTACAAAGTTCACAACTAATCAATAATTTTCCCTTTCGGTCTCATAGTCTTTTAAATGCTTACGTAAGTTATCATAATAATTTAAAGCTTACAATTTTCAATATATCAACAACAAAAAATTGTGTGGTTCGACCATTAATTTTGACTGGACCGGTTTTGTTACCATCTATAAAGTATAAATAAATAATTCATCACGAAGGGTAGAAGTGTAATATAGTAATATATAAAAGGATATTTTTGTCCTTGAACAGATGAATTTGGTTACGAGGAAGTCACGTGCAAATGATTGGACGAATTTGACTTAGGCTAGCATCTAAGCCGCCAGCTTTGGCTTCTAAGCTGTCGATCTAAATATAATGGACAACGGCCTAAGCTTCGATGTTGAAGTTTCGAAATTTTGCAAAGGAAATTAGACTTACGTCGGCAAGATGGACGTCGGCGTATCAAGGAAGGCTGCCGGCGTATCGTGTAAGCCAGCGGCGTATTGGCCGGCCTATAGTGGCGTTTTTCCGAAGTTAAGGTTGCATTTTTCCAAAGCCAGTCCTCTCTATAAATAAACCCTAGACCCTACGACCTTGTCATACCTTTTCCTCAACAAAATCCTAGGTAAGTGGGTCTTTCTCCAGTCTATTTCAATCATCCTTTTTAGTTCGATCTTTCTAATTCTAGTTGTTCTACAGATTTAAAGGAGATCCAAGATTTGTGGTGAAACCCTAGAGTGATTGGAGATCTGGGAGACTCTGATTCAAAGGAAAAAGGTAATATCTTTCTTAGGATTTTATAATTACTATGATTTGAAGATTATAGATTTATGATTTCGGTTTATTTATCGAAATTCAGAGAATTGTGGATTAGGGTTCTTATTCCAATTTGAGATCTATAAGTTCTAGGTACATAAGAATCCATTCTATATTGTTGTTCAATGAAATTCATCTATTGTTGCATTTTGATTTGTTAATTGGAGACTTTACGCATATGTATTGAAGGAAGTTGTGGAGAGATTAGGAGATTTTGGAGAAAAACTGTGTTGAACGGTTTTTTTGAATTGTGAATAAAAGAGACAGGCGTGTTAATTACTTTTCATAGATTTATATTTAGGGTTATAGATTCTTTTAGCGAGATTATGAAATTTAAGGATTAGGGTTTAATTGTGTATTGCAAGTTGAAGTTGATTGAGATATATTGTTGATCAAGGATATCTGAGAGATTAGGGTTCTTTTCTTTAGAAGTCTGTTGGTGGATTTGAGTTGGAAGTAATACCAGGTACGACCTTATCTTGTCTGTTGCTTATGCGTGTAGATTTAGAAAATAATTTGACTAATCCTATCCAACATATAAATTGAAAAGAGTGTTGGTTGTGTATGGCTTTAGTTAGTAAAGACCACACAGAGTGTGATACTAATGAGGCACCCTGATGATCCTTGTGTGGCGCTGTCCCTAATGGAGTTACACTTGGAAATGCGGTAGATTAGGAGTCGTTTTGATTCGTATGGCAAAGCGCAACAATGTGTAGGGAGTACCCAACATCAATATACTGTATATAAACTATTTTATAAAGATTGTAAATCGGGATTATGAGTTACTCTAGGTTTAGGACTAGATGCATATGGTTCTAAGTTGTGCTGTTTGTTTCACTAATAAAAGATAATAATTTGTGCCTGTTCCATTAGTTTTAGGAATGTATGTGATGTATGTTGGCATGTTCGTGCGTATTTGTTTGTAGTGTAGCGAACTAGGCATTTTCGCTCATTTCTTTAATTATTCAGGTACAGGTGAAGAGGAAGTTGTTGATAATCTATCTGGGTATGATCTATATGTAGATCATGGAGATGATGATAGTGGACTTGACTATCTTGCTGAGGACTCGTAGATCTAGAGCGTCGGATCTAGTGTAAAGATATAGAAGACTTTATGGATTTTATGATTAATTATTATTAGTTGTTGAAAATTTTATGAGACTAGTTTATCAGGTTTTTGTTATGATGACATGTCATTTTGGACTTTTATTAGTTCATGAACATTAAGGATTATTTTTATGAGATGTTTTAAAGTAAACCAATTGTGAATTTTGGTGACTAAAATTTGTTATATTTGTGGTATAGTGTTTTAATAGCCTTAACGTGTTCTTAACAAGAGAAGGACGCATGGCAAGTTGTAATGCCTATATCTTATAGCGTTACAACTTATTTGGTATCAGAGCTTAGGTTTGATGATCTTGATAGATATAGGTTATGAACTCCTTCAGACGATGAGCATTGATGAGTGGGGTAGCGATGATAGGTGTTGTGTACTTAGCTTAGTCTTGTTTTACCAGTAGTTAAATCCTTAGAGTTTAATTTTTAAATTGGATTTATCTTTTATCTTATGTAGTGTGTTTGTTTATGATAGAATGCCTCCACGAAAAAGAGACCTTGATGCCGGTTTCTATAGGACTGGTTAGGAGGAACAATCACTAGAAACCAACCACCTCTAAGTCCCGTGCCGGAGGATTTACCCCTACTTCTACCACCACCATCACCTCCTGTAGGATAACAGGTGCCCATAGATGTTGCTCAACTGATGCAAGCTATGAATACTCTTCTAGGAGTAGTCACCCGACAACAGCAGAACATGAGGAATGATATGCAGGTCATGCAGGCCAATGCTGAGGCTTAGAGATAGGAGGCATAGAGAAACAATGGCAATGGTGGAAACAAAGGCCATGGAGCAAGATATGCTGACATGCTCAGTTTGAACAAGTTTGTAGACCTAGTCTACAAGTTTGAGCCCCGATCAGGGAAGCCATTGGAAGCTCAGTTATGGTTAGAGGAGGTGGAAAAGACGTTTGCTGCTTTGGACATTCCAGAGAACAAGAAGGTAGAATATGCCTCCTACCTGCTTATTGGGAGAGTAAACAACTGGTGGTTGAGCACCAAAAGACACATGGCAGCAGCAATCACTTGGGAGATGTTCAAACAGGCCTTTTACAAGGAGTTCTTTCCCGATAGTGTGAAACATAAGATGCTCCATAAGTGCTATACCCTGCAGCAAGGTAAGATGACTGTCGAGGAATATGAGGCTAAGCTGCATAGATTGATGAGATTCCTATCGGATCCATTGCAGGAAAGTAAGGAAGCTAAGATTAGCAGATTCATCATTGGATTGGAACTAGAGATTCAATATTAAGTGAACCTAATGGATCTAAACAACTACTCAGCAGTGGTTAATAAGGCTAAAAGAGTGGAACATGGTTTAAATAGAATGAAGAGTCGTAAGCCCTAGAGAGGTCAAATTTTCTTAGGGAAGAGGCCAGCTGCTAGTGTTGCTACTCAAGACAGGAAAAGAGACTGATTAGGTGCTCTAGATGCCTTGGACCACATGATCTTAAAGACAGCAAATGGGTTGAAGGTGCCTGTTTTACCTGTGGCAAAGTTGGTCATAACAGTTGATTTTGCACAGAGAAGATCCTCCCATAAGTTTTCTGTTTTAATTGTGGACAGAGGGGACATCAGGCTATTGATTGCAAGGATCACGGAAAGCAAATTGTGCCAGGAGTCCAGTTTGGTAGACCATAACAGATCGGTTAAGGGCAGAGAGTTCCGGTTAAAGTTTATGCTCTACAGCATAGGGACACACCCAACGTTGACACTATTGCAGGTACACTCCATATACTCCTGCATAGTGTACATGATCTGTTTGACATGAGTGCTAATTTTTCATGCATTTTTTATTCTTTCGTATCTGTTTATGGTATGAATGTTGGGCACATGTCTAGGTGTTTATCTGTGAATACTCCTTTAGGGAGTGGAGCTTTGTTAAATAGGATTTGTAGAGATGTAGAGGTAGAAATAGGAGGTAAACGCTTATATGCAAATCTGATAGTCTTGGACATGTTGGATTTCGATGTTATCCTGGGAGTAGATTGATTGACAAGATATCATGCAAAGATTGATTGCCACAATCTAGTAGTAGAGTTAAGTCTGCCAGATGGAGACCACTTTGTGCATAAATTGGATGTACAAAGACCACCAGTGTTGCCTACATACAAGTTATGGGGAAGGTCATCTTTGGCAGCCATGGTGATAGAAGGGGAACAAAAGAAGGATCTTAATCAAATATCAGTGGTGTGTGAATACCCTGAAGTGTTTCCAGAAGATTTACCAGGATTAGTACCGAAAAGAGATGTCGAGTTTTGTATTGAATTGGTACCTGTTACTTTTCTAATTTATAAGACACCATATCGTATGGCTCCTACGGAACTTGCAGAACTTAAAGTTCAGTTAGATGAATTACTTAAAAAGAAGTTCATTAGGCTAAGTGTGTCACCTTGGGGAGCTCCTGTTTTATTTGTAAAGAAGAAAGATGGGAGCATGAGGTTGTGTATTGATTATAGAGAATTGAACCAAAGGACAATTAAGAATAAGTATCCGTTGCCAAGGATAGACGATTTGTTTGACCAGCTGGCAGAAGCACAAGTATTTTCGAAGATTGATGTGAGATCAGGATATCATCAACTGAGGGTCAAGGCAGAGGATATTCAAAAGACAGCTTTTAGGACTAGGTATGGAGATTATGAGTTTGTGGTCATGCCTTTCGGTCTCACAAACGCGCCAGCAGTGTTTATAGATCTAATGAATGGGGTTTTTAGAGATTATATGGATCAGTTTGTAGTAGTTTTCATTGATGATGTGCTAGTATACTCTAAGTTGAAGCAAGAACATGAAGAGCATCTAAGGTTGGTTTTGACCAAACTGCGAGAAGAGAAATTGTATGCTAAATTTTCAAAATGTGAGTTCTAGTTAGAACAAGTGGTTTTCTTAAGACATATTGTGGATGGAAATGGAATATCAGTAGATCCTGAGAAAGTGAAAGGAGTGGAATGGCCGACTCCGAAAAACGTGTCAAAAATTAGAAGTTTTCTGGGAATGACAGGATATTATAGAAGGTTTGTAAAGGATTTTTCAAAGAGAGCAAGTTCATTGACCAGACTGACACCATTGACCAGATTGACACAAAAAGGGGTGAAATATGAGTGGAACGAAGACTGTGAAGTTGGTTTCCAGCAGTTGAAAGACAAATTAGTGTCGGCTCCAGTGCTATCCTTACCTGTAAGCGGTAAGGAGTATGCTATTTACAGCGATGCCTCTATTTAAGGATTAAGATGTGTGCTTATGCAAGGAGGCAGGGTAATAGTATACGCTTCCAGACAGTTGAAACCATATGAGAAGAATTATCCAACACATGATCTTGAGCTAACAGCGGTCGTGCATGCATTAAAGATTTGGAGACACTACCTGTATGGTGTAAGGTGTATACGGATCACAAAAGTTTGAAATACATCTTTACTCAGAGAAAGTAAATATGAGACAGAGAAGATGGTTAGAACTCATTAAGGATTATGATGTTGACATACAACATCATCCTGGGAAGGCCAACGTTGTGGCTGATGCTTTGAGTAGGAAGAGAATTGAGAACATAGCAGCTTTGATAACTTTAGAGAGACATTTGATAGAAGACATGAGAAAACATGAGTTGGAAATATTGACCAGTCAAGTAGGTGCAAGATTAGTAAGTATGCAGATAAAACCTACTCTGTTGGAAAGAATTAAAATAGCACAAGTTGACGATCCAAGTATACAATGGAAGGGCCCCAGAGTTTCAGATAAATGAAGATGATGTCTTGGGATACAAAGGAAGGTTGTGTGTGCCGGAACAGAGAGATCTTAAAAAGGAGATACTAAAAGAGGCACATTATTCAAGTTATTCAATCCACCCGATAGGGAACAAGATGTACTAAGATTTGAAGAAGTTGTGTTGGTGGAATAACATGAAGAAGGAGATAGCAGAGTACGTATCCAAGTGTTACACATGCCAATTAATCAATATAGTGCATAAAATATCGACAGGTGAATTGAAGCCTTTGCCAATACCGCAATGGAGGTGGCAACACATTACTATGGACTTTGTTACTACTTTACCCAGAACTAAGGAAAAGCTTGATTCAGCATGGGTAATCGTTGATTGACTCACTAAAGTAGCCCACTTTATACCGATTAGAACTGGGTATACCATGGAAACGTTAGCAAAGTTGTACATCAAGGAAAAAATGAGATTACACGGGATACCAGTGTCTATTGTGTTTGACAGAGATACCCGATTTGTTGGGAGATTCTCGAAAAGGCTACATCATGCATTAGGCACTAAGGTTGTATTTAACACTGCTTATCATCCCCAGACCGATGGAAAATCTGAACGAACTATTCAAATTTTGGAGGATATGTTAAGGGCATGTGTTTTAGAGTTCAAGGATAGCTGGGTTGATCACTTGCCACTAGTAGAATTTGCCTATAACAATAGTTACCAAGCATCAATTGGAATGCCACCTTATGAAGCGTTGTATGGCAGGAAGTGCAGATCGCCAATTCATTGGGATGAAGTTGGTGAAAGACAGATTTTGGGACCAGAATTAGTGTAGGACTCTATTGACAAAGTTAAGTTGATTAGACAGAGATTGCAAACAACCCAAAGTCGTCAGAAAAGCTATGCTGACAAGAGGAGAAGGCCTTTAGAATTTCAAGTAGGAGACCACGTCTTGATCAAGATATCACCAACAAAGGGTGTTATTAGATTTGGTATGAGGGAAGTTAAATCCCAGATATGTTGGTCCATTCGAAATCCTAGAAAGAATTGAAGACATGGCTTATCGACTAGCGCTACCACCAAGTTTAGAGGGAGTGCACAATGTATTTCATGTATCTTTGTTGAGAAAATACGTGTAAGACCCCGAACAGATTGTAGAGTTGGAATAGTTGGAAGTTCAAGCTAATCTTTCTACCCGAGAGAAACCAATAAGAATTTTAGATTCGAAAGAAAAGATATTGAGGAGACGTGTGATCAAGTACATGAAGGTCCTGTAGACAAATCAAACCAAGCGAGAAGCAACTTGGGAGTTAGAAGAGGAGATGCGAACCCCGAGCTTTTCAATGAATCAGGTAACTTTCGAGGACGAAAGTCTCTTTTAGGAGGGGAGACATGTAAAGTATAAATAAATAATTCATCACGAAGGGTAGAATTGTAATATAGTGATATATAAAAGGGTATTTTTGTCCTTAGACAGATGAATTTGGTCACGAGGAAGTCACGGGCGAATGATTGGACAAATTTGACTTAGGTTGGCATCTAAGCTGCCAACTTTGACTTCTAAGCTGTCAGCTTAAATATAATGGCGGACAACCTAAGCTTGGCATCGAAGTTTCAAAATTTTGCAAAGGAAATTGGACTTACGTCGGCAAGATGGCCGCCAGCATATCAAAGAAAGTTATCAGCGTATCGTGTAAGCTGTTGGCGTATTAGCCAGCCTATAGTGGCATTTTTCCTAAGCTAGGGTTATATTTTTCCAAAGCCAATCCTCTCTATAAATAGACCCTAGAGCCCACGACCTTGTCACACATTTTCCTCAACAAAACCCTAGGTAAGTGGGTCTTTCTCTAGTCTATTTCAATCATCCTTTTTAGTTCGATCTTTCTAATGCAAGTTGTTTTACGAATTTAAAGGAGATCCAAGATTTGTGGTGAAACCCTAGAGTGATTGGAGATCTGGGAGACTTGGATTCAAAGGAAAAAGGTAATGTCTTTCTTAGGATTTTATAATTACTACGTTTTGAAGATTATAGATTTATGATTTCGATTTATTTATCGAAATTCAAGAGAATTGTGGATTAAGGTTCTTATTCCAATTTGAGATCTACAAGTTTAGGTACGTAAGAATCCATTCTATATTGTTGTTCAAAGAAATTCGTCTGTTGTTGCATTTCGATTTGTTAATTGGAGACTTTACGTATATGTATTGAAGGAAGTTGTGGAGAGATTAGGAGATTTCGGAGAAAAGCTGTGTTGAACGGTTTCTTTGAATTGTGAACAAAAGAGACGTGTGTTAATTACTTTTCGTAGATTTATATCTAGGGTTATAGATTCTTTTAGCAAGATTATGAAATTTAAGGATTATGGTTTAATTGTGTATTGCAAGTTGAAGTTGATTGAGATAAATTGTTGATCAGGGATATCTGTGAGATTAGGGTTCTTTTCTTTAGAAGTTTGTTAGTGGATTTGAGTTGGAAGTAATACCAGGTACGACATTATCTTATCTGTTGTTTATGCTTGTAGGTTTAGAAAATAATTTGAATAAATCCTATCCGACATATAAATTGAAAAAAGTGTTGGTTTTTTATGGCTTTAGTTAGTAAAGACTACGCAGAGTGTGATACTAACGAGGTGCCCTGATGACCCTTGTGTGGCGCTATCCTTAGTGGAGTTACACTTGGAAATGATTCCGGTAGATTAAGAGTCATTCCGGTCCGTATGGCAAAATGCAACGATGCGTGAGGAGTACCCAACATCAATATACTGTATATAAACTACTTTATAAAGATTGTGAATCGAGATCATGAGTTACTTCGGGTTTAGGACTGGATGCATATGGTTCTAAGCTGTGCTGTTTGTTTCACCAATAAAAGATAATAATTTATGTCTATTCCATTAGTTTTTGGAATGTATGTAATGTATGTTAGCATATTCATGTATATTTGTTTGTGGTATGGCGTACTAGGCGGTTTCGCTCATTCCTTTAATTATTCAGGTATACGTGAAGAGGAAGTTGTTTATGATCTATCTGGTTATGATCTATATGTAGATCATGGGGATGGTGATAGTGGACTTGACTATCCTGCTGAGGACTCGTAGATCTAGAGCATCGGATCTAGAGGAAAGATATGGAAGACTTTATGAATTTTATGATTAATTATTATTAGTTGTTAAAAATTTTATGAGACTAGTTTGTCAGTTTTTTATTATGATGACATGTCGTTTCGGATTTTTATTAGTTCATGAACATTAAGGATTATTTTTATGAGATGTTTTAAAGTAAACCAATTGTGAGTTTGGTGACTAAAATTTGTTATATTTGTGGTATAGTGTTTCAATCGCCTTAGCGTGTTCTTAACAAGAAAAAGACATGTGGCGAGCTGTAATGCCTATATCTTAGAGCATTACACCATCCAATGGCTCATACCATACTCAACCATCATCAAATCACTAAAATAGTTAATATTCTATTTATTATGTTTATTTTAATGATCTGATTGTTAATGGGATAGTCCCCCTATCGGCATAATAGAAGCTCCCATCAATAATAATTTTCTCTTAAATGTATGGTCTCTGATAATGCCAAACTCAATTCGCGAATTTTAAGGATGGAACATTATGAAAATGTTACAAATTTTCAAGTAAATCTGAATTTAAAAAAAAAAAGGATAAATGTCAAATAAAAACTCTCCAATCTTCACCTTCAAGCATGGTATGAGTCATTAGTCTAGGTGTTGAGGATTAAGATAGAGAGAAATTTGAAAAGCAAACATGATGAAGAGAACAAAATGATGGAATTTATGAGTAACTGGGAGACAACACTCAAAAAGTTAAAATGGTAAGAACTAGGATAAGGGTTATATAATTTGGGTTGGGCTCTATTTCTTTACTCTTTACTCTTTAGTCAATTTTTTTTCAAAATGGATTGGTTTGAATTTAATGGTGGAGTTTGGATTATGCATTGAACCGAATCATAATCTATTTGTGAATAGCCAATCCGATCTACAATTTAAACAGTTAGAAAAAAAAAGTTGCAATTTTAATTTGGTTTAGTTCGATTTGTAGTTTGGTTTTGTTCGGTTTTTTTTTTTTTTTCCCACCCCTAATCAACACAACTTTTCTGGGATGAAACTTAACTCGTTTAAATAGAAAGGTTTTATTATAAGTTGACCTTAATCAACTATAAATGGACAATGGAGTTGAATCAATGTTAAGATGAGATATTTGAGTAGCTCATTAATTTTTGGTTTGTATGAATTCTAGAAAGATAAATGTATAAATAGATAGAATGATAATGAATAAAATTTAAGTTATATATTATAATTATTTTAATTACATATAGAATAAATAATAGATAATATAATACTCATGAGTTTAATCACAAGTTTAAACAATTCTTCTAATGAGTCTTAGCAAACCTATTCGAGAGGTTAAACAAGTCAGTTCATGAGCTTAGAGAGAAAATAATCAAGCTTGTCTTGTTCAAATTAACTAACTTTATTTTAAATTTGAATCTGGCTTGCTCACTAAATAAGATCAAGCCTAATGAGTCAAAACCCTAACTAAATTTAAATGAATTAAACTTGAATAACTTGAAATAACTATATATAGTATATTTATGTATATATAGTATATTTATGTAGAGTACTGGTGGAATTTTATAATAAAAAAGTAAGAATATTTCACACAGTAGCAAATATATGACTATCATGCAAATTCGAATTAAACAACAAAATGTGATGGACACAGACACAATTAAATATAATCAGCAAAAATGCCCTTTTTTCTTTTCTTTTTTTTTTTTTTTTTGCATAAAAGCTTTATAAAATAAATACATGGTGTATTTTAACATATACGATAACATCAATAATTAATATTTTTGGTATAGTATATTTAATTATATAACGTATAACCTATAATGTACAATATAGAGATTGAATTCCACCTAATGGATATGTTGATATGGCGACAGGTGAAGCGTGCACAACGGTCGAGGTCGTTCAATTACCATAACATGCTTTGTTTTTATCTGTCGACTGCCCTGACTATTGTTCTGGGCCCACCAACCAAGTGATTATCTTCACAAAAACCGGCTTCATCTACCCGCACACATGTTCCATCGTTAATAACTAGGAAAGCAAGAAGCGTAAATTTCTCTATTAACTTATAAAAATAAAAATATATAAATTTATATTATAAAATTAAAGTTAGAAAAATTCTATAGTATCATCATTTATTTGGATGAGATCAGTCTCATCTATAATTGAATCATTAATATAGTAAATATTTTAATTATTATATTTATTTTAATAGTTATATAGTTGAGTAATATGAACATCCATCTCATAATAAAATTGACCTAAATTGATTCTTCCTTTTAAAAATTGCAATAGATTGTAATTAGCCAAGTTAAATAAAAAACATATATTCGCATTTATTCCAATCCTATTTATAATTTAGAAGTTTTATACCTACAGCCTATTTTAGAGATTTCCATAATTTATTCTACCTAATTTGTTGTAAAAAAAATTATATTGATTTATTCTTTAATTTTTTTTTCTAAGAAAGCAATAAATTATAAATATTATTTACCATTCATTTGTACAAAAGAATCTTTCGTAAAACATTTTATAAGTAAAACAGTTACTTTTTTATTGGTATCAGTTTTTTATAAACATCAATTTGAAAACGATACAAAAATGATGAAATAAACAAGTATTGTTCTACCATGAGTTTAGGCATATGTATTGGAAAATAATATAAAAAAAATGGCTATTAAATAAAAGGTAAATTTTTAAGAAATAAAAGGAAAGAGTTTTCTATGCATGGTTTTCCCTTAAAGACCACTAAAACTAATCTTTATATAAATCATAATACCTATACAAAAGATTATTACTATGGTAAAGTGGTAAAGCAGTTTATGAATGTCTTCATGATGAACTTGATTGTATGAAGGATGATGATAATGTGAGCTCACAACCATTGATGAACATTTTTCTTGCCCATATCGAGAATTACAAAAGCACAGAGATCAATAGTGGGTAGGTATGGATCAGTTAGTTTCGGTTTTTACTAAAAACCAAATAAATCATAATTTACGGTTTGGTTTTCTGTTGTCTCAAACTAAACCCTTAAATTAACGGGTTGGCTTGGATTGGAAACTTTTCAAACTACTACTTAACGTTTTGGTTTTGTCTGAATTACGAATTATATTAAAATTATACTATCTCTGAAGGCAAGTATCGCATTTCTTCAATTCATAGCATAAGGTACAAAAGTTCACAACTAATCAATAATTTTCCCTTTCAGTTTCATAGTTTTCTAAGAGCTTATTTTAGCTATCACAATAGTTTAATGATTACAATTTTCAATATATCAACAATGAAAAATTATATGGTTTCGCCATTAATTTTAACTGGACCAATCTTGTTACTATCCTACGGCTCACACCATATCCAACCGTGATCAAATCATTAAAATAATTAATTTCATTTATTATATTTATTTTAACGATCTGATTGTTAATGGGACAGTCCATTTGATGAGATAGCAGAAGCTCCCATCAATAATCAATTTTCACTTAAATGTATGGTCTTTGATAACGACAAACTCAATTCGCAAATCTTAAGCATGAAACATTATGAAAAGGTCACAAATTTTCAAGTAAATCCGAATTGAAAAAAAGAAACATAAATGTCAAATAAATATTTTCCAGTCTTCACGTCCAAGCATGGTATGAGTCAATAGTCTAGCTGTTGAGGATTAAGATAGAGAGAAATTTGAAAAGCAAATATGACAAAGGGAACAAAATGATGGAATTTATGAATGTATTAATTGAGTAACTGGGAGACAACTCAAAAAGTTAAACTAGGATTAAGGTTATATTATTTGGGTTGGGCTCTATTTCTTTACTCTTTACTCTTTAGTTAATTGTTTTCAAAATTGATTGGTTCGAATTAAATGGTGCAGTTTGGATTATGCATCAAACTGAATCATAATCTATTTGGGAATAGCCAATCCGATCTACAATCCAAACCGTTAGAAAAAAAAAAACTATAATTTTGATTTGATTTAGTTCGATTTGTAGTCTAGTTTAGTTCGATTGATTTTTTTCCCACCTCTAATCAACACAACTTTTTCGGGATGAAACTCAACTCGTTTAAATCAAAAGGTTTTATTATAAGTTGAACTTAACCAATTTATATAAGGACCTCAAATGGAGTTGAATCAATGTTAAGATGAGCAGTATTTGAGTTGCTCATTAACTTTTGGTTTGTATTAATTCTACAAAGATAAATGTATAAATAGATAAAATGATAATGAATAAAATTTAAGTTATATATTATATTTGTTTTAATTACATATAAAATAAATAATAGATAATGTAATACACACGAGTCTAATCACAAATTTAAACAATTCTTCTTATGAGACTTAACAAACCTATTCGAGAGGCTAAACAAGTCAGTTCATGAGCTTAGATAGAAAATAATCGAGGTTGTCCTGTTTAAATCAACTAACTTTATTTTAAATTTAAATCTAGCTAGCTTGTTTACTAAATAAGATTAAGCCTAATAAGTCAAAACCCTAATCAAATTTAAATACATTGAACTTGAATAACTTAAAATAACTTGACTTATTTGCATCCATAACCCTACCCCTCCATTTTCCCATGAAAATCCACCCACTACCCTTTTCCATTCCATCTCTCTCTCCAACCGATGAAAAAAGTTATCTTCAACAATTTTCAAAAGAAATATATATTATTGAAAATAGGAAAAAAATGCAAGAGATGGAAGGAGCAGCACCATTTTTGCAAGAGCATCAATGTATTTGTTTGCAAAGGGCAACATTTTCCAGGCCCTGCCGCCTCATCATCTTGCAACCGCACGGTCAAACTTTTGCCTCCATTTTAACTTTTCACGAAAATTTACTTCGATACGACTTTTAATTGATTAATTTAATATCTAGTCAAATTTTATATAACTATTTTTAATACTTTTTAATACCTTTTATTCTATTTACTTACATAAAAAAAGTAGCATATTATTGAATTTTCATTATTTTTCTTAATACTATCTAACCTAATAGATTACCTATTATACATCTGAAAATAGAGCCAATAACGGTACCGAGAAAAATAAAAAAAAAAATTAAATATTAAATTAATCTCTTTAAAATTCCAGTGCTAAATTAAATTTCCATATAAAGTAGAATTATTAAATCTGACTCTTTCCCTAAATTTAATTTATTTTGGTTCTGTCAAGTTGGCTAAATTAAATATTTATAAAAAGTAGAATTATTAAGAAGAAGAAGACGAATTCCTTCTTGGGTAAGTCTTTTCTGAAGGAGGTTCAGTTTTCTCTTTTAGATTTATTTATTTATTTCGATTGGTAAACGGTGTTGGACAATTACACAGATGAAAATTTTGACCCATCATTTATGCATTTTATTTAAAAAATCAATATTTGTACTTATAAAAATTATTACCTATAAATTTTAAACGATCTATGACATGCTTTACTTTTAGTAAAATACTAGTACTAACTTACTGATACTCGCAAGATAAATATATGTGTGTAAAATTTTGAAATGGAAATAATATATGGGATGTGCCATGTTGAGACGGAATTTGGAGAGACACAGAGTGCAGTGAGAAGCAATTCACAATTATACTATAAAGTCGGGCAAAAGATTATCATATAAGTAGAATCAAAATGCTAAAGTTATCGAAGTATATTCACTTGGTATTATAATTATATTACATTTTATATATTATAGGAATTACATTAATGATTTTATTGCAATATTTTTTAAAAGTTTATAAATTTAATTAAATTCATTCAAAAATTTATTAAGAGTATTTAGTACATTTAGTTAGAATAGAGATATATATATATATATATATATATATATCTTACTTGACAAATAGATCAAAATCTATTTTACTTTTAGCAAAAATAGAGTACATGAAATTTGTATAAGTCCTGCTTTTAGCAAAAATAAATCATAAAATATATTGAGATTATAGATAGGATAGCTATTTAATAATATAAGTTTATTTTCATAATATTAATCATAGAAGAAAATATAATACTGAATGAAATTATATAATTAGTATGTAATAGGATTAAAACACTTATAATATCAATATAATTATTATTTGTGTTGTATTGTGTATAAAAATAGTTATTTGTAAGAACTTTTTTTGTTAAATATAATTTTATGATAGAAGATTTAAAACTAAGTAAAAGAAAAAGTTTTTTTTTTTTTTTTTTTGAAAAAAAAAAGAAGAGAGAGAGAGAGAGAGAGAGAGAGAGAGAGAGAGAGAGGAAGACAAAGATAAGCCAGCGTAATAGATGAAAGGGTAAAAAGATACTCATGGGTTACAAATACTTAACCACTAAGCTTTTATATTAATATTGCTATTTATCATATAATATATATAATATATTTTCCTATGGTTTTGAAAACTTCAAAAATTAAATTTTTTTCCCAAGATTTCAAGACCGAGGCACTCCAAGACCCACCTCTATATATAGTATATTTATGTAGAGTATTGATGGAATTTTATAATAAAAAAGTAAGAATATAAAAATAAAGTATTTCACGGAGTAGCAAGTGACTATCATGCAAATTCAAATGAAACATCAAAATGTGATGGACACAGACACAATAATATATATAATCAACAATAATGCCCTTTTTTTTTTTTTTTTTCTTTTGCATAAATGCTTTATAAAATAAATACATGGTGTATTTTAACATATACCATAACATAAATAATTAATATGTTTGGTGTAGTATATCTAATTATATAACGTATAACATATAATGTACAATATATTAACTCAATTTATCGTGTGAAAGATGTAATGGAGTTTACACACAATATAGAGATTGAATTCCACCTAATGGATGCGTTGATATGGTGATCAGTGGAGCGTGCACGTGCACAAGCATCGTGGTCGTTCGAAGACTGATTGGGCATGTTGAAACTTGAAACTAGCGTACGTTTTTGCCTCCTTTGACCTTTCATGCCTTGCTTTTGTCCGTTAAGGAGTCCTGCCGGTTTTTCTGACCAAGTGATTATCTTTAAAAAAACTGGCTTCGTCTGCCCGCGCACATGATCCAAACAGACCATGTTAAGAAAAGAAAAATGTATGGATTTATCATGTACTTAAAAGTACAAATTATAACAAGGTTATGGAAAATTCGTCAATGCAGTTTTATTACAATGGTTGATTTTTGCAACCAATAAAACAAATAGTTACTATACACATGTAACATATATATCAGTAATACAAAGTCAAGAATTATGAATTTGTTAAAATTTAAAATATAATTTACTTTAGGCATTGACACGGTTCGAATCGGTTTCATAAAATTTTCTTTACTTAGTCTCGTCTCTCATTGTCTATATTAATACTCTTCCACGTATAAAAAGTTCTCCTCGACATACTTTGATAGATGACCGACATTATAAATTAACAAGTAAAAGTTTAATTCAATATGAGATTTAGCAGCTTCAAAATTCACGCATAAAATTTGACAAAATAATTATGTCGTCATTCTTGTCGTTTTGCCAAACCCGCCTTGAGTTCCATTTCATCTGCATTACACCACCATACGCACCATAAAACCCATGATATTTTAATTAAATGGCAATTTAAATCATCTTATTTCATATGGCAAATGGTGGTGAGAATTACAACTTCCGATGGATTTTTTTACCTATAACGACCGCCGAAATGCTGGTCAAAACTCCCTTCTCCTGTTATTCGCCTATTACTCTGTAGACTACTGATTTTTTATTCTATTGCATCAGCATTGCACCATCATAGGCACCATAAAACCCTACCCCCCCCCCCCCCCCCTCCTCCTCCCATTCAAAGTCCATTTTTTATTGTATTGCATCTGCATTGCACCACCATACGCACCTTCCCCCTCCCCCCCACCAAAACCAAATAATATATAATCCACCTCGCCCCTCTTCTGAAGCAACAAACGAAGCTATCTTCGCCTTTTTTTCAAAAATATATATTACTGCAAAAGAAGAATAAAAAAATGAAAACACTATCATCATCATGTACTGCATGGAAATTGCTGAGGAGATGGTGTGCAGAGGTCAAGAGGATGCTCCAGGTATCATATCAAATTACAATATTATATTAGTTCACTATCTCTGTCTTCACGAGCTGGTTCTTTAATCTTTGTTAGCTCTACGTGAAAATTATTATTCACAGTGTAGAAAGAGCGATAAAGGAACAATACAGTAGCTGAATTGGACTTAAAGATGCAACATCCACTATATATATATATTCTAACAAAACCTAGATATTACTTGTATAATTATCTTAATCTTTTAAGATCCAAGATGGTGCAGTCCACCAGAGTGCAGTTAATATTATTTTTGTATCATCGAGTTGTTTTTCTTTCATGATAACGTTGCAAGCTTGTTTCATTATAAATTATTGAGTAACAAATTGTTCAATAATCTATATATTTTTTCATTACAAGAATTGTTTACTAAACCAAATCATATAATTGGTGTCAATCACTAATACTATTAATAAAAAAAATAGTGATTCGGGAGAATTTGAGAATTTATTTAGTTAAAATAATATTCTAATGAATAAATTTAATGATGTTCAAAATAAAGTTTGAAGAAAAAGGAAAAAAAGATCATATAAACTAGCAATTAGGAGAATTGTACCAAAAACCACATCTTTGAAAAAATAATCACCTAACAGCTCGACTATATTTGATCTTTTATATTTACCTTGGTCGAAGTTCCAATATTTCCTGAATTGGGCCGTTTTTTTTAATCTTATTTCTTTGTTCATTTTTTGGATTGGTTTTATTTTTTATTTGATTGATTGATGGAATGAACTCGGGATAGAATTATGATTTGTTAACAACTACTTTTATGAATTTGCGTTCCTTCTATGCAGAATTCAAAAACACGTTTAGAATAATATCAATTTATTATTATGATTATATTAGATCTAACATATCAAACAATTTTATTAATTATTGTACTTACGAAATCTTTATAAAATTGAAAAAATAGAAGAATCTTTTTTTTTTTAAGACATGAATAAGGTATTGATGTACTTCATCGGCGAATAATTTATAAATATTAGAATTATTACATAAAATTTTTTATAAATGAATATATATATATATATATATCAGAAAAAAAATATTTAGGCAAAAAAAAATTGCAAGTAACCAAAAAAAGCAAATTAACATGACCATTTCTTTTCATGGTAAATTTGCTAGTTTGTTTCATTAGCAACATTAAAAAGAAATATATCATTTTTAATATAAATTACTAAGTGATAAATCGTTCAGTAATCCATATACGATTTCATAACATTAATTGTAAAAATATATATTACTAAATCAAATCATATAATTGGTATTACTTATTAATACTTCATGTAATAAAACTGAAACATTTTGGCAATATGAGTAATGTAATTTATTTATGGAGTAATATTAATAAAAGAAAAATAGTTGAAGAGAGTTTATTTAGTTAAATATAATGTTGTAACCAATGAATTTAATGAGGTTGCCTATTGTTTAAAAAAAAAGTAAATAATTATTATTATAAATGGCACTTATGACTATGAAATTCGTAGCCCTGGGCATCATCTTTGGAAAAAAAAAAAAAATCAACCACCTAATAGCTTAACTATATTTATTATTATATTATTTATGTTTTGATCTTTAAAATTTACTGATAATATATATATATTTTTTTATGTTCGAGAAAAAAAAAAAAAGACCAACTCCGCTAAATTCAAAACCAACGTCTAAGTGCCTCGGCACCCTATTATTTAATCTTTTTATTTACATTTGCATGGTCGAAATCTCCGTGATTCCTGAATCGGGCTGTTTTTCTTCGTAAATATATGGATTAGCAGTCTGTTTTTCCGTTTTCAATCTTATATCTTTGTTTAGTTTTATTTTAATCTGATTGATGGGGATGAACTGGGCAGGGAAGTATGCATCGTCAACGACTCCTTTTATGAATTTGCTTTTCTTGGTACAATCCGAAGAGAATATATATATATATATATATATATCACGGTTCCACAATCGAACCATATCGGAATCGTCGGTCCGAATCTTGAAATTGAGTAATCGAAACCAGAATCGTCTCCACTGTTTCGGTCCAATTCCGTGGAACTGCCGATTCTCGGTTCCAATTTTGGAACCGTAGAACCTTCTTTTTAAAAAAATAAAAAATAAATTTTAGTTTTTAATAAAATAAATTTTTAAGTCAAAATAGTTATTGGCTCTAAAAGTATTAAATTATTTAACCAAAAATTTTAAAAATTTATTTAGAATACACATTTATATGTATATAAACACATTTAATATCAATTATAATTAGTATTATAATATTATAAAATACTCTAAAAGATAAAAAAAATTACAATGCAAAAATAGTCTCACGTTATTAAAAAAATAAATTTGTTTTTAGGAGAAGTTTATTTAAACTAATTATATATGATTTTAAGCTATGTTTATTTGTATTGTTGATAATAACATATTAAATATTGTGAATAAATAATAAATTTTACTGTTTATATGAAATAATTTAAATATTAAAAATTATATATTTAATATATTATTTTTTTTTTCCAATGAAACTGCCAGTTCCACCGGATCTAAGCCAAAAGCCGCCTAGGAACCGTGAAACCGGCGATTCTGTAACCGATTTTGGAACTGGCTAACTAGTTCAGTTCCGATTCTAGAACTGCCGATGACGATTCCTGTTTGATTTCCGGTTCAAAACCGAATCACATCAGTGTAATATTCTGAAATGAAATTATGAAAATTGATCCGTCTGTTTGGCCAATGGATAACTTTTAAAGTGGTGGCGTCATAGAGTCAAAACAAATGTAAAACGAACTTTTATTAGGTTTTTCTTTTTTTTTTCCTTTCCATTACATTAGGAAAGAGGATTTAATCCCGATTCCTCTCACTTTAGAAATCATATGATATCACTGAACTACGATTAGCAAATTTTTATTAGTTCCAAGTCTGAAGTCTGATAATGCTTATTTATGGTCAAAAGTGGGTTTCTCCTACAAAGAAAGTGGAACACAAGCCCGAACTTCCAGCGGTAAATATACGGAGCGACGAGAAAGCATCCAATTTCATTTCCACCTCTGGCCAAAATGCTTGTTCACGGGAATACGACGTTTTCATTTCCTTCCGGGGTGAAACTCGCATGAACTTCACGGACCACTTGCACAGGTCTTTGGTTGCAAAAGGAATCCGCACTTTCAGAGATGATGACAGATTGGGAAAAGGGAAAAGCATACAGGAAAATCTGTCCACTGCAATCGAAAACTCAAGATTTTCGATCATCGTCTTCTCGAAAGACTATGCTCATTCAGTATGGTGCTTGGATGAACTTGCCAAGATCATGGAATGCCCATCAACAACTCCACTGCCTGTTTTCCATGGAGTGAAAGCATGTGAGGTGCGTGCCCAAACAGGAAGCTTTCAGGCAAGTTTTGAAAGGCATGAGAAGAATGTCAATACAAAGCACAAAGTCATCAAGTGGAGGAACGCCATGAAAAATGCAGCAAATAACTTCGGATGGGAAGTAGGAAACAGGTAAAAATACTTTCATGATTATTTTCCATTTGATGCACATTATTTATACAAGGACACAGAATCATGAGACTTACGAGGCTATCTACTTATGATTGTTTTTAAATTTATATTTATACTTTTTTTTATAGAAATGGTTCAAAAATTATATATATACACACACATTTATTCATTATCTCATAATATTGCTGCTCATAATTTCTTCCTTTTTAGTTATTGTAACTTGCCTTTATGATGAATCGACGCACTGTAATAATGTACTAAAAAACCAAACTTTTACCTTTTCATTATGATATATATATATATACATATATTAAAATTTAACTATCAATTGATAAATAAAGATAATTAATATGTAAAACTTGCTTAAGTCTTGTTATAAAAAAAAATAAACACAAAAATATTTGAGCAAAAAATTGCAAGTAGAGTAAAAAAGTAACATGATACATTGATCACATGATCAGTCATACAATATTCAATAATCATCTTTATTATATCAATTGTAAGAAAATTAATAAATTAAGTCCAATCATCACTATTATTTATTAATCCTTTTTGCAAAAGGAATTATTAAAACATATGTATTGTTGACAATATGATTACTATTAATAAATAAATAGCAAACTAAAATATTATTTTATTATTTATAATGTAAAGAAAGATTCAAGTAGAGATTTCACTATTTAGGAGACGGGCAAATTACTATAGGAGACAAATGTATAGAATAATCATACATTATATACATGCTATCCTCACATATCGGTTATATATATATATATATATATATTCAACAGGATATAGGAAAATCTCCCCCATTCCCCTTATATTTCCCTTTCCATTTGTCTTACATAACAGGATACTTCTTCCCCTTGCCTCCTGTTCACCCTTATCACAACAAAGTTTATAGTAAGATTGTTTGTCATACGTAGAAATGGACTACTCCCTTATTCCATGAAAATTTATATAAAGCTATGCTTGCTACTGTTAAAATTCTGTTTCTTTATATGGTGCAGCATGAGACAGTAGTCATAGCTGAAATCATCAAACATTTGTATGAAAATTTGAATCCTTCTATTGAAAGAATCAGGGATTCCATGAAACTAGTTGGAATGAGCTCTCATGTCAATGAGGTGCTCAAGTATTTGAATTCACAGGATTTATGTTATTTGGGAATATGTGGGATGAGTGGGATCGGCAAGACAACTCTTGCTATATTAGTGCATGACAAGATCTGCAATCAGTTTGATGCTACAATGTTTCTTTCAGACATCAGAGTTGCCTCTGAAAAAGATGGAATTGTTTCTCTGCAGGCAAAGCTTCTCTCAAAGCTGTTGAGGGAAGAACAGGTTTCTATAGATACTGAACAGCAAGGAATGAATCTAATACAGAGGAGGCTGAGAAAAATAAAAGTACTCATTGTCCTCGACGATGTGAGTAAGTTGGAGCAACTAGAAGCATTAGCTGGAAGACCTGATTGGTTTGCACCCGGGAGTAAAATCATCGTCACAACGAGCAACAAACATGTGCTAAATGCACATCAAGTGGATAAAACCTATGCTGTTGGTCCTCTGAATGATAAGGAGGCATTAGAGCTATTCTGTCAGGTCACATTTGGGAGTGTGAATCCACCACAAAGGTATGTTGAGCACTCTAAAATGTTTGTTCACTATGCTAAAGGACATCCATTCGCACTCAAAGTTCTTGGATCCTCCCTAATAGGACGCAACGACATCCAATTATGGGATAGCAAGCTGAGTACGCTTAGTGTGATTCTTGATGAAGAAATTTCCACTAAACTCCTTGTTAGTTATAACGAATTAAACAAAACAGAAAAGGAGGTCTTCTTACTTATCGCATGCTTCTTCAATGGTTGGGAGAGAGGCCAAGTTGAGCATAAACTAAACTGCCGTGGTGAATTCAACCCAACTTATAGCATTGAAATCTTAAGAGAGAGATGTCTAGTGGACATCTCTAATGGCAGGTTGCACGTGCATGATTTGTATCAACAAATGTGTAGGGATATTGTTCACAATAAGTGTCCTTCCCAACCCGGCCGACGCAGCAGATTGTGATGTCTGCAGGGTGTCTCATGTATTCAGAGATGATTCAACAAGTAGAAAATCCAATCAAGTTTATCATCAATTTCTATTTATTTCATGATAATACTTTCTAGACATTTTTCTTCAACGCTTGTTACAATAAAAGTTTTGGAAATATTAAATATTATTGTAGCAAGCAATGTCAAAAGATAAAAGCAGCAGTCAATAATTGTTAGTGAATACTAGCCAAATATGAGAAAAATTAGCATCGTTCTTTAAATGTTTATTTGGCGAACTGTCAAGCCAAACAAACTTTAAGAAAGATTGGCCATGTTAGTAATACCATCGACCATTTCTAAGATTCAGTTTGCTAACCATGGATGAATCTAACAAGTTTCTGCTCAAAAATTCAGTCGAACTTATACCAAATAAGGTCAGCCACTTTAAACTTGGTTGAATTCAATCAAAAATCTTTCTTCCAAACTTGGTCAAATCCTTCTTTAACATGTTTTTGTCATTCGAAAACTTAGTACTTTTTCCCGTAAATCAATTAAGTAGTTTGGGTAAACTCCTAACTTTCACATCAAGTTTTCAATTAATACATAATTGTATCCTTATCCTTTGTAATCCCTAAGTGAGGAAGATATCTAATCTTAATAAAAAATCAAAACCTAAAAAGCAGATAAAGTTGAGATTATAACTAACCTTAAAACAAATAACAAAGAAAATCAACCCCTTCTAGCATAAAATCAACATTCCTTAGCGATATCTTTGTGGTTACTGGTTTCCTTACTTTTAATCTCCTTAAACACATAGCAAAGAATTTTAGGTTAGAGGCCTACCAATTTCCGATCTGTGATCAAGTAATATAGAGTTTGTTAAAGATCTCACATAATTGAACATGCACAATCATCTTGCCATTGTGCATGTTGATGAACACGCTGGCGACGTCTCCATGGAAAAAAGGAGACATAATGACTAACTATGGTAAAAGGGAGGCCAACGGCGAAGCTAGAAAGAGAGAGGAGATTTCCTTTTCGGTCTTATTCTTGAGATGAGAATCTGGACAAAAACAACAAGGATAAGGTCTTTTATTTGAAGAAAAATCCAATAAATACATTTATTTGCATGCCCCCCAGTTTTAAAATGTCTTCTTTTTTTTTAAATTTCATTTTACTCTGTTTTGACATTTTTTTTTAATGGAATGAGCCGATCTTCTTTATTTAAAGAGACTTATGATCTTCCGAGATGAGTATGTAAAAAAAATGGATTTTTCTATGGTCCATTAGTGTTTTCGATGGGACCGATCCCATTAAATAATGACCGATAATAGCCAGTCAATGAAAGTCATCATGACCATTTTAATTTAACTGTCATGTGCGAGAGTGTTATACAAGTTGAATGTCTGTCCAATGGAAAAGGGATTGCAAAAGAATTTTCATATGATAAGAAATGTAATGATGCCTGGAAAGCAACAAACAAATATAATGTCCTACAAAAAAAAAAAATAATAATAACTAAGATTTAGTATAATGAATTAAGATTATGAAGAGTTTTAATAGCCAATTTCACTTCTAAAAAATTATTACAGTGTTAAAATAATTAAATCAAATGATATAATAAATTTGAAGAAAAATGATTAGATATTATGTATTTATAAAGACTTTTGGAAAATAATAAATTATCAACATATCTAATTGAAGCGTTTAATTTCTAATTAAATTATACAATTATTTAAAATTAGTGGAAAAATAAAATTAATTGGCATATGTCTTTCAAATGCGCTATTATCACCAAATATCAATAAACAAATATGAATGAAATGCATTAACGCTCAATGTTTTAGAATAGTTTTTTTTTAACCGCTATAAAGTTCAACATTGAATAATAATTTTCTAACATGCATTTTAGATACATATTTCATCATTTACCAAAAAAATAAAAACTATATAATTTATCAACAATGAGTTAAATTAAATAATTTTATAAGACGCGTGAAGAAATAAATTAATTAGCATATCTTACTTAAGTGCACAATTATTATCAAATGTTAAAAAAAAATATGAATAAGACACTTTAGCTTAACTGACATATCTCGTTAAAATACATAACTTCTATCAAAATGTGTAAATATTTGAAAAATTTTTATTTACAAATATATTTGAAAATTAAGCAATCAAATTATAGATTTGAGCCTTTGAAACCCAATTGAGTCAAGACATGATGGAAATGGTGCCTTCTTGCAAAACTAGCTTTTTGCCAAGGATTAATGCCCTATGATACACCAATGAATTAAAGCCATTATAGTAATAATAATGCTAATGTATTGAAAAGGACATTGTAATGATTAATTTAGTATGGTGAAATGAGCCTTATGACAATGAATTGAGTCCGTTTGGGGTCACAACAATGCTCGTATGTTAAATAACATATAGAATACAAATCCTATACAAATTTTTTATATAAATCTTTTACGTCTCTTATTATAACATTTAATATATATTCTTTATAACATAGCTAAAAATTTAAAAATTTAATTTATCGTTATAGCATAAAAATATAATGTACTAGAGCATTTACAAATCTTATATGTTGATATTACATACCTATTAAATACATGTATGAACATATACAAATATGCCCTATATTACTATAACTCTAAATTACATATCAAACATAACATATAAGACATACGTGCATATAATTTTTATGTTTAAAATAAAATATATATTACACATGAAGAGTTATATCATATATAACTTATAAAATATAGTTATATTATACAAGTTTCATTTATAAAAATTTTACTTTGGTGAAAAGCCCTATTATGAGGAATTAACCCCCACCTTAGTGAAATGCCTCCTAGAACGAGGAATTAACTCCTGTGGTGTGAAAAAGCCCCTGGATCAAGAAAATCCCCTCTGTTTTGGTGAAATGGTCCTTAGAATAGGGAGTCTCACCTTAATTTGGTAAAAACCTAGAATGAGGAATTAAGCCCTACCGTAGTGAAAAGGCCCCTAGAACAAGGAAACCTCCTGTTGTGGTGAAAATGCCCATGGAATGAGGAAATCCCTCCTCTTGTGGTGAAATGGTCCACAGAATGGGGAATCCCACCTTACAACGATGAAAAGCCCTATAGAATAAGGAAAACCCTCCTGTTGTGGTGAAAATGCCTACTGGAATGAGGAAATCCCTTCTATTGTGGTGAAAATGCCTACTGGAATGAGGAAATACCCTCTATTATGGTGAAATGGTCCATGGAATGGAGAGACTCTCCTTAGTATGTTACTATAACATGTATAAAATACATTTCCGATATAACATTTTATATATATATACATATGATATGATTATATATAGAAGGAATTAAATGATATACATATACAAATATAACATATAGAACATATAGAATACAAATCCCATACAAATTTTTCACATAAAGCTTTTACGTCTTATTACAACATTTAATATATATTCTTTTATAACATAACTGAAAATTAGAAATTTAATATATTATTATAACATAAAAATATGCAAATTTAACATATTATGATAGCATACAAGAGCATTTACAAATTTTATATGTTACTATAACATACTTATTAAATACATGATTGAACATATAAAAATATGCCCTATATTACTATAACTCTAAATTACATATCAAACATAACATATAAGACATACATGCATATGATTTTTTATGTTTAAAATAAAACATATATTACACATGAAGAGTTATATCATATATAACTTATAAAATATAGTCATATTATACACCACGGCCCACTTTGTCATGAGCGTGATAGATTCTTCGATACTGTTCATAAAAATTAAAAATAAAAAAATGATATGTGCTTAAATAATGAAATGACATAAGTAAGTATAGATACATGTGTGAATGTGAAGTTATGATGGTTTGATATTTTATTTGAGTTTGATGAAGTCAAAATGATTTGATATTTAATTATGAAGTAATGATGTTTTATATGAAATGGTTCTTTGACAAATTCTTGTATTCAGTTTAGTTTGAACACCGGTCATTTACCCGATAGTTCTTATTATTTAGGTACGCAATAACTTGTTTATTGAGTGATATGTTAGACATTATCAAATCAAATTTGACTAGAGATTGGCTTAAAAATTTGTGTAAATTGTTTGTTCATGTGTCGTTGAATCCGATTCGGGGAGCGGCAACCCTATTATCAAGGTTGACATGGTAGATTGGGCACTTAGACTACCCCTATCATGATGCAATGACTTTCATAAGTGGTTCAACGGGTAATTGATAGGAGAAATGGTACCGGTGTAACATTTGCTTATTCTTAAGAATAAACAATATGATTTAGTTCACATTTATGGACACGGTTGAACTAGGTGATATTATGAATTATGTTAAGTAAAGTTGAGTAACGACTGTGAATCCTAGATAAGATTATTAATTGTAAAGTTATGTCGGAGATATAAGTATTCTAGCTGCTTATATCAACCTCCTAAGCAACTGCTGTTACTTAGGACCCCTAGATTCCCGAGGATTGAAATTGGAGTTTGAATACTCCAGTTTTGAAATGTTTTACTTAAATAAATATAAATAATTCTATTATTCCTTGCATCACATTAGTTAGGATTGTGTGTCATCTGGTATTTGTTTGTGTTGTTGTATACAAAGCCCCTGGCTCACTTTTTCCTTTACAAGTATCAATGATGGTGAATACTATGATGACATGGTTTATGGTGATTGTGAAGCATTCTTGGATGAGTGGGACGACTAGAGTGATAGACTATTCCATTTTGTTTTCTTGGAAAAGAGAAAAAGAAAGACCTTATTTTGAAATGTAATAGCATAGACCGATGTTATCTCTAAGCCTATGTGTTGTAATATTAAGCACCTAAGTTTTCTATCGTGTATATTTCAAGTTTGGTTTTGTAACTTTTAAAGTACTATGTTAGTTAGTACTACTGTATGTGTTTAGATAATGTTATCTAGTCATAATAGAGTAGTATTTGTCATGCTCCAGAGGGTACCCAAAACACGACAGTCCACCACACTCGATATTTAAACTTACGTATGACAACCTTAGTCATTCCATAAGTTTACATATCGGATGTAAGGTGTACTTACACAACTTTTAGGATCACACTTTGAATCGAATAGTTTAAAGAAGGCATACATTAGCATTAAGAATAGAAATCACAACGAGATAAATAAGTTAAATCTTTACAAAAGTCAAGGGGGCATACCTCCGCAAAAAATAATAATGGAAGTCCGTCCATTCTAAATTCACATTTACGAATACTAGGGTTTATATCAAGGAAATTTTCTTAGAAGTCCACGCCTCTAGCTAGGTTCCGACTTCTTCAAAAGCTCCTTCATCCAAAAGATAACCCTGTGAAAAGTGTTCTCGCGGAACAACCAAGAATGGGAACACCACAACAAAACTATCGGGTTGTAAGCTACAGGCTTAGTAAGATTCATTCCCAAATAAATAATGCTCAACAATAGTATATAACAGACAAGTTATTAGCAGCCATATGAGATGCATAAGCAAATGATCATACAAGCATATGACTTTCCAAGAGCCATATGTGAATGGATTTATGCCCTTCATTTGAGGATAGGATGGTCCATAAGACATGCAACCATAATTCCAATCTTGAGTGGGGTGGTCCATAAGTCATGCAACCACAATCCCAATCTCTTTCTCTTGTTGTTTTATTATAGTTTTATGTGCCTGCCCCACATCCGTTAACTTAAGCGATCTCACATCCTTAATGTTAACAAGACCCCTTCGCCTTCCACTAATATACTTTTGTCACACCAAAGGTATATCAGCAATGCAATGTGACTCACTACGTGATATGCATGTACAATTTATTCATATAATCGTGGCATATTAATTAGACAGATTAAGTGCGATCATAGAGAATTTCAGACAATCCCAAGTCTATACTAGCTCATACAATGATTTATCAACAAGTCTCGTCTCGATATACATATCATTCATTCAACCAAGATTATGTCACACTCAACGTAATTTTATCTTTTCCTAATTCTAATGCCACTATGATTACAAGCACATACATGAGCACAACTATTTAAAAAATGAACTCACTCGGCCATGGAGAGAAATCCACTAGTCGTAGTAGTCCTCGAGGAGTGGAAATCCGTCCTTCAATTCACCTAAGTACAAGGAATACCCAAAATGAGTATTTCTCATAAGGTTCTAATAACTTAACTATTCTAACTACTAAGTTCGTCAATTTCCGCATAAGATAAAGTCCTAACTTTAAATGACCATATCTAACTCATTTTAACTCGGAATTGAGTATATAATATATCGATTTCTATCTACTTCGAAAGATCTATCTATTCCTAATATTATTTTCAAGTTTCGAAAATATTTAAGTCACGAAACAGAGACATCAGTTCTGGTCGTTCGAAAACGTCAATTCCGAAAAATAGTTTTGTGGATGCTTGTGATGTTTCTAGCCTATAGCTTAACTACACATGCAATATCGATGATTTCCTATCATGAATTATATGATATGAACTTGATGCATGCATGCTTTTGATATTATTTACAAAAAGGAAAATTAAGAAACTTCTTACTTGTGTAACTCCATGATTATACACTTTCAAGAAAACTAGTTTCCTAACTTTGACTATCTCATTTGTTTTGAAGTTATTTCCTTAAGAAAATCAATTTATACTTATCTAAATTGAGTCCCCATTATACCTATTACCCAAGCCTTCATTTCTACATAAAAACTTGCATTCTACACTTTGCAAATGTGTTTTCAAATAGGATTTGTCCAAAAATCCGAATTTCTTGAAATTAAATTTTTGAGTGATTCTTTTGGGAAAACTTGTTTAATGCATTAAAACTTAGGACTTTAAGATACCTATTACCTAAGGAATCCATTCAACACATAAACTTCTATTTTGAACTTAGATGATAGGTGTTTTTATGACCTATATTCAAAACGAATTTATATTAGTATACTAACTCAAAATTTTCCATCTAGATTCCACTTCTTATTTTATACATTAATCTCTTCAAAACTCATTTCAACTTATAAAAATTACTACCTAATGATACATATTACCTATATCCTTCATTTTTTACATAAAACATGAGTTTTAAAGTTGATAAAAGGGTTTTCAAAATAGGGTCTTAAAATCATACGAATTTGACATTGAGTATTTCAAATAAAAGCTTTTCCTTTTCAAGTTCCTTGCTTTATTTACTTAAGGATCTACTAACTACACATCTATATACCTAAAACAAAGCCTTCATGAGTATGAATGCATGAAAACATAAATCATCCATAAGATCATACATGTCAAGCATGGTATAGGCATCTAAAAGCTAGATCTACTACTTATGATGCATGATATGAAGTTTAAAAGTATGGACATGAAATTTTATGCTAGATCTCTACTCTACTCCACTTCTACATGCATGAACATGAAATATCCTCAACAAAAACTTGATCAAACACAAGATCTACTCTTGTGATGGCTTGACATTCATGTAGTAGCATTTTCTTTGTCCCTAGCAAGAGCTAATGGGGACTTTGAGTGAAAATACTCATGAATAATCTTGCCATTATAAGATTAAGTAGTGTTAAGGCTTAGGAATCATCACCTAAGGCTTGAAATAGATGAGGAATGGAGAAGATTGAAGCTTGTGTTGTGTGTGTGTGTGGTGGAGCTAGGGTGTCACGGCATAGAGGAGAAAAATGGGAGAGTTTGAGAGCTTTGAAACAAATGAGAATGAAAAATGAAAGAGAGAAAAAAATAAGAGACTATTTATATTAGAGGAATTAGGGTCTGTGTGTGTTAAAAAAAAATATAAAACAAAGCATTTTGGAGCCAAAATGGGAGGGTTTCCCGTGGGCCAATGCTTGTAAGGAGGGAGGGGATTTGATTTTTGTGTGACTTGTTTTGATAGATAAGTGTACTAATTGTCATAAATTGTAATAATAAATAAGAGAAAAATGATCCTTGGAAAAGAAAATGAATTGAGTGATTGAAAGGTTATAAGAATAGGGTATGGCTAGGTGTGTAGTAGGTTGTACTTGTGAATAGTAATAAATAGTAGATAAGACATCTACTTTACCGGTAGTAACGAAAATACGGGAAAAGGCTATAACTGTAATTTTTATAGCCCGAAAAGTTATAAAATATATATTTTTGAAACCTTTATAAAATTCCGGTTCTAAAGAGTATTCCGGAATATTTTTCTGAGTTTCTAATTCAGGGGCTCGCTTTTCCGTAATGAAGCTCGAGAAAACCCGGAATAGAAAATTTTTCGAAAGCAAAATTTTGCTTGGTTTGAAATATACTATAAAACAATAATCCACATTAATTTATCTTATAGAGGTTCTTTTATATAGAAATCGAAGAAAAGCCGGAATTTGGGTTCCTAGTTTGCTTGTTTTGATCCTATTTAGGGTTTTGATTTCCGATTTACGGAGTTTACTCGGTTACTAAGAAAACCGGGGTTTAAAGTATTTGTAAAGTTTGTATTTTAAGAGGTTGACCAAGCAATTTCCATAAACTCCTTCCTTTTCAAGCAACCCTATATATAATATTTATGCATATAATACGTAGATGAGGACTTGACATGTGAAGTTTTTGTAAATCCCCGAAATTTTGGATTCGAATTTAAAGTTTAAACCCTAATTAGAAGTCAATCGGATTTACAGAGTCAACAAAACTCTAGTTTACCATAACCGCTTAAGTCCGGCATTACCGTTTTCCCCAGCCCTAGAAAACGAAGTTTGAGTAATTAGTTATTATGGTTCGTAATAGCTATAGGTTACGTAAAAATATCAGTTTTGTAAAATTCGAGTGTCCTTAGAACCCGATCGGATATAGTTCTCAAAAAACGTGTCTCGGAGCTCGGAATAGGAAAAATATTCCGAATATACCGTTAGACTCGTAAAAATATAAGATTTCCAAAAATATCAATTTCTTAATTTTTCGGTAGCTAAAAATATCAAATATCGCATTTATACGCGTATTTTCTTACTACCAGCATTTAATTGTCATGTCTACTTTTACATACACTATTTTCTACTATTCTACACTATTCATCTATCTCTACTTTTTCTTACAACCTACTCTTACAACCCATACACCTATTTCTTACACATTTTCATTTCCAATACAACTTCACATCTATTATTTCTTACTTTTAATTAACAAAAAAAAAATTCTCTCTCTCACCCCTCAAAATTGCGCCGGCCATCCCCCGGGGCCATTTGTTTTGTTTTTCATTATTTAATTAACACAAATCATCTCCCATTTTCCTATAAATACCCTCTCATACCTTCACTTCTTCACACCACTTCTTTACTAAAGTTACATACTCAAATTTCTCTCCAAATCTCTCCAAGAAAGTTTTTCCAAGAAGCTCTTATTCATCTCTTTAGGTAAAAATTCTTCAAGAAATTCCTATGTTCATCTACTTAGTATGAACTAATATGTTTTTGCAAAACCATGAAGGTAAGAAAGCAGCAATAGGTTCATACTTTGTTTTTGTTCATAATATCAATCCTTTATGTTCCTTTATTTCATAACTATCTAAATATCTATATACTAATATATATATAAAATATATATTCATATAACTCATTGTCTTGCAATTTATTTACCTTCCAAGCAATTATTTACTCCACTGCAATTTATTTAATTTCAAGTGTTCTTAAGACTATCTTTCTAGTCTATACAGTCTCATCAATCAAAACATTTTCTTTCCTTTTCGGACTAGTCTTTTCTTAGTCCTGGATACCTTGAAGAACTAAGGTCCCAATACTTAGTTTTATTTATATGCTTATTCTTTTAAGTTATTATGTTTCTTTACTTTCCAAATTTATGATTCATATCGTGCATGAACATAATGTTTTTGTCTCAACAAAAAAATGAGAAAGTTTTCTTAAATTAAAGATTCTTTCTAAAGAAATAGATGTAGAAAATAGATTTTTTTAAAAAACTCATGAACATGCTTAAAACATTTTTTCTTAAATAAAAGAAGTTTTATACAAACTAATTTCTTTAGAATCATTATAAGAACAAGAACATCATTTTATAAAATTGTTATTACTTTTAAAAGTTATAGGAATCTAAGTATAGAAAATAAAAACCACTCTTAAGAATTTAAAGTAATTATAAAGATTAAATTTAAAAAGAATATTCATCTCAAATAACTCAAGACCTTTTCAAAAGTAAAACGAATATTCTAACAAAATCTCAAAGTTCCAAATCTTTTAAAACTTTACTTTTTCATAATTAGACAACTTCATTTACTTCATCAATTTTATGAGCAATACATATATGTATATCTTCCAAAAAGTTATAAAAAATACTTGGAACATTCATGTCTTCAATTGAGTTTTTATCTAAAAAGAGAACTCAAGTTTTAGTAAATTCGTGGGAATCTTGCTACTTTTTTCGGAACCCAAACAACTTAGTTTTTATGAAAATAAGCTTAAAATTGTAGATCTTTTCGAGTAGTAGAAAACGATATATATACACAAATTCTGAGTTAAAATGAGCAAGTTATGACCATTTTAATTTGGAATTTCCTCTTATACGATTTTACCGCGATTTAATAAAGTTTTATAATCTTCAAGAATAGAAGTTTATGAAAGACTCATTTTGGTATTTCATCTCTTTTAATACGAAGACCCGAGGTCATCTATCCGAAGGACTAATTCGATAGATAACGTTATGAAGTGAGTTATCCTTTTACTAATTCATTTATCCTTGTTTTGTGCTTGTAATACGAACGCTAGCAATTAAAAAAAGATAAAATGATAATTATTGTGTACTTGGCATTATGAATGATTGAATACAAGTTAAAACACGAAGTTGTTTTGATAAATAAATTGTGATTTTTTTTTGATATGTGAAATTGTGTTGATCGCCTTTAACTGAACTAAACATCTATGGTCAAATTTAATATTGAAATCAATTCATGCATATCATTCACACGAGTCACATTTGTTTCACTACTATTCTTCGTGTGGGGAAACGAGGAAATGATAGTGGTGGCTGGTAGGAGCCGGAAAGTCTATATGGTAGCTAGTAGGAGCCGGATAGTCTACAGGGCAAGTAGGAGTCAGTAAATCTGCGGATATTGATAGTCGTATGGGCCTGTAACCTCCTAATCCTTGTCATGGAGGGCGTTAAATCCATGTTACACTTGATTTTCGGTTAATCATGTGTATCTTGCTTGTTCATATGATTGGTGCATTTTCATATGTTTTGATTAAAATACTTGTATGAATTATGGAAATGTCTTATAGATGGCATTATCTCACTAAGCTAGTCTTGCTTATACCCTTATAGTTTTCTATTACAGTATGATTACCTTTGGTTGGTCCCAAGGAGCCCCATTTGCCAGGTACGAGTATAAACTACTATGAGTTTTTTGGAGAAGCTTTATGTATTTAAGTTTTGAGCATAGGCTTCTAGGAAAATCTCTATAGTAGGCTTATGTATTAGTTGTTATTATTTTGAAGGACTATTAGGATGTAAGGATATTATTTATGGAAATATTATGTTGGTTATTATAAGTTCTTGCTTGCTTTTATTATCTACTTAAATGTAATACGCCTGTGAGTCTCCTACTATCTTGAAAGCATGCCTTGCATGTGACATCAAAGCTCCTGCATGACTAAGGTTGTCATTCATTAGCTTTAATATTATATGCGGCGGACTGCCACGTTTAGGGTACCCTCCGGGGCGTGACAGTTTTATTTACATACATGTCGGGTCTTTATGAATATGATAGTTGTATCGTGAAATGAGAATTATAGGAACAATTTAGCCATATTATGCTGAAAACAGTACCCTTGTGTTAAAATGAGCCTCACAACGAGGAATAAAGTCCTATTTTTGTGAAAATAGAAGTTTTTATGTTGAAACGTACCTTAGTACAAGAAATTGAGTAATGATATGGAAAAAAGAGCATCGTGGGGAGGAATTTAGCTTACTAGGGTAAGAATTTATTTAGTGAAATAAGCATTAAGTAAAAGAATTAAGCTTCATTTTGATGAAAATGATATACATTGTGAAATAAGCTTTATTTTTTTAAATTAAGCTATAAGTTGAGGTGAAAATTGGTCTTTTAGGGTGAAAAATAAGGATATGTTGAAAAATTGAGCCTTAATGTATGGTAAAATAACCGGTGGAACAAGGTATTTCCCATAAGTATGGTAAAAATGGCTCCTAAAATGAGGAATTTCCCTCGACTGTGTTAAAATAACCATTGGAACGAGCAATTCCCTCTACTGTTAAAAAATGCCCCTACAATGAGCAATTTTCCCTTACGGTGGTAAAATGATCCCTGTAACGAGGAATTTCATCTCACTATGGTAAATTAACCATTCAAATGAGGAATTTCCTTCTACTATGATAAAATGACCCATGGAATGAGAAATTCCCTCATAATATGGTGAAGTGGCACATGGAACGGGAGTTCCCTCATGTTGTGGTAAAATGATCCCTAAAATGAGAAATTCCCTCATAGTGTGTTGAAATGACCCTCGCAATGCGGTGTTTGCCTTAGTGTGTGAAATATCCTAAATCTTCACCTAGATTAGAAATTGAGTTTAGATAGATTAAATGAATCAAATGAATTATATGATTTAATTAGACAAGTTGGCTTAATTTAATTAGTTAATAATTAAGTTGGTTTTAAGATTTGAAATTCCTTAAATTCCTAAACATGTTCTAAAAATGTTTAGAGGATTCCTAAACCCTCAATTTGTAGTATAAACTCCAATTCTTAAATCCCTGCAAAATTTGAGTTCATTTGTTTGTATAAAATTATCAGTTTTAAACCTGAACTCCAATTAAATATCTTTTTATCTAAAATAAATTCCTAAATTAAGTTCTTATTTTAAGATCTTAATTTATAATCTATCGGTTCAGAAATCATCTTTTAAATACTTCTGAAACTATTGATATTGATCTGATAGTTCTAAACCTATACCCTATTTCTAAAATATATAAATTTAATTTTATCCTTTCCTTTTCTTTGCTTTCTTTTGCTGCCTTTTGCCTTTCCCGTTCATTTTCGTTTCGCTTTTCTTTCTTTCTTCTTCTTCTTCTTCTTTCTCTCTCCAAATTCAAGACATGAATCTCAATTTCAATAAGAGAAAAGGAGGAATCAAGTAGAATATGAGAATAGAAGAAGAAAATCAAAGCTAGAAGTACAAGAAGTTGCATGATTTAGCCAAAAAACTAAGTTTTCTAGTTCAATTCATATTTGTTTTATTTGTTGTTTGCTTATCTAAGTGATGAATTGATGTTGGATTGAGTTAGAAGTGTTGTTTACATTTGTATTTGTTGGTTTTATGGTTGATGGAAGTTGGGGAGTGGTTGGAGGAAGGAGATGATGAATAGTAGTTCGTCATGGTTTAATTGTTGTCTGAAGTTGTTGGTGGAAGATTGAAGTGTTAGGAGTTGTTATTAGAGTTTATTTGATGTTAGAATTGATATAGGAAGTTTAGTAGATGATTTGAATAAGTTTTGATAAAAGGAAAGTGTAAAAAACATGTTTTCGCAAACCTATTCTGTCGTCAACGCTGCCTCCTGGAGCTTCTACGCAGCCAGCTTTGAGGCGGTGTTGAAGTGAACAAAATGCATTTTCTTAAAGCTGCCTCCAACGCTGCCGGTGTTGAACCTCTACGCTGCTGGCTTTGAAATTTACGCCACCAGTGTAGAAGTACCGATGTTCGTTTTACTCAGTTGCCTTGTTTCGCAGCTTGATCATATTTTGGCCATAACTTTTTCATACGACTTCCGATTGAGGTGATTCAAGTTGCTATAAAAAGGTTAAAAAGAGTTCTATAACTTTTATGTTTTGAGTTTTTACAAATTCAAAACATATTGGTGCTTAAATTTTGATTTTTTCCTGCTATTGTGTTTTCCTAAACAAAATTAAAACTTGTTTTTTATTTCTAGTCTGTATGAACAGTAGGGACCACTCAAGGAGGTGGACGTGATACTAGATCCTTGATGTCCGGAGTTTGAATACTCCCATGTTGATTTGTTTATTTTAAAGAAAAGATAATAACTTATTGATTGTGTATTGCATTTAGTTAAGCTCGTGTGTCACTCCGTGTCTGATTGTGTTGCTGTGTACTGGGCTTCGGCTCATTCTTGTTGTTGTTATTCTTTTTACAGGTTTTGTTGTTGATAAAGATGATGTTGATGAAGTTGATGATGACGAGTTCTTGTTGATGTTGGTAATGATGGATGATGAGATGATGATATGATGATGCTGTTGTTGTTGATGATGTTGTCATGGGTCTTTGGGTGCTTCTATTGACTCGGGAAGGATTGTGATGAGTAATGTGAGTCAGGAGCGTTAAGTATTTTAGTTGTTTTGTTTCTCCATTTTTTGTTTTATAGAGACTGGATTCATTTATAAATTTGTATTTTCATTTAAGGGCTTATTAGTGCCCAAGTTTTATAAATAAGCTTTTGTAAATATTTATCAAAGTGAAAGTTTTTCCACTTGTAATAGTGGAAGTTTGAAATGCTTTTATGTAGAAACGTTTTTATTAAAGTTTATTTTTCTGCTGCTAAATCCAGTTATCTAAAAATCTAACTAAACGATTGCATAAACTAAAATCGGATAGCAATGTTCAACATAAACACCTTCTTTTAAGACAACCTTACATATAATTTGTAAGAGTTATACGTGGTTGGGGACTTGATGTACTTAATTTGAGAATTGAGCATGTCGGGTCTTTACAGTGTGGTAAAATGACCTTCGAAATGAGGAATTCCTCCCTAGTATAACAAAAAAACCCCTATAATGAGGAATTATTCTCTAGTGTGGTAAAATGGCCATTAGAAGGAAAAATCCCACCCCACCACCCCTCCCCCCCCAGTATGGTAAAATAGCCCCTATAACGAGGAATTATCCTCTATTGTGGTAAAATGGTCCTCGGAATGAAGAATCCCCCCCAATAACCTCTAGAACAAGGAATCTCCCCATTGGTGCGGTAAAATAGCCCATGGAATGAGAAATTTTCTCTAATATGGTAAAATGGACCTTGAAATGAGGAATTCCCCTTTTGTGGTGTAAATGACCCATACAATAAGGAATTATCCCCTAGTATGGTAAAATGACCCGTGGAATGAGGAATATCCCCTAGTATGGTAAAATGGTCCTTATAATGAGAAATGATACCCTAGTATGATAAAATAACCTGTGAAACAAGGAATTCTTCCATGGTGTGGTAAATTGACCCCCGAAATGATGAATTATTTCTTTATACAGTAAAATGTCCCCTAGAATAAAGAATTTCCCCTACTATGGTAAGCTGGACCTTAAAACGATGAATTCCCCCCTCAGTGTGGTTAAATAGACTCTAGAATAAGGAATTCTCCTCTAGTATAGTAAAATGGGCCCCACAATGATGAATTATCTCATAGTGTAGTAAAATAGCCCATCAGGGGGAATTCCTCGTTCTAAGGATCATTCTACCATACTAAGGGAGAATTTCTTTTTTTAAAGGTCATTTTACCACACTAGAGGAAAATTCCTGATTTTGGAGGCTATTTACCATACTAGGGGAAAATTCCTTTTTCTATGGGTCATTTTACCACACAAGAGGGGAATTCCTCATTTTAGGAGCTATTTTACCACACTAGGGGAAATTCCTCGTTTTAAGAGCCATTTTATCACACTAAGGGAAAATTCCTTGTTCCATAGGCTATTTTACCACACTAGGGGAAAATTCCTCATTTCGATGGCTATTTTACCACATTAGGAGGAAAATCCTCATTTTAGGAGAGAATTTACTACAGTAGGAGGGAATTCTTTATTTTAAGGGCTATTTTATCACACTAAAGAGAAATTCCTTGTTTCAAAGGCCATCTTACCAAACTATGGGGAATTCGTTCTCAAAGCCATTTTACCATACTATGGAAGGATTCCTCATTATAAGGGCAATTTTACCACACTAGAGGGGAATTCCTCGTTTAGAGGACCATTTTACCACACTAGAGGGAAATTCCTCATTCTAAGGGTTATTCTATCATACTAAAGGGGAATTCCTCATTTTGAGGGCCATTTTACGATACTAAGGAGGAATTCTTCATTTTGAGTGCTATTTTACCATACTAGGAGAGAATTTTCCATTCCAAGAGTCATTTTACCTCTTTAAGGGAGAATTCTTCAATCTAGGGGTTGTTTTATCACACTAGGGGAAAATTCCTTGTTCTGGGGGTGATTAACCATACTAAGAGAAATTCCTTATTCCGAGAGCTATTTTATTACATTAGGAGGAAATTCTTTATTTTAGGGGCCATTTTATCACATTATGCAGAAAATCCTTGTTTTAAGGGCCCTTTTACCACACAAGGGGGAATTCCTCATTTGGAGGGCCATTTGACCAAACTAGGAGGGAATTCCTCGTTGTAATGGTCATTCTATCATACTAAGGAGAAATTCCCCATTCTAAGAGTCATTCTACCACACTATAGGGGAATTCCTCATTCTAAAAGTCATTCTTCCATATTAGGGTCGAATTTCTCATTTTGAGGGCCATTTTACCGCACAAGGGGGAAATTCCTAGTTCTATGGGTCATTTTACCACACCAAGAGCAAATTCCTCTTTTTTGGGGTGATTTATCACACTAAGGGAAAATTCCTCGTTTCGGGAGCCATTTCACCACATTATGGTGAAAATCCTCATTTTATGGGCCATTTTACTACAATAGGGGAGAAATCCTCGTTCTGAGGGTCATTTTACCACACTAGGAGGAAATTCCTCATTTTAAGGGCTTCTAAGAGCCATTATACCACACTGGGGTAGAATTCCTCATTTCGAGGATCATTTTACCACACTAAAAGGGAATTCCTCATTTTGAGGGCCATTTTACCACATTAAGAGGGAATTCCTCATTTCATGGACCATTTTACAATACAAGGGAGAAATTCCTCGTTCTATGGGTCATTTCCCCTCCAATTATGGTAAAATGACCCATAAAACGAGGATTTTCTCTCTAGTGTGGTAAAATGTTTCCCTTAGTATAGTAAAATGGATCTTGGAACAAATAATTCCCCCTTAGTATGGTAAAATTGCCTCTGGAATGAGGGATTCATTTTGTCCCTCCTTAATGTGAGCCCCTTAAATGAGGATTTCCATTCAACTATGGTAACATGGCCTTCGAAATAAGCTTTTTCCTCCTAGTGTAGTAAAATGACCATATTGTGGTAAAAAAAAATATATGTATTAAATTTGATGTATTAATATAACAGATTTATTATATATATTCTATATAACTTATAAGAACATATCGAAATTTTATATTTAGCTGTAGCATATAAAAACATATACAAATTTAATATGTTACTATAACTTAAATAAAAATTATTTGTGATATTACATATCATGTGCATATGCATAAAAATCATACACAAATTTTGTATATAGAGCTTCATTTTTTACTATAACACATGAGCAAATATATCATATATAACATTTAAAATATATTTGTACTTTATAAGTTTTATTTATAGAGATTTTACCTATTACTGTAATATATACATATATATATTCTATATAACATATATGAATTTTATATATTGTAACTTCAAAAATATTTATATATTATATATAACATAATAGAAGATTTACAATTTTTTTATATTAATATAACAAATAAAGTATATATACTATAACATAATTAAGATATATATATACACACATTTCTATATGATGTGTGTATTTTATATTATAAAAAATGATACATGATATATAAATAAATATGTCTAACATAACATCCCATATAACTTATAAGAGCATTTAGAAATTTTATATATTGTTGTGTCATCTAAAAACATATACAAATTTAATATATTATTAGCTATAACTTAAATATATTCAAATTTAATATATCACAATAACATTTTTAAATATATATATATTTGATATAACATATAAGAAATATATACTTATGACATGTTCTTTTATCTTATATGATGAATATATGATATACAAATACATTTATATCTTGTATAGCGTATAAAATATATATATCATATACAAATTTTATGTATAAAAATTTCACATATTAATATAACATAATATATATACATCCATATAACATAAAATGAACATATACAAAATTTATCTAATACTTAAATTTGTAAAACATGTATATACATATCATATTTTATGTATAAAAATTTTACATATTAATATAACATAATATATATACATCCTGTGTAATATATAAGAACATATACAAAATTTATATAATACTCTAACATTTAAAATATATATACATATTATATATCTTATATAACATATAAGAGCATTTACAAATTTTACACAAATTTTATATGTAACTATAACATATATATAAAATACATATATGGATATATGCAAATATATTATGTGTTACTATAACATCTAAATTGTAGATCATATATAACATATAAGTATATAAACAAATGATATTTTTTTATGTTTTAAAATAACATAAACAATATACATAAAAAAATATATTATGTATAACACGTAAAGTATATATTAAATATTTATACTTTACAAGTTTCATGTAACAAGATATTACATATTACTATACATATAAATTATATATCCTCAATAACACATAAGATTATACAAATTTTTTCTATTAATATATCATATAATATACCTTAATTTAATATATTACTGTATATACCATAGTTTAAATATTACTGTAACATATATATTACAATATTTATATTCAATGTACCATATGGTATGTTTATTTATCTTTTGTTAAAACATATGATGGACATATACAAATATGCTATATTACTATAACATCTAAATTATATATCACATTTGACATGTAACATATGAACACATGATATCTTTTTTAATGTTTTAAAATAAAATACGCTAGACACATAAAAAATTTTATCATATGTAACACATAATATATACACATATTGTACCAATTTCATGTGTAAAGATCTTACATATTACTATAACATATAAATTATATATATATATATATATATATATCCTAAATAACATATAAGAACATACAATTTTTTATATCAATATAACATATAATATATCCCCTAATTTAACGTATTACTAAAGATATAATATGTTATGTTATTTTATGTATTGAAAAAAAAATAAAATAAAATACACATAAACAAATATATCACATATAAGACTTAAAATAAATACATATACTATGCAAATTTCTTACATAAAATTTTAATATATTACTATAGCATATAAAATATATACATTCTATATAACATATAAGAACACATATAAGTTTTATATATTGCTATAATATATAAAATATATATGATGTATTATTTTTATCTCGTATAATAAAATATATAATATACAAATATAACTATATCCTATATAACATATAAAATATATAGCCAATTCAAACTTTAAGACATATAAAAACATATGTAATATATCCTGTGTTATTATAACATATAAAATACATATCATATATAACATATAAAACACACACACGTATATATATGATATGCTATTTTATGCTTTAAAACAAAATATATAATATACATAAACAAATGCATCATGTATAAAAAGCAATAACAAGATTGAGATTAATAGGCAAAAAGTGAGGTTGCAAGAAAAAAATTGATGCAACGAAGAAAAAGAAAAGGTGAAAGTAATATAAGAAAATAAAAAGGTGAAAGAAGAGAAAAAAAAAAGAAATAGGCATTTGTTTAACCCATAAAATAAGTTATAAGTTAATATGATCAAAGGTTATAATTAATTCTAAATAAATTAATGGTCTAAAACTTGACGGGACCGATCCCGTCAATTAACTGACTAGACGAGAAGCTCCCAAAAAGAATATATAAATAAAAGGACAACTTTGAAACTAAACATAAAAACCATTAATTTTCAAAATCTAATAGCATTAATATTGAATTAAATTCAAATCCATGTCGTCGTTCTAGCAAGAGGGGGAGAAGAAAAGAAAAGAAACCCTTCATAAAATACCCTAATCCATTTTTTCATTTCCAAAGCTTAGGTATTGAGATCCCAATTCAAACAAATGAAAAGAAAATTGTTATTATTTTTTTCTTTTCACAAACGTGTGTATGAGGATGACTCTAGGTTCTATAAGTCTACCTGCATGTTATGTTGGATTTGATTGAGTTTTGACAATTATATAATAAAAAAATAGGGATTGGTTGGCTATAAAAAAGCAATATTATTGTCTTGCTTTTGTAATGTTCGTATAAATTTACTCCTACCATCATGTTATAACTTATCGCTAATTCTAATTTGGCAAGACTGAATACAAGAAATCTGGACTTAGCTTATGTGAATGAGGAGCGTGCAAAATAGAACATGATTAGTGGTATGTTGGGGTTAGATCCGGCATGACCACTCTAATATTTAAGTCAATAACCATGTTGATTTAATGATAATTGATGAGTATGGAAAGAGAGAGTCCATATGATATTACCATTCTTATGGAAGAGAAGAACATATATGGTTAGATGATCCTCAATGGTTGAGTGCACCATAAGAACATGGGAGAATGGACAGTCGATGATGTTTACAGTGCATGTGGGGTGGACCCACTAATCCACACTCACAGTGCTAAGCCTAACTAAAGAGAGTATACCGAGAGACACTGGACAAAGTGCCAACTAACTGCTATAGAGTCGATCAATATACCGAGCCAGGGTGAAAGGCAAAATAATAAAGCTTTGGGTCCTTACTTATATGAGTTGGACATTATCCCCTTGGGTCGAAGTAAGCAGCTAATGGTTTAGACTTGGTCAAGAAGCCTATGGTTCAAATTAGATCATCAAGATAACTAAACTTACTAAAGTAGTTTGCCTTCGTCTTCTTATTATAGTCGAGCAATTGAAGCTATCTAGGGCACTATTTTAAACTTCTTATACAATAAAACAAGAATGGAAGGCAAAGACCTTTCGGAAGATAAAGAAGATGAAGAAACTAAGTTTTCTCATCTTTAATGGAAACACTTTCCCTGATGACCTTATTTTTTATCCAATGAACTCCATTACATGGAGTGGAGGAATTTTCCATACAAAACTCTGCCAATGGGCTTTCAGCTAGGGATGCAACCGGGGCGGGTTTGGGACGGGTCATATAAAACCCGAACCCGCCCCGCTTCCCAATAGGGTTTCCCAAACCGTCCCGCGACCCTACAGGGTTTTCTATTCAATTCCCAAACCCGCCCCTATAGGGTTTTGACCCTGACCCGCCCCGCCCCGCGACCCGCTTAATTTTCTATACTCAACTATTTAGATTTATTATCTACCTCACATTTCAACAAGTTACAGATAAATATTTGTGACAATATCTTTCTAATGATTAATAATTTTTGGTGAATTAAAATCATATTTGGTATAAGATTATAAATTTCAAAATTTAGATGAAAATTTGGATACATTTATCAACAATTGTAAATGTAAAACCACGAAAAAAAAAAGAAGACCTAATAGTTTGAATAATGCTTATAGCATTCTATCAAAATTTAACTTAAAAATCCCCACTTTCAGTGCCTGACAGCGTGCTCGTCTAATCTCCAAACAGAGAATAGAGTCATCACGCACCACCGAAACACTTCCAGTAAAACGACGCTTCCTCTAACCCGATGATCGATGCCGAATATCTCTCTTGTCACTCTTCGGTGTGGTTAAAGCAAATACGATCATCACTGAGCACTATTAATCAATTACTTAGTTTAGTGAACCCAAAGAAAGATGTTTAACTGATAAACTTGTTACGAAATCAAATAAAATAAATTTTATAAATTACTTTAAATTCTGGTTCAGTAACCAGGTGAAAGCTAGCATCCAAATAGATCGAAACAAATAATTTTGAATTGAACAACCCATCTAATTATACATTTCAGGAAATTGGAGGAATCGGTTATTGGGAATATAGTGCGGAAAAAAGATATTAAAATGTGGAACCTACGAGAAAATGCGATGAATCCATGAGAGAAAATAGGGAAACTACACGTCCATAGGTACAAACTTATCAGGGAAAGTTGATTTTGCATCTTGTCATATTCCATGTGCTACGGAAAACAAACACAAGGAATCATAGTGGATGCATCGTTTTCAAAAATCTATCTGAACAAAAGTCCATAAAGAAAAATATTACATAATTGTGAATTTTAAATTTCAAATTTAATTTTTTAAATTATTTATATTATGACGGGTTCGGGTTACCCATCGGGTTTTTTTTTGTGACCCGAACCCGCCCCGAAACCCTATAGGGTCGGTAAGTAATTTTCCAAACCCGTCCCGTGACCCTATAGGGTCAGACCCTATAGGGTTTTTAACGGTTCGGGCGGGACGGGTACCCTATAATGACCCCCCCGGTTGCATCCCTACTTTCAGCTAAGCAAATCAGTAGAACTTCATATGTGCTTGAGTAACATCCAAGAGCTTTGAGAAGGAGTGAAGCTGACAGAAAATCTACTATGTTATTCTATCAAATCTTATTATGCCTTGTGTGAATTTTAGATACTCTTACAAACTATCAAATTTACAAATTTACAATGGATTTTTAAAGTACCATACTTATATACTTTGAAAAATGTTGATATTTCAAAAGCTTCCAAATACAATACTAAGTCAATATTTTGTATAAAGATATGTTTTTTATTGTTTGTAGGTGGGCTTAGCATCTAATCTAGGTTTTCTTTAATTAGTTTGACATTTTAAGTGATTAAAAGAAGATATACCGAATATTTGATTCACCTTAATAAACTATAATCACAAAATAAAAAATTAGCCCTAAAGCTAGAGAGTAGCCACCTTAGAGTGGTCGACCTTCGAATATTTTAAAATTTCAAGATATGTTATACAATTTTGATAGTAGTTAGAATATCACTAAAATTTTGCCTTATATTTATTATCCATGTTGATGAGAAAAAAAATTTGTGTTAATACAAATTTCTTACAGTTTTTAAGCTAATTGATGTTGGAGCAATTTTTGAGAATTTAAATGCAAAACTTAATTTATAACATGAAATATATGTCTGTAACATATCTACCCATATAAGGCAAGATAAAAATACGAGCGCTTGTTTTAATGAAGAATGTTTTCTTATTTGATGGGAACACCCTGTTTAAAGACAATCAATCTTAGTTTCTCTAAACAACTTACCAAGATTCCAAATTTGAGCAAAGCATCTAACCTTAAGAAGCTTATCCTTATATGTTGCATTAAGTTTTCTAGTATTGATGAGTCTATTGAACCCCTTGAAAATCCTGCTATCTTAAACCTTAGACACTACAAATCTCTAAAGACTCTTCCAAAGAGTGTCTTAAAGTTAGAAAGGCCTCTCCAAATTCTTGACATCTCTAGTTGTAGCTTGCATACACTTGCTAAAAACCAGCACATAAAATCACTTGAAAAGTTTGCAATTGTTGGAAGCAATTTATGGTAAAAAAGGGCTTTTCTGAAAGTCTTTTGATGTGGGTCCTCAATAAAGTCAAATTAAAGAGCTTGAGTGACTCGAATTACAAGGAACCAGGATAAACAAAAAAGACTAACATGAGGATTAAATAGGTCACCAGGAGTAGACTGAAAGCAAGATCAACCTTATGAGCAATTGATCAACCATGTTTGACCAGTTTACATTGAGTGTACGGAGGTTCTCCATAGAGCAACTATTAGTTATCATTTTTATTATTTCTTGTTATTTTCATTTTAAATTAACAATTAGTTATTGAGGGCTTATGTAATTATTAGTTCTATGTTAATTTAGTTTATGTAAACCCCTAAGTTTTTGGAATCGGTTCAGCATAAAACCCTAAACCGGAAGTCAAACAGAACCCTACAAGGTCAACAAAACCCTAGTTTACCGTAACCGATTAAGTCTGGCGTTGCCGTTTTCTTTGGCCCTGGAAAATGAAGTTGGGATAATTAGCTAGAATAGTTCGTAATAACCATAGGTTTTGTAAAAATATCAGTTTCGCAAATTTCAGGTGTCCTTTGAACCCGATTGAACACAGTTCTCGAAAAACGTGTCCGGGAGTCTGGAATAGTAAAAATATTCTGAATACACCGTTAGACTCGTAAAAAATATAAGGTTTTCAAAAATATCAATTTCGTAATTTTTCGGTAGCTAAAAATAACAGATATCGCATTTATACGCGTATTTTGTTACTACCGGTACTTTATTAGTCATATCTATCTTACATTATACTATTCATTACTATTCTACACTATTCTTTTCTCTCTACTTTTTCTTACACCTATTCTTACACACTCCATAACCTATAACCTTAACATTTTACTTTTCCCATAACTTTATTTCACATCTACCTTACACATTACATCTTTTATTTATCAAAAATCAAAAAAATAAAATCTTTTCCCCCTCTACATTGAAGTGGCCGGCGCCCCCCCTCTCTCTACATCCTCAATTTGTTTCAATTTTTCATTTATTTTAATCACACAAAAATTCACTCCACATTTTCCTATAAATACTACCCCCTCCTCTTTCACTTCTTTCACACATTCACTACCCACAAATTCATAAAAAACTCTCCCAAAATCTCCTCTCAAAACTCTCTGAAAATACCATTCTAAAACTCTCTCAAAATAATTCCACAATAACTTCCACCAACAACCAAAACCCATAATCAGGTACTATCAAAACCTTCTTAAGGTAACTACCTTCTTATAATTTCTTCTTCTTCATGTCATGTAACTTTACATGACCATAGTGTGAGTTTCCAAAGACTACAAGTTATGGAAGCTACATTATGTTCATGTATTGTTCTTGTTCATACAAATCCATTTATGTTTATGTTATTATTTTTATTATTGTTAATATATCTAAGTATTATTATATATATATATATATACATATTCTTTAGAGCATATAAGCTCACTTGCAATTTATTTACTTTTATGCAATGCAATTTATTTACTTTCCTTTGCAATTTATTTATTAATTCGTTGCAATTTATTTATTAATTCCTTGCAATTTATTTACTTATTCCTTGTTATTTTAAGACTAGTTTGTAGTCTTAGACTTATCTTCATCAAGTCAAAACAAGTTTTTCTTTATTTTATTTTATTTTATTTTGGGACTAGTCTACTTCTTAGTCCCGGGAGCCTTGAAAGAAGCTAAGACTCCAATACTTGATTTTATTACCTATATTATTTTGCTTACTACTATTATTCTCATAAGTCATGTTCATTTAGATTGTTGTCCAAAAATTTCAATTTCTAAAAATAATTAAACAAAAGAAGATTTTGACACTTGGAAATAAGTTTAAAAAAGAAGAAAATCTATGGTTTGGAAAACAAAAATAAAGTTATCTCTTTTCAAGTTACAGGAAGAAACCACTAAAATTTTAGAAACTACTTCTATAAAAAGTTTCTTAAGTCACATATTGTTCCACTTTTTATCAAGAAAATAAATTTTTATGCATGAATGATTTTTAGAAAAGGATGAGAAATTTTCAAATAAGGATTTTTGCAAATAAATAGACAAATGAATTTGTACAAGAAAAATGAATAGGAATAATGGTGTATTTCTAAAGAAAACTCCAAATAATATTAGTATAGAAAACTTAGAAGAAAGAAAATTTATTTTCAAAAAGCTACTTGGATATATATATATATATATATAATAATACCAACATAAAACGTTTCTGTAAAATAAAAAGAAACCAAATACTTTACTAACATGAATCCTTGTAAAGTAGATCTTTCAAAAACAACTTCAAAAACTGACATGATTTTACTTAAATAAAATAAATGGATAACCAACACTTGAGTATGAATGAATATGAGCTAAGTAACCATAAAAGAGAATTTTTCAACTATATTGATAACTAAGTGTTTATCAAACAAATTTTGATTTCTTGAGCCAAAGTTGTTTTGTAAAATCCGTAGTGAATTTTGTCATCACTATTTTGGAGCCTATATAGCTTTGTTTGTTGAAAATAATTTTGTAAATGGGTAGATCTTTTCGAGTAGGTAGAAATCGGTATATTATATGCACAATTCCGAGTTAAAATGACCAAGTTATGGCCATTTTCAGTTGGAACATTCCTTTATACTAACTTTAACGTTCTTTTGACATTGTTTTGTCAAAATTCAAGAAAATCATCAAGAAATACTTATTGTGGGTATTTTCTTTGGCTAGGTGACCCCGAGGAAGGATTCCTTTACCCCGTGGATTATTACGATTAAGTGGAGTGTGTGAACGACTCATTCGCTTAGAGGAATAGTCGACATGGCATCGTGAGTTTATTTCCATTAAATGCTATACTTGTTGTGCTTGTAACTTAATTGCATTAGAGTTAGGAAAAGATAAACCGATATGTATGTAAAATAATTCGTTGAAAGAATTTTTAAGAATATCGAAGCCGGAATTGTTTTAAATGTTTGTTTTAGTTTAGTATTGATTTGTATGAAATTCCTTGATCGCCTTAAATTTAAAAATAATTATGCTATGACTTTATAAATAAATGAATTCATGCATACCATGAAGTGAGTCACATTTCATTTTGGGTTATTATCCTTGGGTGAGAAGGATAGTAAGCTCATGTCGAAAGCAACACTTGGCGGGAGATCCAAAAGCGATTGCTTGGCGGCTTAAGGAAATTGCTTGGCGGAAGATCCGAAAGTAAGGTCAAATCAAGTAGATTCGGAATGCTTGGCAATGAGTGCTCGCAAGCTTAAAACTTTTTAAATTAAAACTACTTGTTTTGAGGATAAGTATCACCAAACCCCGAATGGAGGGCGCAAATGCATTCAACATATAGTTCCCGGAAAATTATATGCTTGTTTGCCCACGTGGTTGTTACATTACATTTGTTTATTTAATCAACTTGTTTGAAATCTTATTACAAGAAGTTATTTATGGAAATAGTTCTAACTAAGCCTATTAGCTTATGCCCCGATAGATATCTTTTGCAGTTTCCCTACTTATGGTTAAGGCAATGTGGACCCTGCGGGCAGGTAATCTCTTTTGGATAATAGACATTTAGATAAAGTGTACTATTAGTATTGATGTACGAATACTCATGTAATAAATTAGTGATAAAAGGGATATGTCCCTAGGTTTGTAAAGCCATTGATATGAATGAATGATTATTATGAATCCTCTTTTCTTAATGTGTTATTTATATCTTCTTAAACTTCATAATTCCATATATGGTCCTCTAAAGTTGTGAAACTACACCTTACACTTAATATAAAAAGCTTTTGGGAATGGCTAAGGTAGTCATACTTAAGCTTTAATATTGAGTGTAGCGGACTGTCACGTTTAGGGTACCCATTGGGGCGTGACAGTTTATGATTTTTCCTTTTTCTTTTTTTGTTTATAAACTTTCCTTTTATATTATTACTACATAAAGCGTTGTTTCTTAAGGCCTAGGCTGTCATGTATAAGATTAAGAGAGCTTCGATGACATTAATGACTATTGATAATATTTTTTTATTGCTTTTATGTTTACACCAATAGTTCTTGGATTGAGCCAAATGATTTATTGGTCCAGGGTTGAAAGGAGATCATTCTCCCACACTTGAAAGTGTCAAATGTCAATCATAAATGTCAATCTGTTATGATGGCTATCTCTTTTTGATAAAAGAGATGCGTTTAGTTCTCAATGACTGCGGAAGAGTATTTGTTTTCAATAGATCGTCAGATATTAGTGAATGCATTTAGGATCAACATGTGTCTGGTTAAATTAGACTGCAATACCTTTGTTTGAGAAAAAAAATGGTTTTAGTAGATAATACAAGCCATATATAATATGTATGTATAATACATTATATATATGTGTGTGTGTGTGTGTGTGTGTGTGTGTGTGTGTGAGTGTGTTGTTGTGTATTACCTATTGAATATTCTTTCTTGTTTTATTTCATGCATTCACAATTGTTGTCAAGTGTCTTTCCCTTATTACCTATTGAATATTCTACCCTGTCTCAATAAAAGGGATTGCTTTGTTCATCATTTTCAAGTTGTTTCTACATCTTATTTTTATTGTTTTCAAATAAACTATTTGTTAAAAATAGATACATATGAAAAATAGGCATTTATACTCATAAACAGATCGATCATATCAAATATAGATAAGATATACATACTGATCAGATAGACAATAAAGTAAGAGATATTTGGTGTTTTTACTCTTTATATTTTCAATCTCCACCACCATAACTTCTCTTTTAAAATTATAACTGCTCCCTCTTTTTAATTATGTTATTAAAATGATTTTATGATGCTCCCTCCTTTTTTTTTCCCTAAAAAGTTTGCATTAACATTTTATGTATGAAAAATAAAGAAATTATGCTATATATAATAAATTTTCAATATAAATCAAAACTATTTAGAGTTATTTTTTATGGTTAAACATTTTAATATTTTACGATAAAGGATTCATAATCATAATTTACTCATGCAAAGCAAGTGCAATATCCACTAATACGCATATAAGTTATATGATGGTTTTACATAAAGTCAACATTACATCTAATATATCATCTACACCATCCATGAGATATTGAGCAATCATTTCTTGTTAATTAAAAGAAGGGATAACACATAACTGATATCTAAACTTTAATAAATATACAATTAAGTGCTTGAACTTTGAAATTGATTAATCTAGTGCCTGAAAAACTCTAAAATTGACTAATTTAATACATGAAAAAACTTGACGAAAAGTATTGTTAGCATGCACAAAAAGTTCTTTGATGTATTAAATTAATTAATTTTAAAGTTTAGGTACTAGATTGATCAATTTTAAATTTTAGGTACCTAATTGTATAATTTGTAAAAATTCAGGTATCATTTGTGATATTAACCCTTATGGCAAGCTTGGTACACAGAATGAACCGCAATCGTGATTCTAGCTTCTATTCCCTTTCTCAATGTTTGGAAAGATTTAAAAGCCAGAATTGCAATTCCTTTAAATCAACGATTCCGACGTTTAGAAGAATTCGATTCCGCTTTTTCATAAAAGGAATTTGGTTTCGCCTTCTCAAAAGGGAAATCGCGATTCCATTCTATATTTATTAATTTTTATTGTTTTAATCATATTTTTATCCTATACATATTCATTATCTACATTTATTATAAATGATATGTTTTATAAGTTTTATTAAATAATTATTGTATTCAATTTCATTCCGTGAATGTATCTAAATAACATAATGGATTTGTTATTTTCATTCCAATCTATTCCATTCTATTTTTTCAATTAGAATTCATTATATTCCAAACGATTGCATTTTGACATTAAAAGAAATACAAAATATCCTTTAATTACTCCATAATTCAAGATTATTTAAGAAAATTTTAAACATGAACAGTTGTTGTCATTCGTTGTATTTCAAATATGGTCTGTTATCCATATTAATTCTAGAATCCTAATTATACGGACCTGTCATTTTATTATGGATCCTTTTTTTGGTCGGATCAATAAATTGAAAACAATGTGTTACATCGAACCCATTAAAATGTTCCGCATGTAACAGAGTGAAATTTCTGGGCAAGTTTCCTTTGATATTGATCGGTATGCGCAAACTCTGCACCAAGAAATCCGAACAATTACCTTCACTCGCCAACTGTGCAGCCTTTACTTTACGTAATACCACTGCATTTATGGCCGTTTGTTTTATTGTATTCTGGTCCTTTTAGTATTATATTTTTATTATTTTTAAATAAATATTTATCAAAAAGTAAATATCAATAAATAATTGATAATTTTACTTATCAACAGATATGATAGATATGATATAGATAAATTACGGATACAACTCTAATACAGATACGCTATAAATAAAAATTAAGACAATCCAAACAAAACTTAGAATTTCTGACTCTTTGATTGCACGAAATGAGCTTCACAGAGCATGTATTTCCGAGATTATTATTTTACAGGACATGACTTCTCCCTACATTCAAACGAAGTGTTGAAGATTTGTGAAACTTTAAAAGCCAGCTTTCAATCACAATCACATGGTTCCCGATACTGTAATTCAATCAATATAACATTAACGTCCCCTAAATATTTAACACCTAGTCAAACCTCAAAAATCACATATATTAATAAAGTATTCAACATGCTCCCATTAGATTGCTAATAATAGAAATTTTGGATACCTTATGCTCATCATGCATAAATTATGATATTATTACATCTCGAAACAGCCATTAACGTACGTTTCTGAAATTTTTATCAAAGCAATTGGTGGATTGTTACTTAAACCGACCCCCTTAAGTGGATTTCATCTTGCTTTATGAATATTTCTTTAAAGAAAACAAAAGAAAAGAAAAGAGAAAACCTCCTAATGTTACTAAACATTACGCCACTTCTATTTTCACACTACTCGAGTACTTTTGATACCAAGTAGAATATTAACAAGAAAGTTATCCATTAATAGATAATTAATTATTTCATCCTTGTTTAACTACATAGTACTGCTTCACACAAACACAATAAAGAAAACCTCGTATTTCCCCCTTTGACCTAGCTAGTGATGGTTCAAAATTAGGCAGACCCGTTGTTATTATTTTCAGTCTTTAGGATTGCTATTATCATCAATCAAATGGGGTTGAATCCCATCCAGCATATATTTTATAAAGTAAGCCCTTGATAAATATTTAAGAAATAATGTCACATTTAGTACTTAGATTTTAGTTTATTATTCAAGGGTTAATGTCACAAATGGTATTTGAACCTTGACAAAATATGCAATTAGGTACTTGATCTTTAAAACTGATCAATTTAATACTGAAAATTGAAAATTTATCAATTTAACACATGAATGAATTTTTTGTGCACTTCAACAGTACCTCCATTAAGTTATTTTAGGTACTAAATTGATCAATTTCAAATTTTAGGTATCATGTATGATATTAAACCATTATCAATTAAGAGTTAATGTCACGAAGAGCACCTAAACTTTGGTGAAATATATAATTAGATACTTGAACTTTAAAATTGTTTGATTTAGTACTTGACTTTGAAATTGATTAATTTAGTACTTAAAAGCTTAACAAAGGTACTAAATTAATCAATTTTAAAGTTAAGGTACTAAATTGATCAATTTGCAAGTTTAGATATCTAATTGCATATTTTATCAAAGTTAAGGTACCTTTTGTGACATTAACCTTCTATTAACTATTTGTACTTTTTAGGATTAACGTTACGAATTGTACCTAAATTTTAACAAAATATGATACCCAAACTTTAAAATTGATCAATTTAATACATAAACTTTAAAGTGGATTGATTTAGTACTTGAAAGAACTTTTCATGCACGCCAATAGTACATTTATCAAGTTTTTTTTAGGTACAAAATTGATCAAATTTTTTTAAATATTAAATTGATTAATTTCAAAGTTCAAGTTCTAACTACATATTTTGTCAAAATTCAGGTACTATTCGTGACATTATGCCCTTTTCTTATTATCGACTATGACACCTAATTACACTTTTTGATATCATTTGCACCATCTAATTTAAGTTTGTGTTAAGTTTTATGTTCATTTGACTTTTATAGCCGATTATGAACTATCCAATGTCAAAATTATTATTTTGTTGAAATTATTTCACTTAAAATATATGATTTTTTTTTAGGGCTAATGTCACAAATGATACTTCAATTTTAATAAAATGTGTAATTAGGTACCTGAATTTTAAAATTGATCAATTTAGTACATGAAAGAACTTTTATGTACGAAAATAGTATCTTCATCAAGTTCTTTTAAGTACTAAATTAATCAATAAGTTTTTTAAGTACTAAATTTATTGATTTTAAAATCCAAGTATTAAATTGATCAATTTTAAAGTTAAGGTATCTAATTGCATATTTTATCAAAATTCAAGTACCATTCATAACAATATTCTTTAAGTACCTGAACTTTAAAAATAATCAATTTAATACCTAAACTTTTAAATTGATCAATCTAATACTTAAAAACTTTTTACATATGTCAATAGTACCTCTGTCATATTGGGTTAAAAATGTCATGTAGAATGATGGTATTAGGTACTATTGGTGTAAACGAAAAGTTCTTTTAAATATTAAATTGATTATTTTTAAAATTTACATACCTAATTACATATTTTGTCAAATATTGTGATATTAACCCTTTTTACAATTATGGATTACCAATTACGTTGACTTTGTCTTAAGAGTTCACATCTGGTTATTCTAATTGCATCTGAGTCTCTTGAGCTTCTGGTCGATGTTGCAACCCTTAAATTCATGCCGGCCTACTTCAGCCGTGTTTCTCGTCTTTGAAACGATGTCCTGGAGTGTAATTTTCATCAACAAACAGATCTAATTGTTTTATGCCAAATCCTCATCAAGTTCACCATTTAAAATGTTGATAGAACTACTAAAGAGTGCTCATATACTTTATGCACTAATTATTAATCTCCTTTTACTTAAGTTCTTTAGATACAAAGAAAATTTTCAATATAAATCTATTTTACACCCCGGCTTGAAAACCCATATAACCAATCTTGAACTTTAGGGGTAAATCAATCAACTCAATTATGTTGTTAATAATATAAAGCCAATAATGTCATCAAATTAATGGCCTCTTTTCAAAAAAACTAACATTAGAGAAGCATAATTTCACTAAAACTTTGAGGGTTATTTTATATTTAGAAGCTAAAAGAATCAAGTTAGTTTAGTAGCATGTGTGTTCTTTTATCGAGAAGGTCAATGATCAAGTACAAATGAAGCATTTCTTACTCGTTTACATCTTCTTGGTTACATGATTTTGTCATCGCTAGATTTCTTTGTAGAGTTTATATCCTTAACTTATTGAACATCCTTTTTCTATAGGTGTATTTTTAATCACGTAGTTTGTTTTCAAATTTCGATTTTTATTATTTCCACAATAAGATGCTAGATGCTAAATCCTTTTATTTCATAGGATGAGCATTTTCAACAAATACATGTGCAAAGCTTTAGCAACTTATTTACATCACTTTGAATCGTTAACTATGTAGTGAGCAAGACATCTTCGTACTTCAAAGTATTTCAAAATAAGTCCTTTATAGAGTCTAATTTCTAAGATGGAATTTTATTTATAGCATATCTTAATAATGCAATCTCCCCATAAGTGCTATGGCAATTTTGCATTTAATATCATTAAATTAACTAAAAATACATCTTTTCCATTTATGTCTCTCAAATCCTATCAATTTACACCTTTAAAATACTACCATGTATGAGGTTAAGATTGCAAGGAAAAAAATGTCTTAATAATGTCAAAAGATACTTCAAGAATTTAAATAATTACAACCATTATTTTTAAATTGAAGAAAACTCAAAAGAGGAAAATTAAGATGATCCAAATCCAAATCAACCATATCCATTAAGGTCCATTTATATTTATTAGCTAATCATTATTGATGATTTATTCCATAAGGCTCACAAATTTAACGCAAAATGCACATAACCTCTCTAAAATTTTGACCTCAGTATAGATAAATCCCTAAATTTTTAAATATTACAAATGTATGGTAGGGTTGCTACAACGAGCCGATCACGTACAATAGCATGGCATCAATTTGAGAGAAGTCTTGAAATGATAACATGTGTATAGATATTATAAAAACAGGCATGGAGAAGGAATAAGCAAACCTGATTTCTCAAGTATGTAAGTGTGACAGAATATCAAATTAAATAGATTTGATCGTTCTTAACTCGTTCTTCTTGAAGTGGATGTCTTGATCTTTTTCGGAGATGTTCCAGTAGAGTTTCCGCGTTACTCTAAAACTTGACAATACGTAGAATCTTACCCAAATAAGGAGAGGAACCTCCTATTTATAGATGGCGGAAATTGATGCCAACAATTGGATAGCACTCGAACGAATGGTCAAGATCAAGTGTTACTGGTAACTATTAAATCATTTCATAATGATTCGATGGTTAATATTAAAGCTTCCTTTTCTTATAATAGTGGACTAGGCTGGAAATAAGCATGATGGCTTTTATTATATAAAAGAAACTTAATTTCAATATAAAAAAGATGAAGACTTATCTTAGCCCACATAAGTCCTATTTTTTTTTTTTTCAAACAATGCCTATATTAACTTGGAAAGATATTTTTGGAGTCTACTTTTCACGTACGAGAAAATCGAATTAACCTGAAAGCAGAATAAATCGATCCAATGATCTCCGTTCCAAACCTACTGAGCTAAATCTGCTTATGACATCTCTTATTGATTCGGTCTTCTAAGCCCTATCACTAGCCAGAAGACCAGCCCATGGCATTAAATAAGGTCAAAAGCCAATTGTCGAAATGACCCTTTACAACAAATAATCTCCAAAAGTTGAAAATGGATCCTCTTAACTTTAAATTGGTACAAGGACAACTCTTAAACTTATCAAATATGCAACAACCTCTAATTTGTCATGTTTTAAACCTAAAAGGAATGCCAATGATAGTTAGCTCAGTTAATAAGGACGAGCCTTGATCTATCAAAATGGTAAGATTCAATCTCTGTTGTTGATGTTAGGACCTTATTGGTAGGTCGCCATACCCCATCCAAAGAATGGTATGGTGTGCTAGAGTTGCATACCCTACAAAAAATATAAAAGAGGGGCGGTGCTTTGCTTCCTAAGGTGGTAACCAGAGTCAAAGCCACTCAAATTTTTTGAATGAACAAAAATGAAAAATAAAAACCTACAAGGTGTAACAACCTCTCATGTGTCTTTATGTGTTAACAACAATATATATGGCTTGAAAACCATTATTCTCCCTCATTTCCCCAATCTTGAACACTTAAATCACTAAAACTCTAAACACGGATAGACTATGAAGCCTAATAAGTAATCATCATGCAAATTACGCATTTATGTCATATCGAACTCACACTTAAACAATTATACCAACTCATATATAATTACACATAATGTGCACAATTTAATTGAGTTTCTTATTTATAACAATAGGGAAAATTACAATCAAGAGTATTAGTATTTAGAGACAAATTTAATTAAGGGATTAAACTATTAAGCAATTAAAATAGAAAATCAATTTATCCAAAGTTGTTTAAGTAACCATTAAATTGGAATTACTAGAATGTTTACCATTTGAACCACTTAGCAAAATATTAATTCTCTATTTTGATCACTTAAAAGTTTGATCTTTAGTTTTATACGTCTAATATAACATTGATCTTCTATTTTATTACTTGAAAGTTTGATTCTTATATTAAACTCAACACCAAATGTTGATCCTCACTTACAAATTTTCCATTTCAAATGGAGGGCAACAAGCATAACCAAGGTAAGGTCCTTGCATATTTGATTATCGACCCATTGATCCTAAATCCCATAACTTAATACTAAGGGATATTTAAAACCATATTGTTGGTAAACATCTCCTATTAAGTTAACTACCCATATTTTCAAGTAATAATTCAAACTATTGCCTCCATTTATAGTAGTGTGCCATACCACTATTATAACTTGTTAATAGCTTATCTACAAATGTTCGAACCTAATCAAATTGGCTCCACTATACTAGTAAACTGCATATCTACAACACAAGTTGCATCAATGTCTAAACTAAAAGCTATTTCATTTCAAATGTTAGACCCTCAATAGATAACAAATACCCAATGTAGAACCCCTTTTTTTTCTAGAATGGTTAAGCATAAACAATAACTTAAGACTGGATAATTACATGTTAACTAATTTATACTTACATTGACAACCATACACTCAACAATATCATAATTAGTACTCGCTCACCAAATTCTAGTCCTAATGATGGAGAAGAAACCTATAATCACATGCTAACTAATCAAAATTAATACTTAAATACACTTAAAGATCCCATTCTTAACTGTTAAAATCGAAATAAACCCAGTGATCGATCATAAGATGAAGCATTCAATGAAGGTACAAGTACTCTTTTACCTAATGTCTTTGATTATATAATGAACCCACCAACTAAATAACTAAGGTGATTTTCCACTTTGTGTCGAAGCAATTGCACATTAGCAATCTTTCTCTAAATTTCATCCCCATGTTTTGGGGTTTCTACTTAAGGCACCTGTATTAAGTCTTCAATACCAAAACTATCCTACAATTTAGACATTTATAATTTTCATATTAAAAATACATGAAGACTGTAACTTATAGAAGCCAAAAAAAGGGGGAAAAGAGGTTAATTCTTAACTTCAATCATGAATCTTCATGAAAAGTTCATGATTTACAAATTAAACAATGTATTTGATAAACAATGGCAAGATAACGACAACTAACAATTGTTGTCCTCAAATAATTGTATTTTTTAGTTGTGGGTTATTAATTTAAAAAGATTCGTACTCAATTTTGACAAATTAATCGTCAAAATTTCACCAATCCTCTAGACCCAAATGCAACCCAACAAGATCTTCCACTCGAAGGGAAGATCAAATCAAGTCTCTTTCCTAATCGACAAAGCTACGGTCCATTTCTAGTATGTGGTTGTCATGACCAAACTCAAGCAATTATAACTAGACTCAAGAAAGACAAGTAAGGATATACCCACTCGGACACAAGAAAGGCAGCATATATCCCTTAATCACAAGGATTAGGTGTGTGTGGGGGTCTTAGGGGGAGGACTTTTGTAGAAGAAGGAAGAAACATCCACCATAAGTTATTTACTAGATTCTATTACTTTGAATACAGAGGCAATTTACTTCTCTCCTAGCCACTTTTAAATTGTTGGAACTATGTTTCATACTTCCTATATACCGCTACTAATTAAAGTATCAGAGTGTCTACGTCTAAACCATTTTGGATGCTACTTAGTTTACTTTTGTTTCTTATGTAGGCTAAAAAATACCTACATCAAATAAGGGCGAGAGAAAGAGATCAATCTACCCTTTCCAAATTTTGGTTTTATCACAAAATGAATGAATCTCCATTACTTAAATAAAAAGGAGATAAATTACAATTGCATGATTTAACCCTTAAAAATTTTGAAATTTCACAAACCTATATTTTTTCTTAAAAGTTCTCACTTATTCCCTAAAACAAGCATATATCTTATTTTTCCTAACATGACTCTCTATGTGTAAATTCAGTTGACACAAGCATTAGTGTAGCAATTAATTAATTGTTTTTGTTAATTAGTTAAATTTGATATAGTTTTATAAAACGAATTAATTATAGGTGAATTGGTCTCCAAAAACTTAAACTATAGCTTTGATTGGTAAATGTTGAAATATAGGAGACTAAGTACACAAGACATTAAATCACTTCACAGTAAATTTATATAATTTTTTTCAAAATATAAAAAGAAAAGAGTGACCAAATTCCATAAGCAAACTCTATGTACTACCAAAACTAAACAAACATCAAAATGTCAAAACTTTGAATATTAAGTATAATGAGTGATGATATGATTCATTTACATAATAAGGATAACTCCCAGAACCTTACAAATCAATTGAAGAAAGAGACGGAGAGGAGAGGGAGGGAGGAGAGAGGGAGGGAGGGGAGGGAGAAACTCACTTATGGGTAGTATCGTCAAACTACAAGAAGAGATGAAAGTGTCCTACATAATAAGAAGAGGACTAAGCAAAGTGTGTATTTTGGTGCAAAAGTTGTGGCGGTTCGAAAATGGAAAAATAGATGATATATTTGTTATTGAGGTAGGATAAGTTGATTAAGAGACCTACTTGTTTTAAGTTTTTTTATAAAAAGGAAGGTGAAGAGTAAGTAAAGAAATAAGAGAATTAGTGGAGGTAACCATAAGGAAAAGGAGGTTTGGGTACTCGGACTTAGAGACTTAAGATCACATTTAAATGCATATGAGAGACCATAACTTACACATAGGTAGGGAATTTAGGGGGAAAGGAAGAAATTGGAGTCTATTTATGTTGTAGGACAACAAATGCTACTTTTCAAAAACAAATGAAATGTATATAGCTTTCAAAATGTTTATGAATAATCTATACAATTTATCTAATAGAAAAATCAGGAGGAAAAATTCATTTTCACCTCTCTTTTTTAAATTTTCTTCGAGGCCATATCATAATGGGAGCTCAAAAGTAACATTTATTAGTAATCTATCAACATGCGTTGCCACTTGCATATGCAGGGTAAGTTTCATCAATGGTATCTGAACTTTTTCGATTATAACATAATTGTACCTAAGGAAACTTTTTTACAGAAACAATACCTAAACTCTTTCAAAATTTCACATAAAGTACATTTGGACGGAAAATCTCCATTTTTCAATCCATTGGCTGATATGGCAATAAAAAATGACTAAAAATAATTTTTCGTCCATTTTGGCAATTTTCTTCACTCTCTCTCTCTTCCACCTCCCACAGCCCCCCCCCCCCCCCCCCCCTCCCTCGGCCCCACTCCTCCTCCTCTTCCTCTAGAAGAACAAATACGATTAATGGAGCTTGAAAGCTCCAATTAATCCATCAAAAATGTTACAAAAAATTATAACATGCAAAATCTACCTCCTCTTTTATTAATCAAGAAAATTTAATAAAATTTCAACCTCTAAATTTTAAACCAACATCATAGATTTTGGAAACAAAAGGTTGAATAGAAATATGATTAAATACAAATATTCCCCCAAGGATGCTCACATATTTGTATATGTATGTGATGTGTGTGGAATATCATTATTTTTGCAAGATACAATTGTTGCACATCCATTTGTGGGCATCGGTAGGTGTATGAATAGATGCTTTCTTAAATACACAACCATACATGTCTTTAAAATTTTGGACTTTTAAACAATTAAATGGTGGAGCTTTAATGTTCTTATTTTTGAAATTTTGGGAGTACAATGCGATCAGGAATTACAAGTCAACTCGCTGAGTTCGTGGAGAGTTTTGATTAACCCTACTATCTTTTTTGAGCAAAATAATGGAAAAATGAAAGGAAAAAAAAAAAGAACCTTTACTTTTCTAGTGAAACTAGTAAGTAATTTCAAAAAATGAGAATCGATTACTCAATCAAGTCTAAAATCAAGAACTTTAAATATTTAAGACCCTAGAAAATTTTGATTTTGAGATAAACCAAGAACATATATGTTCAATCCAGAATATAAATTGGCCACTATAACATTTCCTGAACCAAAAAGGAGAAAAAAAAAAACAAGAAGCTGCCAAAATTTTAAAATCATATTCACGTTTCACGTAATGGTTTGGGTTTCAAAGGAAGGAACATGAGACAAAGAGAGAAAGACTAGATTTTTAGAGAGAGAGTCATGGTGGCTACGCTTGAAATTTAGATATATATATATATATAGAGAGAGAGAGAGAAGAAGATGATGATGATGGGGAAGGAAGAAGGTGGGTAAGAGAGAGAGTTCTTCTTCGTCCCTTATTTCAGTTTTCCTTTAGGTCCAAAGTAGAGGAGGAAAGTTAAAGCCAATCGGCCATTCATGACCTTTTTAAGGAGATCAAATGTTGGGGATGGTTATGAAGGTGTTTGGGGCTCATGTTGTGGGTTGATGATTTTTAGAGAGAGAAGGGATTGAAGTTGAAGATGAGTCTTGAGAGAGAGAGAGAGAGAGAGAGAGAGAAAGGAAATTTTAAAAGATTTTTTTTTTTTCTGATTTGAATAAGAAGAAGAAGAAAGAGAGGGGCAAAAGAGAGTGAGAGAGAGAGAGAGAGAAGAGAAAGTTAAAAAAAAATCTTTTAATAGGTTTTGGGTTCTACAATTCAAGTTTCTTTTGTATGCTAAATTTTTTAGTAACATTTTTTATGTGTTAATTGGAGCTTTCAAGCTCCATTAGTGGTGTCTATTCTGGAGAAGAAGGAGGAGAGAGAGAGAAAGAGAGAAGGGAAATTGAAAAAAATAAAAAATTACCAACACGAACGAAAAATTAATTTTTTTAATCATTTTTTATTGCCACATTAGCCTATGAATAGAAAAATGGACGTCTTCCATCCAAATGTACTTTATATGAAATTTTGGAGAAGTTGAAATACTGTCTCTATAGGAAAATTTCTTTAGGTATAATTCTATTACAATAAAAAAAGTTCAGATACCGTTGATGAAATTTATCTTGCATATGTATAAAAAAAGTAATCTTTTTTTAATGTATTTTTATTAAACTAAAATATCAAGAAAAAAATTATATCAAAAAATATGAACATTTAGAAGTGAATTCATTTAAGGTATTAACATTTAACAAAGTGAGTATAAGGTATTAATAATTGAATATTGATAGATAATTAAAAAAATTGAACTGAAAGTCAATCCAAATATTGATACCTTAAATAAATTTTACAAAACATAAATATCCCAGTTTATACACTTTGCGAAACTTTTATACTTTTTTTTTTAAATATTCAAAATGTTAATACCCTAAATGAACTTATTTCTAATATCGATACTTTCTAGTATAATCAAGTGTTATTTACTTTACTAATTTATCAACTTTTAGGGAATTACTTATAATATTTAAAAATTTAGTCGGTAAATTCCCACTTAGAAAGTTTAGAAGGGCTAATTGAAAATTTATCCTTTTTTTTTCCCTTTTCTTTTTCCAGTGCTATAACTCTTCCCGATGGAGATGGTATTTGTTCTGCGAGTCTCATATCGACGCCACTTTGTTATTTATTCAAACAATTTTTTATGATTTTTTTTAACATCTCTAACTTTAGGAATAGTCTTAAAGTCTTCTATCATCTCATCGCAGAATCATTCTATAAATAGTATTATTATTAATTAATTATAAAAAAATTAGTAAAAAATATTAAAAGCTTTAATCATAATCCAAATAGATTTGAATCATGATATAACAACCACCCCATAATTGTAAAATTTTCCATATTCTGATATCAATAGTGTAATGACATAATATCTATGTATCTCGGAGTTAAAAAAAGTTCATTAAAACATTTCTGTGTACTCGTTCTGTGTGTGTACGTATATAAAGTTTTACGTAATCATAATAATCCTAAAAGCAGATTAAAAAGTGAATTGTTTTTTCTTTTTTTTTTTTTTTCTTTTTTTCGGTATTTATACCGGACACTCGTCGTCCTTCTCCTCATCATAATCGCGTGCCTTTTTCTACCTATAATTATCTTTTTCTCTTCATTTTCTTTTGTTTTTTCTTTCCCCTTTTTGGGTTCTATAACAGCCATTAGAGTCAAGATATGTTTTGAGTGCCGTGATCCCACTGAAGATTCTATGTCTTTTAAATTATAGGGGAAGAAATCTATAAACTAGGAAGAAGTTTCCATAATTCTATATTATCTCTTAGTCAGAATGGATTCACATATTTTTTTTCTTTTCTTTTTTATAAGTAAGGAAACCGAAATCCTCAATCTTAACTATTAAGGTTTGCTTGAATTATTGTTGGATTTCGATGGTGTCATATTTGTATTTGATTTGTATTTATAATTTATTTATATCATATCTATTTGATCAGTTTATAGTAAAAATGTTATTTTTTTATCAGTATCTATTTTTCGATAAATATCTTTTTACAAATGATAAAAACATGATATTAAAATGATCAGAATACGATAAAACAATAATAACCCAAAAGGAAGGTCTCCTACGAAACTAAACTATAAAGAAACAGCAAGACTTATAATGTTATGAGATGTCTCACCATAGCTGGCTGCAGAACCCGCGCGGTCCAGTTTTGTTTACTAAACAACAAATGAAAATTCGAGTTTGATGCAGAATTATCGTATTGCAAATCTCATCCCTTCAAAAGACGACTTCATATAATTATTCTAAACTGATCTTTGAAAAGATCGGTTTATAAAAGATAAATTTAATTTATCTATTTTTTAAATTATTTTTCGTATTGTGGTATTTTTATAAATTTTTCAGAAAAACATTATAATTTTTTCTTTCCTTCTCCTAATTCCTTCTGCAATTTTTTCATAATAACATTTTATTTATGTTGTTAAGAGATAAATTGAGAGAGAATGATTTCAATCTCGCACTTTCCTATCGTATAATTATTAGTTTATTACTACACACGGGAACACTGGCGCCGTGGAGTTACAAAGACAAACAAGATAAGATTTGAATTTGCACTTGGAAAAGGATAAGAAAAGAAATCCTCCAAATTAGAAAAAGGCCAAAAAAAAAAAAAGTGCTCATACTGCGGAACAAAAAGGAAAATCCCGATGGGTCTGTTTGTTTTAGTTTTTTTCGGCAGATACAGACACTTTTTCAAACTTTTTGCTAACAAATTATTTATTAAGAAATAGATATAGATAAAAAAAAGTTGACAGTTCTCATCAAAAGATCAAATAGAACAAATATAGATAAAATTTAGATGCAAATCGGATATATTTACACATTATTTTAAAAAGATATAAATACAGATGAAAAACAGAAAATCCAAACAGACCTTCGTGGGCTGAGACTTGGACGAGAACGGTCTGAATATTCCAACTACAAGCATAAAACCACGTTTCAAAAGACTAGGTGGGGACAATTTCCAATTCTAAGTTAGTATGACATGAATATTCAATAATTAATGTTTAGACGCGACCTACGAAAGCAAAAACATTAATTCTTGTCTTGTTAAGAGTCAATTTTCCCTCAAATGGCGCTCCCTTTTAATGATCATCCTTTATTTCCTCTGGAATTTAACATCGGTCGACCCAACCCAGTATGGGTCATGACTCATATTCTAACCCTATTAGAGTAAGAATCATATAAAATATATAAATGTAAATGGGTTTCAAATATATAAATGTAAAAGGGTTTCAAATTATATAAATATTATTATTTATATAAGCTAGACTTTTTGAGTTAAGTGGCAATCTGAAGACTTTAATTGTAATTGAGATGATCAAAGAAAAATTGATATTAGTACAACCAATTGGCTTGGTTTGTCCATCATACAACCTTTCTCATCATGACTCATATATTAAAAGGTACTTATCTTGGCTATCAATTGTCAACATGATCCGTCAATGGCCAAATTTTATAAATATCCCAAGTCGCTTCTATATGAATAATAAGAGAAATTTGATAGAAACATTAAGATATTATCAAACTCCTATTTGAAGAGATCAAAACGCCTATTTAATTAACATGATAGTGGAGTTTGATACTTGATTGTTCCTTCATCTATCATAAGTGCATATGAGATAATTGAGTAGCATGCTCAAGACTACTTCTACTTAAATTCATACGTTTAGAATAAACATGATTAAATAAATATCGTGATGTGATGGAAATAAAAAGCTAGGGTTGTGTTTTTCCAAAGCCAATCCTTCCTATAAATAGACCCTAGACCCCACGACCTTGTCACACCTTTTCCTCAACAAAACCCTAGGTAAGTGGGTCTTTCTCTAGTCTATTTCAATCATCCTTTTTAATTCAATCTTTCTAATGCGAGTTGTTCTACAGATTTAAAGGAGATCCAAGATTTGTGATGAAACCCTAGAGTAATTGGAAATCTGGGAGACTCTGATTCAAAGGAAAAAGTGAAATAGCGATGAAATTCCTAATTTTTATTTTATAAGTGTATTGTTGAATTTAAGCATGATATATATATATATATATATGATAGTGAGTTTAATTTTGATGAGTATTATGATGTGTGAAAGTGTAGAATTATTTAAATATGTTAGATTAATTATTTATTGAGTTTGTAAAATATTAATATGCCTTAGAGTGTGTTATTTATGCTATGAATAAGTGGAATGTGTATATATAAATATCCTTAGGTAGCAGAAAAATAGGCTAAAAACTTAGCCATTAAACCTCCATTATGTGCCTTAAGACAAAGATATTAATTAACCCAAAACAAAGTCATTAAGCCTTTAATGTCCTCATGCCCTTAAAGTCAACATAGGATAAACTTAAACTACTTAACCTCTAAAAATTCGGCCAAAAATCCCAGACCAAACCAAAAGCCCTCCATTTGCCCTAAAACTTCTTCTTCTTCACTCCAAAAAGGCTCCCAAGGTGAACCAAGTTTGAGACTTGATTTTCTACAACATCCATCATCAAAAGCTTGATCTAGAGTCATTAAACCAAGCCTTGAAGTTCTTGTGGCAAGTGTATTCTTCAACTTTCTTTTCTATGCATGAATATGTAGTCTTGATGCCATATTTGTTTAAATTCATGCTCCCTGATGTTTTGATGGTATATGATGTGTTATAGGACTAGAGTGGTTAGTTTTATGTGTTTTAGGATGAGTTTTGAAGTGTTGGAAGTGTTGGTGAATGCATGTGGCTGGATGACCTAATATTGAAGATGATGTGAATTTGAAGTGTAATTGATGTTTGATGGAAGTTGGAAGAAGATGATGAATAGTTATTTGGAGTTGATGAAGTTTTGGAGATGTTTGGTGTTGTTTGAATGATGGGATGATCATGTAACAAGCTTTAGAGTAACTTGGAATGAGTTTAAAAAACTTTGAGAGGTGTAAAATGCACTTTGAAAACAGGGGATTTCGTCATTTTTTTCGTTCCAGTGTGCACAACCTCATGCATGGGTGTGCAGCTTCGTGCAGGCCTTAAAATTCTTAAAAGTTGCTCTCGGGTCACTTTTTCACACCCTGCACGGCCTCGAGCACGGCCGTGCACCCGGTCATGCAGACTTCCCCTGTTTCGCAACTCTTTGTATTTTAGCCGTAAATTTTCCATCCGATCTCCGATTGAGGTGATTCAAGTTGTGTTGGAAAGATAAGGAAAAGATCTAAAACTTTCATGTTTTAAGATTTTCCAAATTCGAAAAGTATCAGTGCTTAAATTTCAATTCTTTCCAGCTGATACACTTTCCAACAAAGTTTAAAACTTATTGTTGTTTGCTAAAAGTTGTTTAAAGCTTGATAATGGTCATTTAAGTATTTGTTGAGTATTGTATGATAATATATGATATCTAAATGCTATGTGATGATGTTATAATGATTTATTTGAATTTCTTTGGATGATTATACTTGAGCTTTGATAAATATATATACTTGAACTAAGTGTGAGTTTGTAATTACTTCTTTTTATAGTGATTGATTCCCTTTCGGTTATTCCCATTAACTCTCGATCTAGTACAGGTACGCAGTAACTGGCTTGTCTCTGTGTTAGGATAGGCATTTATGAAAACTATATATATTAAGAAAAACTTAATTGTGAGTGTTGATTTGTGTTTTACGCCGTTAAATCCAATCCCTGCCCAGGGTGGCATGAGTGCCTAGGGCGCCCCCTCACAGATTGGGTGAGCCTGGGGTGGAATTGGTATCCGGTTCGGGGAGCGGCACTCTACTCAAATTGGACATGGTAGATTTAGGTGTTTTCTGTAAAATTATCTAGAACGTATAAGTATCCAAGCTACTTATATCAACCCCCTGAGCGTCAAGGTTGTTACTCAGGATCCCCCACTATCCTTGTTGCCCGGAATTTGAATACTCCCATGTTGAATTACTAACTAAAGACTAAATAATTGAATGGTTGTTGCATCTTGCATTTAGTTCAGGCTTATGTGAATCATCTCGCTTTTGTTTTCGTTACTTGTGTACTGGGCCTCTGGTTCATATTTTATCTATTTCAGGTGAGGATCTTGATGAGTCTTATGCGAGCTTGGGTTATGGTCCTGATTTTGAGGATTTTCTGGAGGAGTTTGAGGACTAGAGATAGCCCTGGACTGGTTGGAGCCCAATCTTTTTGTAATAGACTAGATATATAGGTTGGATAGTTGTTTATATAGTTCTTGATGAACTATATGTTTTGTAGTTTTGCTAAGGCTTGTAAGAAGCCTTTTGGTTGTAATATATATAGTATGTATGTATGTACCTAGCTTGTATAACTAGAAGCTATTTTCTTATAATGTTTGTATATATATGGTATTGTGTTTTTAAAGTAAGCTATTAAGTAAATAATTTTCAAAATGACTTATGTTGTGAAATTAGACAAACAATTCATCAACATTTCTTCTCGGACAACCTTACATATAATTCTGCAGATTATATGTGGTTGGGGAACTGTTATCACTTATTTTAAATATAGGGGTGATAGCGGGTCCTTAAAAAAAGTAATGTCTTTCTTAGGATTTTATAATTACTATGATTTGAAGATTATAGATTTATGATTTCGATTTATTTATCAAAATTCAAGAGAATTGTGGATTAGGGTTCTTATTCCAATTTGAGATCTACAAGTTCTGGGACGTAAGAATCCATTCTATATCGTTGTTCAATGAAATTCATGTTTGTTGCATTTCGATTTTGTTATTGGAGACTTTACATATATAATTGAAAGAAGTTGTGGAGAGATTAGGAGATTTGGAGAAAAGCTGGTTGAACAGTTTCTTGAATTGTGAACAAAGAGATAGGTGTGTTAATTACTTTTCGTAGATTTATATCTAGGGTTATAGATTCTTTTAGCGAGATTATGAAATTTAAGATTAAAGGTTTGATTGTGTATTGCAAGTTGAAGTTGATTGAGATATATTGTGATTAGGGATATCTGTAAGATTAGGGTTCTTTTCTTTAGAAGTTTGTTGGTGGATTTGAGTTGGAAGTAATACCAGGTACGATCTTATCTTGTCTGTTGCTTGTGCCTATAGGTTTAGAAAATAATTTGACTAAATCCTATCCGACATATAAATTGAAAAAAGTGTTGGTTGCATATGGCTTTAGTTAGTAAAAACTACGTAGAATGTGATACTAATGAGGTGCCTTGGTGATCCTTGTGTGGCGCTGTCCCTAGTGGAGTTGTACTTGAAAATGATTCCGGCAGATTAGAAGTGGTTCCGGTCCGTATGGCGAAACGCAACGATGCGTGGGGAGTACCCAACATCAATATACTAAATATAAACTATTTTATAAAGATTGTGGATCTTGATCATGAGTTACTCCGGGTTTAGGACTAGATGCATATGGTTCTAAGCTATGCTGTTTGTTTCACTAATAAAAGATAATAATTTGTGTATGTTCCATTAGTTTTAGGATGTATGTAATGTATGTTGGCATGTTCATATGTATTTGTTTGTAGTATGGCGTACTGGGTAGTTTCGCTTATTCCTTTAATTATTCAAGTATAGGTGAAGAGGAAGTTGTTTATGATCTATCTGGGTGTGATCTATATGTAGATCATAGGGATGGCGATAATGGACTTGAGTATCCTGCTGATGACTCATAGATCTAGAGCGTCGGATCTAGTGGAAAGATATGGAAGACTTTATAAATTTTATGGTTGATTATTATTAGTTGCTGAAAATTTTATGAGACTAGTTTGTCAGGTTTTTATTATGATGAGATGTCTTTTCGGATTTTTATTAGTTCATGAACATTAAGGATTATTTTTATGAGATGTTTTAAAGTAAATCAATTGTGAGTTTTGGTGACTAAAATTTGTTATATTTATGGTATAGTGTTTCAATACCTTAGCGTGTTCTTAACAAGAGAAGGACACATAGCGACCTGTAATGCCTATATCTTAGGGCATTACACCATCCAATGGCTCATACTATACCCAATCATCATCAAATCACTAAAATAGTTAATATTCTATTTATTATATTTATTTTAATGATCTGATTGTTAATGGGACAGTCCCCTTAACGGCATAATAGAAGCTTCCATCAATAATAATTTTCTCTTAAATGTATGGTCTCTGATAATGCCAAACTCAATTCACGAATTTTAAGGATGGAACATTATGAATATGTTACAAATTTTCAAGAAAATCTGAATTTTACAAAAAAGGATAAATGTCAAATAAAAACTCTCCAATCTTTACCTTCAAGCATGGTATGAGTCATTAGTCTCGGTGTTGAGGATTAAGATAGAGAGAAATTTGAAAAGAAAATATGATGAAGAGAACAGAATGATGGAATTTATGAGTAAAGGGGAGACAACACTCAAAAAGTTAAAATGGTAAGAACTAGGATTAGGGTTATATAATTTAGGTTGGGCTCTATTTCTTTACTCTTTACTCTTCAGTCAATTTTTTTCAAAATGGATTGGTTTGAATTTAATGGTGGAGTTTGGATTATGCATTGAACCGAATCATAATCTATTTGTGAATAGCCAATCTAATCTACAATCCAAACAGTTAGAAAAAAAAAACTACAATTTTAATTTGGTTTAGTTCGATGTGTAGTTTGGTTTTGTTCGGTTATTTTTTTTCCCACCCCTAATCAACACAACTTTTCTGGGATGAAACTCAACTCATTTAAATCGAAAGGTTTTATTATAAGTTGAACTTAATCAATTATAAATGGACAATGGAGTTGAATCAATGTTAAGATGAGATATTTGAGTAGCTCATTAATTTTTGGTTTGTATTAATTCTAGAAAGATAAATGTATAAATAGATAGAATGATAATGAATAAAATTTAAATTATATATTATAATTATTTTAGTTACATATAGAATAAATAATAGATAATATAATACTCATGAGTCTAATCACAAGTTTAAACAATTCTTCTAATGAGTCTTAGCAAACCTATTCGAGGGGTTAAACAAGTCAGTTCATGAGCTTAGAGAGAAAATAATCGAGCTTATCTTGTTTAAATTAACTAACTTTATTTTAAATTTGAATCTGGCTTGTTCACTAAATAAGATCAAGCCTAATGAGTCAAAACCCTAACTAAATTTAAATGAATTAAACTTGAATAACTTGAAATAACTATATATATATATTATATTTATGTATATATAGTATATTTATGTAGAGTATTGATGGAATTTTATAATAAAAAGTAAGAATATAAAAATAAAGTATTTCATGCAGTAGCAAATATATGACTATCATGCAAATTCGAATTAAACATCAAAATGTGATGGGCACAGACACAATAATATATATAATCAACAATAATGCCCTTTTTTCTTTTCTTTTTTTTTTTTTTTGCATAAATGCTTTATAAAATAAATATATGGTGTATTTTAACATATACCATAACATCAATAATTAATATTTTTGGTATAGTATGTTTAATTATATAACGTATAACCTATATCCTATAATGTACAATATAGAGATTGAATTCCACCTAATGGATATGTTGATATGGTGACAGGTGAAGCGTGCACAAGGGTCGAGGCCGTTCAATTACCATAACATGCTTTGATAAATAAGTATAGAAACTTGGCAAATACTCTGAGAAGGTTGAAAATTGTACGCTCTTTTCCCATTGACCATTAAGTTGTAAGATACAAAGGGTATACAACTCATACCCTAACTAATCCAACTCTCATGAAATCTGAGTCTCCTGAGGACTTTTTCTAGAAAAGTCCACTCAACTCCATGATACACCTTTGCCATATCAACTTTAATTGTAAAATCATGTTTTTAATAGAAGATTTAATATTTAAATGGTGAAAAACTTCATGGGTGACTATTACATTATATTGGACCACCGAACAAGTGATTATCTTCACAAAAACCGGCTTCATCTACCCGCACACATGTCCCATCATTAATAACTAGGAAAGCAAGAAGCGTAAATTTCTCTTTTAATTTATAAAAATAAAAATATATAAATTTATATTATAAAATTAAAGTTAGAAAAACTCTATAGTACCACCATTAATTTGAATGAGATCAATCCCGTCTATGATTGAACTATTAAAATAGTAAATATTCTAATTATTATATTTATTATAACAGTTATATAGTTGAGTCAACTGTGCTGTGTCTATAGAAGAAGAAGAGAAGGTAGGGCATGTGCTATCCGTATGTTATGTTGCTTTAAGGTTTTGACTCAAAAGTTTTAATTTTTAAGTTTTAAGTAAAGCAAACCTATTTTATTAAAAAAAAAATGGGCCAACCCGGCCTGTGGCGGGTAAACCTACTGGTTAAACGGGCTGGGTTTATTTGGCCCGCTTTTAAACAGGTTGAAAAAATTCAACCCTAACCCGTTTAAAAAACAGGTTAAACGGGCCAGCCCATAGACTACGGCCCATTCGCTCAGTTCTAATTATAATTATATTGCATTTATATATTATATGTTCGTTCACTTTACTGTAATTGCAATTCCATTATAGCCTTATTCCTTATGAATAGTTATTACGGCGTTTAATTCACTAAATAGCGATTCCACAATGAATCCTTATTATACAAAACATTAAATAGTCATTCTTTATTCAAATCTATGAATACTAATTTTATACTGGAACTGTCTTTTTTTCAAAATACCACAATTTAAATAGAAAATTAATAAAGAAAAATCATATTTCAGCTCTATTACATTCCTCCGTAATAGGAATTCCATTACAGCCTTATTCATTCAACGAAGTGAACAAGCCATATAGGAATTACATTAATGATTTTATTGCAATATTTTCTAAAAGTTTATAAATTTAATTAAATTCATTCAAAAAATTATTAAGAGTATTTAGTACATTTCGTCAAAATATATATATATATATATATCTCTTACTTGACAAATAGATCAAAATCTATTTTACTTTTAGCAAAAATAGAGTACATGAAATTTGTATAAGTTCTGCTTTTAGCAAAAATAAATCATAAAATATATTGAGATTATAGATAGGATAGCTATTTAATAATGTAAGTTTATTTTCATAATATTAATCATAGAAGAAAATATAATACTGAATGAAATTATATAATTAGTATGCAATAAGATTAAAACACTTGTAATGCCAATAATTATTATTTGTGTTGTATTGTGTATAAAAATAGTTATTAGTAAGAACTTATTTTGTTAAATATAATTTTATGATAGAAGATTTAAAACTAAGTAAAAGAAAAAGTTTTTTAAAAAAAAATAAGAGAGAGAGAGAGAGAGAGAGAGGGAGAGAGAGAGAAAGATAAGCCAGCGTAATAGATGAAAGGGTAAAAAGATACTCATGGGTTACAAATACTTAACCACTAAACTTTTATATTAATATTGCTATTTATCATAATATTTTTCCTATGGTTTTGAAAACTGCAAAAATTAAAAATAAAAAATTTCCAAGATTTCAGGGCCCAGGCACTCCAAGACCCGTCCCTATATATAGTATATTTATGTAGAGTATTGATGGAATTTTATAATAAAAAAATAAGAATATAAAAATAAAGTATTTCACGCTGTAGCAAATATATGACTATCATGCAAATTCGAATTAAAAATCAAAAGTGATGGGCATAGAAACAATGATATATATAATCAACAATAATGCCTTTTTTTCTTTTCTTTTTTTTTTCTTTTGCATAAATGCTTTATAAAATAAATACATGGTGTATTTTAACATATACCATAACATCAATAATTAATATTTTTGGTATAGTATATTTAATTATATAACGTATAACCTATAATGTACAATATAGAGATTGAATTCCACCTAATGGATATGTTGATATGGTGACAGGTGAAGCGTGCACAAGGGTCGAGGTCGTTCGAAGACTGATTGGGTTTTGGCATGTTTTACGGGGGAAAGTTTAACGGCCAACGGTTTGGGCGTGTTGAAACTGTACGTTTTCTCGTCATTTCAGCAGTGTTTTTATCTGTCAACAGCCCTGCCTGTTGTTCTGGGCCCACGGACCAAGTGATTAGCTTCGTCATTTCAGCTGTGTTTTTATCTGTCAACAGCCCTGGCTGTTGTTCTGGGCCCACGGACCAAGTGATTATCTTCAAAAAAACTGGCTTCATCTACCCGCACACATGATCCATCATTAATAACTAGGAAAGCAAGAAGCGTAAATTTCTCTTTTAACTTATAAAAAGAAAAATATATAAATTTATATTATCAAATTAAAGTTAGGAAAATTCTATAGTAGTATCATTAATTTTGATGAGATCAATCCCATTTATAATCAAACTATTAAAACAATAAATGTTCTAATTATTATATTTATTTTAACAATTAAATCAACTAGATAATCCAGTCGAAAAGTTAAGATTGATGTGGTTGAATAATATGAACATCCATCTCACAATAAAATTGACCTAAATTGATTCTTCCTTCTAAAAATTGCAATAGATTGTAATTAGCCAAGTTAAATAAAAATATATATTTGCATTTATTCCAATCCTATTTATAATTTAGAAGTTATTATACCTACAGCCTATTTTAGAGATATCCATAATTTATTCTACCTAATTTGTTGTAAAAAAAATTTATATTGATTTATTCTTTACTTCTTCCTTTTTTTTTTCCCTAAGAAAGCAATAAATTATAAATATTATTTACCATTCATTTGTACAAAAGAATCTTTCGTAATTTCTTCCCTTTAAATTTGGCATTTTGAAATGGTATTATTTTTTTCCCTTTATATAATGATATACAAATTGTGATTTGGATTATATTGATTTTGGCTCCCCATCTTTTAAGTTTGCGTCCGTCCCTAAATTGTCACTAATGCATGTAATGTCGGCATACAGTTTCCAGCATCACAGGAAGAGATTGTAGTTCTGTTGGGTTCATTATTTTTAGGTTATTTTGATATTTTATTTTTATCGTTTTTAAATAAATTATTTATTAAAAAATAGATATAGATGAAAAACTAATATTTTCATTTATAAACAAATCAAATAAATCAAAAACAGATAATATATATATATATATATATATATATATATATAAGACAACCCAATTTGACCATATTAAGGAAAAAAAAAAACGTATGGAGGTATCAAATACGTAAATGTACTAATTAAAACAAGGTTGTGGAAAATTCGTAAATGCAGTTTTATTATAATGGTTGATTTTTGCAACCAATAAAACAAATAGTTATACACATGTAACATATATATCATTAATACAAAGTCAAGAATTATGAATTTGTTAAAATTTAAAATATAGTTTACTCGCTAGGAACTTTTATGTTTTTTGTTGGCAAGACATCTGAGATATCAAATGATCATTGAAATAATTATATAAATTATTGTGATAAGTATATTTCAATAATCCAATTATAATTGTTTATGAATATGGGTTTTTAATAATGGGATGTCAATAATCTTCTAGTCTAGTTAAACTTTTCCAAATCTCCTTTCATCATATAATAGCGAAAAAAGAAAAAATTAATTATGGGACCACACCCTTTTCTTTTTTTTTTCTTTTCTTTTTCCCATTTTAGGGACCAATCCTATTAAAAATTGAGCCATAAAATTTTCTTCACTTACTTAGTCTCGAGTCTCGACAAACATACAGTATAAATATATCGTCGCCATTCTTGCCGTTTTGCCAAACCCGTCCAATTTTTATTCTATTGCATCTGCATTGCACCAGCATAGGCACCATAAAACCCTACCCCCACCCACCCTCCTCCCATTCAAAGTCCATTTTTTATTGTATTGCAGCTGCATTGCACCACCATACGCACCTTTCCCCCCCACCAAAACCAAATAATATATAATCCACCTCGCCCCTCTTCTGAAGCAACAAACGAAGCTATCTTCGCCTTTTTTTTCAAAAATATATATTACTGCAAAAGAAGAAAAAAAAAATGAAAACACTATCATCATCATGCATGCAATGCATTGCTGAGGAGATGGTGCCCAGAGGTCAAGAGGATGCTCCAGGTATCATTTCAAATTACAATATTATATTAGTTCACTATCTCTGTCTCCACGAGCTGTTTCTTTAATCTTTGTTAGCTCAGTGTAGAAAGAGCGGATAAGGAAGGATACAGTAGCTGGATTGGACTTAAAGATACAACATCCACTATATATATATATATATATATATATTCTAACAAAACCTAAATATTACTTGTATAATTATCTTAATCTTTTAGGATCCAAGATGGTGCAGTCCACCAGAGTGCAGTTAATATTATTTTTGTATCATCGAGTTGTTTTCTTTTCATGATAACGTTGCAAGCTTGTTTCATTATAAATTATTGAGTAACAAATTGTTCAATAATCTATATATTTTTTCATTACAAGAATTGTTTACTAAACCAAATCATATAATTGGTGTTAATCACTAATACTATTAATAAAAAAATAGTGACTCGGGAGAATTTGAGAATTTATTTAGTTAAAATAATATTCTAATGAATAAATTTAATGATGTTCAAAATAAAGTTTGAAGAAAAAGGAAAAAAAAAAAAAAGATCATGTAAACTAGCAATTAGGAGAATTGTACCCAAAACCACATCTTTGAAAAAATAATCACCTAACAGCTCGACTATATTTAATCTTTCATATTTACCATTTTGTATGGTTGAAGTTCCAATATTTCCTGAATTGGGCCGTTTTTTCCTCCTGACTATATGAATTGGCAATCTGTTTTTTTTTTTTTTTTTAATCTTATTTCTTTGTTCATTTTCTGGATTTTGGTTTTATTTTTTATTTGATTGATTGATGGAATGAACTAGGGATAGAATTATGATTTGTTAACAATTACTTTTATGAATTCGCGTTCCTTCCATGCAGAATTCAAAAACATGTATAGAGTAATATCAATTTATTATTATGATTATATTAGATCTTACGTATGAAACAATTTTATTAATTACTGTACTTATGAAATCTTTATAAACTTGAAAAAACAGAAGAATTTTTTTTAAGACATGAATAAGGTATTAATGTACTTCGTAGGCGAATAATTCATAAATATTAGAATTATTACATAAAATTTTTGTTTTAAACGAATATATATATATATATATATCAGCAAAAAAAAAAGTATTTAGGCAAAAAAATTGCAAATAGACCAAAAAAAGCAAATTAACATGACCATTTCTTTTCATAGTAAATTTGCTAGTCTGTTTCGTTAGCAACATTAAAAAGAAATATATCATTTTGAATATAAATTATTAAAGTGATAAATCGTTCAGTAATCCATATACGATTTCATATCATTAATTGTAAAAATATATATATTACTAAATCAAATCATATAATTGGTATTGTTTATTAATACTTTACGTAATAAAACTGAAACATTTTGGTAACATGAGTAATGTAATTTATTTATGGAATAATATTAATAAAAGAAAAATAGTTGAAGAGAGTTTATTTGGTTAAATATAATGTTGTACTCGATGAATTTTGTGAGGTTAGCTATTGTTAAAAAAAAGTAAAAAGATATTATAAATGGCACTTATGACTATGAAATCCGTACCCCTGGACATCATCTTTGGAAAGGAAAAAAAAAAAAAACAACAGCCACCTAATAGCTCAACTATATTTATTGTTATATTATTTATATTTTGATCTTTAAAATTTACTGACAATATATATATTTTTCCATTTTCGAAAAAAAAAAAAAAACCCAACTCCGCTAAGTACTTTGGGCCTTTGGCACCCAATTATTTAATCTTTGTATTTACATTTGTATAGTCGAAGTCTCAATGATTCTTGAATTGGGCTGTTTTTATTTCCTAAATATATGGATTAACAATCTGTTTTTCTTTTTCAATTTTATATCTATGTTTAGTTTTATTTTAATCTGATTGATGGGGATGAACTGGGCATGGAGGTATGCATCGTCAACGATTCCTTTTATGAATTTGCTTTTCTTCGTAGAATCCGAAAGGAATATATATATATATATATATCAGTGTAATATTCTGAAATGAAATTATGAAAATTGATTCGTCTGTTTGGCCAATGGATAACTTTTAAAGTGGTGGCGTCATGGAGTCAAAACAGATGTAAAATGAACTTTTATTAGTTTTTTTTTTTTTTCCATTACATTTGGAAAGGGCATTTAATCTCATTCCTCACTTTAGAAATCAGATAATATGACTAGACTACAAGATTATTAGCAAATTTTTATTAGTTCTAATTCTGAAGTCTGAAAATGATTATTTATTGTCAAAAGTGGGTTTCTCCTACAAGGAAAGTGGAACACAAGCCTGAACTTCCAGCAGCAAATATACAGAGCGACAAGAAAGCATCCATTTTCATTTCCACCTCTGGCCAAAATGCTTGTTCGTGGGAATACGACGCTTTCATTTTCTTCCGAGGTGAGACTCGCATGAACTTCACGGACCACTTGCACGGGTCTTTGGTTGCAAAAGGAATCCGCACTTTCAGAGATGATGACAGATTGGGAAAAGGGAAAAGCATACAGGAAAATCTGTTCAATGCAATCGAAAATTCAAGATTTTCGATCATCGTCTTCTCGAAAGACTATGCTCATTCAGTATGGTGCTTGGATGAACTTGCCAAGATCATGGAATGCTCATCAACAACTCCACTGCCTGTTTTCTATGGAGTGAAAGCATGTGAGGTGCATGCCCAAACAGGAAGCTTTCAGGCAAGTTTTGAAAGGCATGAGAAGAATGTCAATACAAAGCACAAAGTCATCAAGTGGAGGAATGCCATGAAAAATGTAGCAAATAACTCCGGATGGGAAGTAGGAAACAGGTAAAAATAATTTAATGATTATTTTCCATTTAATGCACATTATTTATACAAGGACACAGAATCATGAGACTTACGAGGCTATCTACTTATGATTGTTTTTAAATTTATATTTATACTTTTTTTTTAGAAATGGTTCAAAAATTATATATATACACACATTTATCATTATCTCAAAATATTGCTGCTTATAATTTCTTCTTTTTTAGTTATTGTAACTTGCCTTTATGATGAATCAACGCACTGTAATAACGTACTAAAAAACCAAACTTTTACCTTTTTATTATGATATATATGTTAAAAATTTAACTATCAATTGATAAATAAAAATAATTAATATGTAAAACTTGCTCAAGTCTTGTTATAAACAAAAATTAAACACAAAAATATTTTAGCAAAAAATTGCAAGTAGAGTAAAAAAGTAACATGATACATTGATCACATGATCAGTCATACAATATTCAATAATCATCTTTATTATATCAATTGTCAGAAAATGTTAATAAATTAAGTCAAATCATCACTATTATATATTAATCCTTTTTGCAAAAGGAATTATTAAAACATATGTATTGTTGACAATATGATTACTATTAATAAATAAACAGCAAACTAAAATATTATTTTATTATTTATAATGTAAAGAAAGATTCAAGTAGAGCTCACTATTTAGGAGACGGGCAAATTACTATAAGAGACAAATGTATAGAATAATCGTACATTATACATGCTATCCTCACATATCGGTTTTATATATATATATATATATATTCAACAGTATAGGAAAATCTCCCCCATTCCCCTTGTATTTCCCTTTCCATTTGTCTTACAGAACAGGATACCTCTCCCACTTGCCTCCTATTCACCCTTATCACAACAAAGTTTATAGTAAGATTGTATGTCATACGTAGAAATGGACTACTTCCTTATTCCATGAAAATTTATATAAAGCTATGCTTGCTACTGTTAAAATTTGTTTCTTTATATGGTGCAGGCATGAGACAGTAGTCATAGCTGAAATCATCAAACATTTGTATGAAAATTTGAATCCTTCTACTGAAAGAATCAGGGATTCCATGAAACTAGTTGGAATGAGCTCTCATGTTAATGAGGTGATCAAGTATTTGAATTCACAGGATCTATGTTATTTGGGAATATGTGGGATGAGTGGGATCGGCAAGACAACTCTTGCTATATTAGTGCATGACAAGATATGCAAGCAGTTTGATGCTACAATGTATCTTTTAGACATCAGAGTTGCCTCTGAAAAAGATGGAATCGTTTCTCTGCAGGCAAAGCTTCTCTCAAAGCTATTGAGGGAAGAACAGGTTTCTGTAGATACTGAACAGCAAGGAATGAATCTAATACAGAGGAGGCTGAGAAAAATAAAAGTACTCATTGTCCTCGACGATGTGAGTAAGTTGGAGCAACTAGAAGCATTAGCTGGAAGACCTGATTGGTTTGCACCAGGGAGTAAAATCATCATCACAACGAGAAACAAACATGTGCTAAATGCACATCAAGTGGATAAAACCTATGTTTTGGTCCTCTGAATGATAAGGAGGCATTAGAGCTATTCTGTCAGGTCACATTTGGGAGTGTGAATCCACCACAAAGGTATGTTGACCACTCTAAAATGTTTGTTCACTATGCTAAAGGACATCCATTCGCACTCAAAGTTCTTGGATCCTCCCTAATAGGACGCAACGACATCCAATTATGGGATAGCAAGCTGAGTACGCTTAGTGTGATTCTTGATGAAGAAATTTCCACCAAATCCTTGTTAGTTATAACGAATTAGACAAAACAGAAAAGGAGGTCTTCTTACTTATCGCATGCTTCTTCAATGGTTGGGAGAGAGGCCAAGTTGAGCACGAACTAAACTGCCGTGTGAATTCAACCCAACTTATAGCATTGAAATCTTGAGAGAGATGTCTAGTGGACATCTCTAATGGTAGGTTGCACGTGCATGATTTGTATCAACAAATGTGTAGGGATATTGTTCACAATAAGTCCTTCCCAACCCGGCCGACGCAGCTGATTGTGATGTCTGCAGGGTGTCTCATGTATTCAGAGATGATTCAACAGTAGAAAATCCAATCAAGTTTATCATCAATTTCTATTTATTTCATGATAATACTTTCTAGACATTTTTCTTCAACGCTTGTTACAATAAAAGTTTTAGAAATATCAAATATTATTATAGCAAGCAATGTCAAAAGATAAAAGCAGCAGTCAATAATTGTTAGTGAATACTAGCCAAATATGAGAAAAATTAGCATCGTTCTTTAAATGTACATTTGGAGAACTGCCAAGCCAAACAAACTTAAAGAAAGATTGGCCATGTTAGTAATACCATCGACCATTTCTAAGATTCAGTTTGCCAACCTTGGATGAATTTAACAAGTTTCTGCTCAAAATTCAGTCGAACTTATACCAAATAAGGTCAGCCACTTTAAACTTGGTTGAATTGAATCAAAAATCTTTCTTCCAAACTTGGTCAAATCCTTCTTTAACATGTTTTTGTCATCCGAAAACTTAGTACTTTTTCCCGTAAATCAATTAAGTAGTTGGGTAAACTCCTATCTTTCACATCAAGTTTTCAATTAATACATAATTGTATCCTTATCCTTTATTATCCCTAAGTGAGGAAGATATCTAATCTTAATAAAAAATCAAAACCTAAAAAGCAGATAAAGTTGAGATTATAACTAACCTTAAAACAAATCACAAAGAAAATCAACCCCTTCTAGCACAAAATTGACATTCCTTAGCGATATCTTTGTGGCTACCGGTTTCCTTACTTTTAATCTCCTTAAACACATAGCGAAGAATTTTAGGTTAGAGGCCTACCAATTTCTGATCCGTGATGAAGTAATGTAGAGTTTGTTAAAGATCTCACATAATTGAACATGCACAATCATCTTGCCATTGTGCATGTTGATGAACACGCCGGCGACATCTCCATGGAAAAAAGGAGGCATAATGACTAACTATGGTAAAAGGGAGGCAGACGGCAAAGCTAGAAAGAGAGAGGAGATTTCCTTTTCGTCTTATTCTTGAGATGAGAATCTGGACAACAACAAGGATAAGGTCTTTTATTTGAAGAAAAATCCAATAAATACATTTATTTGCATGCCCCCCAGTTTTCAATTGTCTTCTCTTTTTTTTAATTTTCATTTTACTCTGTTTTGACATTTTTTAATCGAATGAGCCGATCTTCTTTATTTAAAGAGACTTATGATCTTCCGTGATAAGTATGTAAAAAGGATGGATTTTTCTTCGATCCTGACAATGTTTTCAACGGGACCGATCCCGTTAAATAATGACCAGTAATAGCCAGTCAATGAAAGTCATCATGACCATTTCAATTTAACTGTCCTGTGCGAAAGTGTTATACGAGTTGAATGGTCGTCCAATAAAAAAGAGATTGCAAAAGAATTTTCATGTGATAAGAAATGTAATGATTCCTGAAAAGCAGCAAACAAATATAATGTCCTACAAAAAAAAAAAAAAAAAAACAACAAGATTTAGTATAATGAATTAAGATTATGAAGAGTTTTAATGGCCAATTTTATTTTTAAAAAATTATTATAGTGTTAAAATAATTAAATCAAATGATATAATAGATTTGAAGAAAAATGATTATATATTATGTATTTATAAAGATTTTTGGAAAATAATAAATTATCAACATATCTAATTGAAGCGTTTAATTTCTAATTAAATTATACAACTATTTAAAATTAGTGGAAAAATAAAATTAATTGGCATATGTCTTTCAAATGCGCTATTATCACCAAATATCAATAAACAAATATGAATGAAATGCATTGACGCTCAATGTTTTAGAATAGTTTTTTTTTTAACCGCTATAAAGTTCAACATTGAATAATAATTTTCTAACATGCATTTTAGATACATATTTCATCATTTACCAAAAAAATAAAAACTATATAATTTATCAACAATGAGTTAAATTAAATAATTTTATAAGATGCGTGAAGAAATAAATTAATTAGCTTATCTTACTTAAGTGCACAATTATTATCAAATGTTAAAAAAAAACAAATATGAATAAGACACTTTAGCTTAACTGACATATCTCATTAAAATACATAACTTCTATCAAAATGTGTAAATATTTAAAAAAAATTTATTTACAAATATATTTGAAAATTAAGCAATCAAATTATAGATTTGAGCCTTTGAAACCCAATTGAATCAAGACATGGTGGAAATGGTGCCTTCTTGCAAAACTAGCTTTTTGCCAAGGATTAATGCCCTGTGATACACCAATGAATTAAAGCCATTACAATAATAATAATGCTAATGTGATGAAAAGGACATTATAATGATTAACTTAGTATGGTGAAATGAGCCTTATGACAAAGAATTGAGTCTGTTTGTGGTCACAACAGTGCTCGTATGTTAAATAACATATAGAATACAAATCCTATACAAATTTTTTATATAAATCTTTTACGTCTCTTATTATAACATTTAATATATATTCTTTATAACATAGCTAAAAATTTAAAAATTTAATTTATCGTTATAACATGAAAATATGCAAATTTAACATATTACTGTAACATACTATAGCATTTACAAATCTTATATGTTGATATTACATACCTATTAAATGCATGTATGAACATATACAAATATGCCCTATATTACTATAACTCTAAATTACATACAACACAACATATAAGACATACGTGCATATAATTTTTATGTTTAAAATAAAATATATATTACACATGAAGAGTTATATCATATATAACTTATAAAATATAGTTATATTATACAAGTGTCATTTATAAAAATTTTACTTTGGTGAAAAGCGCTATTATGAGGAATTAACCCCCACCTTAGTGAAATGGTCCTTAGAATAGGGAGTCTCACCTTAATTTGGTAAAAACCTAGAATGAGGAATTAAGCCCTACAATAGTGAAAAGGCCCCTGGAACAAGGAAACGTCCTATTGTGGTGAAAATACCCATGGAATGAGGAAATCCCTCCTCTTGTGGTGAAATGGTCCACAAATGGGGAATCCCACCTTCCAACGACGAAAAGCCCTATAGAATAAGGAAAACCCTCCTGTTGTGGTGAAAATGCCTACTAGAATGAGGAAATCCCTTCTATTGTAGTGAAAATGCCTACTAGAATGAGGAAATACCCCCTATTATGGTGAAATGGTCCATGGAAGGGAGAGACTATCCATAGTATGTTCCTATAACATGTGTAAAATATATTTCCGATATAACATTTCATATAATATATACACATATGATATGATTATATATAGAAGGAATTAGATGATATACATATACAAATATAACACATATAACATATAGAATACAAATCCCATGCAAATTTTTCACATAAAGCTTTTACATCTTATTATAACATTTAATATATATTCTTTTATAACATAACTGAAAAATTAGAAATTTAATATATATTATAACATAAAAATATGCAAATTTAACATATTATGATAGCACACAAGAGCATTTACAAATTTTATATGTTACTATAACATACTTATTAAATACATGATTGAACATATACAAATATGCCCTATATTACTATAACTCTAAATTACGTATCAAACACGACATATAAGACATACATGCATATGATTTTTTATGTTTAAAATAAAACATTTATTACACATGAAGAGTTATATCATATATAACTTATAAAATATAGTTATATTATACACCATGGCCCAAGATCACCGCCGTGATGGTGCCCGCGATAGATATCATGACCTTTGTCATGAGTGTGATAGATCTTTCATACTATTCATAAAATTAAAAATGAAATAATGATATGTGCTTAAATAATGAAATAAGATAAGTAAGTATAGATACATGCGTGAATGTGAAGTTATGATGGTTTGATATTTTATTTGAGTTTGATGAAGTCAAAATGATTTGATATTTAATTATGAATTAATGATGTTTTATATGAAATGGTTCTTTGACAAATTATCGTATCAGTCTAGTTTGAACACCAGTCATTTACCCGATAGTTCTTATTATTTAGGTACGCAGTGATATGTTAGACATTATCAAATCAAATTTGACTAAAGATTGGCTTAAAAATTTGTGTAAATTGTTTGTTCATGTGCCGTTGAATCCGGTTCGAGGAGCGGCAACCCTATTATCAAGATTGACATCGTAGATCGAGCGCTTAGACTACCTCTATCATGATGCAATGACTTTCATAAGTGGTTCAGCCGGTAATTGATAGGAGAAATGGTAACAGTGTAATATTTGCTTATTCTTAAAAATAAATAATATGATTTAGTTCACATTTATAGACACGGTTGAACTAGGTGATATTATGAATTATGTTAAATAAAGTTGAGTAATGACTGTGAATCCTAGATGAGATTATTAATTGTAAAGTTATGTCGGAGATATAAGTATTCTAGCTGCTTATATCAACCTCTTGACCAACTGCTGTTACTCAGGATCCCTAGATTCCCGAGGATTAAAATTGGAGTTTGAATACTCCAGTTTTGAAATGTTTTTCTTAAATAAATATAAATAATTCTATTATTTCTTGCATCGCATTAGTTAGGATTGTGTGCCATCTGGTATTTGTTTGTGTTGTTGTATACTAAGCCTCTAGCTCACGTTTTCCTTTACAAGTATCAATGATGATGAATACTATGATGACATGGTTTATGGTACTGATTGTGAAGCATTCTTTGATGAGTGGGACGACTAGGGTGATAGACTATTCCATTTTGTTTACTTGGAAAAGAGAAAAAGAAAGACCTTGTTTTGAAATGTAATAGTATAGACCGATGTTATCTCCAAGCCTATGTTTTGTAATATTAAGCACCTAAGTTTTCTATCATGTATATTTCAAGTTTGGTTTTGTAACTTTTAAAATACTATGTTTGTTAGTACTACCGTATGTGTTTAGATAATGTTATCTAGTCATAATTGAGTAGTATTTGTAAAGTCTGTATTTTAAGAGGTTAACCAAGTAATTTCCATAAACTCCTTCCTTTTGAGGCAACCCTATATATAATATTTATGCATATAATACGTAGATGAGGACTTGACATGTGAAGTTTTAATTACATACATATCGGGTCTTTATGAATATGATAGTTGTATCTCGAAATGAGAATTATAGGAACAATTTAGCCATATTATGTTGAAAACAGTACCCTTATGCTAAAATGAGCCTCACAACAAGGAATAAAGTCCTATTGTTGTGAAAATAGAAGTTTTTATGTTGAAACGTACCTTAATACAAGAAATTAAGTAATGATATGGATAAAAGAGCATCGTAGGAAGGAATTTAGCTTACCAGGGCAAGAGTTTATTTAGTGAAATAAGCATTAAGCAAAAGAATTAAGCTTCATTTTGATGAAAATGGTATACATTGTGAAATAAGCTTAATGTTTTTAAATTAAGCTATAAGTTGAGGTGAAAATTGGTCTTTTATGGTGAAAAAATAAGGATATGTTGAAAAATTAAGCCTTAATGTATGATAAAATAGCCGGTGGAACAAGGGATTTCCCATAAGTATGGTAAAAATGGCTCCTGAAATGAGGAATTCCCCTCGAATGTGTTAAAATAACCATTGGAACGAGCAATTCCTCCCACTGTTAAAAAATGCCCTTACAATGAGCAATTTTCCCTTATGGTGGTAAAATGATCGCTGTAACGAGGAATTTCATCTCACTATGGTAAATTAACCATTCGAATGAGGAATTTCCTTCTACTATGATAAAATGACCCATGGAATGAGAAATTCGCTCATAATATGGTAAAGTGGCACATGGAACGGGAGTTCCCTCATGTTGTGGTAAAATGATCCCTAAAATGAGAAATTCCTTCATAGTGTGTTGAAATGACCCTCGCAATGCGGTGTTTGCCTTAGTGTGTGAAAGACCGTAAATCTTCACCTAGATTAGAAATTGAGTTTAGATAGATTAAATGAATCAAATGAATTATATGATTTAATTAGACAAGTTGGTTTAATTTAATTAGCTAATAATTAAGTTGGTTTTTAGATTTGAAATTCCTCAAATCCCTAAACATGTTCTAAAAATGTTTAGAGGATTCATAAACCCTCAATTTGTAGCATATGCTCCAATTATTTAAATCCCTACAAAATTTGAGTTCATTTGTTTGTATAAAAATATCAGTTTTAAACCCGAACTCCAATTAAATATCTTTTTATCTAAAATAAATTCCTAAATTAAGTTCTTATTTTAAGATCTTAATTTATAATGTATCGGTTCAGAAATCATCTTTTAAATACTTCTGGAACTATAGATATTGATCTGATAGTTTAAACCTATACCTTATTTCTAAAATATATAAATTTAATTTTATCCTTTCCTTTCCTTTTCTTTTCTTTCTTTTGCTACCTTTTGCCTTTCCCATTCATTTACGTTTCCTTCTTCTTCTTCTTCTTCTTCTTTCGCTCTCCAAATTCAAGACATGAATCTCAATTTCAATAAGAGAAAAGGAAGAATCAAGTAGAATATGAGAATATAAGAAGGAAATCAAAGCTAGAAGTACAAGAAGTTGCATGATTTAGCCAAAAAGCTAAGTTTTCTAGTTCAATTCATATTTGTTTTATTTGTTGTTTTCTTAGCTAATTGATGAATTGATGTTGTATTGAGTTGGAAGTGTTTACGTTTGTATTTGTTGGTTTAATGGTTGATAGAAGTTGGGGATTGGTTGGAGGAAGGAGATGATGAATAGTAGTTTGTGATGGTTTAATTGTTGTTTGAAGTTGTTGGTGAAAGATTGAAGTGTTAGGAGTTGTTATTAGAGTTTATTTGATGTTAGAATTGATATAGGAAGCTTAATAGATGATTTGAAGAATTTTTGATAAAAGGAAACTGTAAAAAACATGTTTTCGCAAACTTGTTCGTCGTCAAAGCCGCCTCCTGAAGCTTCTACGCGCCGGCTTTGAGGCAGTGTTGAAGTGAACAGAATGCATTTTCTTAAAGCTGCCTCCAATGTTGCCAATGTTGAACCTCTATGCTTCCGGCTTTGAAATTTACGCCGCCGATGTAGAAGTGCCGGTGTTCGTTTTACTCAGTTACCCTATGTTGTAGCTTGATCGTATTTTACGCATAACTTTTTCATACGACCTCCGATTGAGATGATTCAAGTTGATATAAAAAGCTTAAAAAGAGATATATAACTTTCATGTTTTGAGTTTTTACAAATTAGAAAAGTATTGATGCTTAAATTTTGATTCTTTCTGGTTATTGTGTTTTCCTAAAATTAAAACTGTTTTTTATTTCTAAATATTTATTGTTAAGTGTAAATGGATCTTTTTGAGCTAAAATGAGATAGATTAATGATATTTGATGTGTAATGATGATTGAGGGATATAATGAAGCATGATTTAAGTATATTTGTAGATTCATCAAATAATTGAATTTAGGAGTATTAAACTAAAAGTAGTTATGTTGTATATATGATTTTCATTGCTTTTTATGATCTTATGACCACTTAGTGAACTTAAATGATCTTGGTGAGTATATAAATGATAGTTATATTTATATAAATTTTATTTGAATTTCCTTTATGCTAAGTTTAAGATTTAGTTTTTAAGTGGTGTTTTTCTTCAATTGTTTTACCTTGTTTATTATTGTTCTTATGATTAGATATTGAACTTAAATGAACTTAGTTAACAAACTTAAGTTCAACTTGATTAAATAGACTTGAATGAGTTAAAATAATTAGATTGAGTGAGTTTAACCATCTTTGACTTAGTTTTTGAACTAAATGATTAAGGTTAATTAATTTAGCTAAGTTTAAGTTAAGTAAGTTCAAGTTGACATAGATCCTACATGTATAATGAATTAGTAATGAATCTAAGTTCAACTTGACTAAATGAGCTTGAATTAGCTAAAAGGAATTAGATTACTTAAGTTAATCAACTTGAACTAGTTTTAATTAAATGACTAACTCTAAACAACTTGGCTAAGGTTAAGCTGAAATGGGTTAATAGCTAATAATTAGCTTAGATGAATGAATTAGGATGATCTTTGAATAATATGGAAATATGTTGTTTCAAATGTTTATTTGCTTTGAATATGAATGCTTTTATGTGTGAATGCTTTATATATGCTATGCTTTGTGATAAGAAACTATAATTAAAGTGAAAAGAATTACTTTGACAGACAAAGGAGAACTGTCCATATTTTGGCGGGGCGATATTCGCAGCCATAGTGGGGTTCCACATTAATGTCTGATCAAATAAGATTTAATAAAATGAGTTTGAGATGAATGATCAATAGCTTAAGTTCTTGTATGATTTTGATGAAGTGGATGATTAGTTTAGTTTAGTTTCTTATACGAGCTCTTTCCTTAACAAAGTGGATATCTGATTTATCTTCTGATATCTTCTGGAATTCCTTCTGAGACTTATTTGGATTTCGTATATAAGGTACGCAGTAACTTGTGTTGGATGTTAAAGGTATCTAAAATGAATTAAGAACTTAAACTTGACTTAATAATTGATGAGTGTTGATTTCTTTTACGCCGTTAATCTGGTTTGGAGAGTTGGACCTTGCTCAATTGGGGGCATGGTACTTTTTCGTTATTGGATAGATTTATCTAGGAGATATAAGTATTCGAGCTACTTATATCAACCCCTGAGCATCATGATGCGTTACTTAGGATCCCTGTATTACGAGCTACGCCAAGGTGGGGCTGCCTAGTCTGTATGAACAGTAGGGACCACTCAGGGAGGCAGATGTGATACTAGATCCTGATGTCCGAGTTTGAATACTCCCATGTGATTTGTTTATTTTAAAGAAAAGATAATAACTTATTGATTATGCATTGCATTTAGTTAAGCTCGTGTGTCACTCCGTGTGTGATTGTGTTGTGTGTACTGGGTTCGCTCATTCTTATTGTTGTTATTTTTTTTACAGATTTTGTTGTTGACAAAAATGATGTTGATGAAGTTGATGATGACGAGTTCTTGTTGATGTTGGTAATGATGGATGATGAGATGATGATGTTGTTGTTGATGATGATGTTGTCTCGGGTTTTTGGGTGCTTCTGTTGACAAGGGAAGGATTGTGGATGAGTAATGTGAGTCAGGAGCGTTGAGTATTTTAGTTGTTTTGTTTCTCCTTTTGTTTGTTTTATAGAGACTGGATTCATTTATAAATTTGTATTTTCATTTAAGGGCTTGTTAGTGCCCAAATTTTATAAATAAGCTTCTGTAAATATTTATCAAAGTGAAAGTTTTTTCACTTGTAATAGTGGAAGTTTGAAATGCTTTTATGTAGAAAAGCTTTTATTAAAGTTTATTTTTTCCGCTGCTAAATCCAGTTATCTGAAAATCTAACTAAACGATTTCATAAACTAAAATCGGATAGCAATGTTCAACATAAACACCTTCTTTTAAGACAACCTTACGTATAATTCGTAAGAGTTATACGTGGTTGGCGACTTGGTGTGCTTAATTTGAGAATTGAGCATGTCGGGTCTTTACAGTATGGTAAAATGACCTTCGAAATGAGGAATTCCTCCATAGTATGACAAAAAAACCCCTATAATGAGGAATTATTCTCTAATGTGGTAAAATGGCCATTAAAGGAAAAATCCCCCTCTCTTCCCCTCCTCCCCCCCTAGTATGGTAAAATAGCCCCTATAACGAGGAATTATCCCCTATTGTGGTAAAATGGTCCTCGAAATGAAGAATCCTCCTAATAACCTCTAGAACAAGGAATCTCCCCATTGGTGCGGTAAAATAGCCCATGGAATGAGAAATTTTCTCCTAGTATGGTAAAATGGACCTTGAAACGAGGAATTCCCCTTTTATGGTGTAAAATGACCCATACAATAAGGAATTATCCCCTAGTGTGGTAAAATGACCCATTGAATGAGGAATACCCCCTAATATGGTAAAATGGTCCCTATAATGAGAAATGATACCCTAGTGTGATAAAATAACCTGTGAAACAAGGAATTCTTCCCTGGTGTGGTAAATTGACCCCCAGAACGATGAATTATTTCTTTATACAGTAAAATGTCACCTAGAACAAAGAATTCCCTCTACTATGGTAAGCTGGACCTTACAACGATGAATTCCCCCCTTAGTGTGGTTAAATAGACTATGGAATAAGGAATTCTCCTCTAGTATAGTAAAATGGGCCCCACAATGATGAATTATCTCATAGTGTAGTAAAATAGCCCATCAGGGGGAACTCCTCGTTCTAAGGATCATTCTACTATACTAAGGGAGAATTTCTCTTTTTAAAGGTCATTTTACCACATTAGGGGAAAATTCCTTATTTTGGAGGCTATTTACCACACTAGGGGGAAATTTCTTGTTCTATGGGTCATTTTACCACACTAGAGGGGAATTCCTCATTTTAGGAGCTATTTTACCACACTAAGGAAAATTCCTCGTTTTAAGGGCCATTTTATCACACTAAGGGGAAATTCCTTGTTCCAGAGGCTATTCTACCACACTAGGGGAAAATTCATCGTTTCGATGGCTATTGTCCCACACTAGGAGGAAAATCCTCATTTTAGGGGAGAATTTACTACAGTAGGAGGGAATTCCTTATTTTAAGGGCTATTTTACCACAGTAAAGAGAAATTCTTTGTTTCAAAGGCCATCTTACCAAACTATGGGGAATTCGTTTTTGAAGCCATTTTACCATATTATGGAAGGATTCCTCATTCTAAGGTCAATTTTACCACACTAGAGGGAAATTCCTCATTCTAAGGGTCATTCTGTCATACTAAAAGGGAATTCCTCAATTTAAGGGTCATTCTACCATACTAAATGGGAATTCCTCATTTTAAGAGCCATTCTACCACACTAGGGTGGAATTCCTCATTTTGAGGGCCATTCTACGATACTAAGGAGGAATTCTTCATTTTGAGTGCTATTTTACCATACTGGGAGAGAATTCCTCATTCCAAGAGTCATTTTACCTCTTTAAGGGGGAATTCTTCAATCTAGGGGTCGTTTTATCACACTAGGAGAAAATTCTTTGTTCTGGGGGTGATTTACCATACTAAGAGAAATTCTTATTCCGAGAGCTATTTTATCACATTAGGAGGAAATTCTTTATTTTAGGGGTCATTTTACCACATTACGCGGAAAATCCTCGTTTTAAGGGCCCTTTTGCCACACAAGGGGGAATTCCTCATTTCGAGGGCCATTTCACCAAACTAGGAGGGAATTCCTTGTTCTAATGGTCATTCTATCAAACTAAGGAGGCATTCCCCATTCTAAGAGTCATTCTACCACATTATAGGAGAATTCCTCATTCTAAGAGTCATTCTTCCATACTAGGGTGGAATTTCTCATTTTGAGGGCCATTTTACCGCACAAAGGGGAAATTCCTTATTTTAGAGATCATTTTACCACACAAGGGGGAAATTCCTCGTTCTATGGGTCATTTTACCATACCACACCAAGAGCAAATTCCTCGTTTTTGGGGTGATTTACCACACTACGGGAAAATTCCTCGTTTCGGGGGCCATTTTACCACATTATGGTAAAAATCCTCGTTTTATGGGTCATTTTACTAAAATAGGGGGGAAATCCTCGTTCTGAGGATCATTTTACCACACTAGGGAGAAATTCCTCGTTATAAGGGCTTCTAAGAGCCATTATACCACACTGGGGTGGAATTCCTCATTTCAAGGATCATTTTACCACATTGAAAGGGAATTTCTTATTTTGAGGCCATTTTACCACACTAAGAGGGAATTCTTTATCTCATGGACAATTTTACAATACAAGGAGGAAATTCCTCGTTCTATGGGCCATTTTACCTCCAATTATGGTAAAATGACCCATAAAACGAGGATTTTCTCCCTACTGTGGTAAAATGTTTCCCTTAGTATAGTAAAATGGATCTTGGAACAAATAATTCCCCCTTGGTATGGTAAAATGGCCTCTGGAATGAGGGATTCATTTTCTCCCTCCTTAGTGTGAGCCCCTAGAATGAGGATTTCCATTCAACTATGGTAAAATGGCCTTCGAAATAAGCTTTTTTCTCCTAGTGTGGTAAAATGACCATATTGTGGTAAAAATATATATATGTATTAAATTTGATGTATTAATATAACATATTCATTATATATATATTCTATATAACTTATAAGAACTTATTGAAATTTTATATTTAGTTGTAGCATATAAAAACATATACAAATTTATTATGTTACTATAACCTAAATAAAAATTATTTGTGATATTACATATCATGTGTATATGCATAAAAATCCTACAGAAATTTTGTATATAGAGCTTTATTTATTACTATAACACATGAGCAAATATATCATATATAACATTTAAAATATATTTGTACTTTATAAGTTTTATTTATAGAGATTTTACCTATTACTATAATATATACATATATATATTCTATATAACATATATGAATTTTATATATTATTGTAACTTCAAAATTATTTATACATTATATATAACATAATAGAAGATTTACAATTTTTTTTATATTAATATAACAAATAAAGTATATATACTATAACATAATTAAGGTATATATATATACACACACATTTCTATATGATGTGTGTATTTTATATTATAAAAAATTACGTGATATATAAATAAATAATGTCTAACATAACATCCCATATAACTTATAAGAGCATTTAGAAATTTTATATATTGTCGTGTCATCTAAAAACATATACAAATTTAATATATTATTAGCTATAACTTAAATATATTCAAATTTAATATATCACAATAACATTTTAAATATATATATATTCGATATAACGTATAAGATATATATACTTATGACATGTTCTTTTATCTTATATGATGAATATATGATATACAAATACAGTTATATCTTGTATAGCGTATAAAATATATATATCATATACAAATTTTATGTATAAAAATTTCACATATTAATATAACATAATATATATGCATCCATATAACATAAAAGGAACATATACAAAATTTATCTAATACTTAAACTTATAAAACATGTATATATTACATATCATATTTTATGTATAAAAATTTTACATATTAATATAACGTAATATATATACATCCTATGTAATATATAAGAACATATACAAAATTTATGTAATACTCTAACATTTAAAATATATATACATATTATATATCTTATATAATATATAAGAGCATTTACAAATTTTATATGTAACTATAACATACATATAAAATACATATATGGATATATGCAAATATATTATGTGTTACTATAACATCTAAATTGTAGATCATAAATAACATATAAGTTATATATAAACAAATGATATTTTTTTTATGTTTTAAAATAACATAAACAATATACATAAACAAATATATTATGTATAACATGTAAAGTATATATTAAATATTTATACTTTACAAGTTTCATGTGACAAGATATCACATATTACTATACATATAAATTATATATCCTCAATAACACATAAGATTATATACAAATTATTTATATTAATATATCATATGATATATACCTTAATTTAATATATTACTGTATATACCGTAGTTTAATATATTACTGTAACATATATATATATATATATATAATATTTATATTCAATGTAACATATGATATGTTTATTTATCTTATATGTTAAAACATATGATGGACATATACAAATATATGCTATATTACTATAACATCTAAATTATATATCACATTCGACATGTAAGACATATAAACACATGATATCTTTTTTAATGTTTTAAAATAAAATATGCAAGACAAAAACAATTTTATCATATGTAACACATAATATACACATATTGTACCAATTTCATGTGTAAAGATCTTACATATTACTATAACATATAAATTATATATATATATATCCTAAATAACATATAAGAACATACAAGTTTTTATATCAATATAATATATAATATATCCCCTAATTTAACGTATTACTATAAGATATAATATGTTATGTTATTTTATGTTTTGAAAAAAAAAATAAAATAAAATACACATAAACAATATATCACATATAAGACTTAAAATAAATACATATACTATGCAAATTTCTTACATAAAATTTTAATATATTACTATAGCATATAAAATATATACATTCTATATAACATATAAGAACACATATAAATTTTATATATTGCTATAATATATAAAATATATATGATGTGTTATTTTTATCTCGTATAATAAAATATATAATATACAAATATAACTATATCCTATATAACTGTAAGGACCCGCTATTACCCCTAGTTGAAATAAGCAATAGCAGTTCCCCAACCGCATATAATCTGCAGAATTATATGCAAGGTTGTCTTAAAAGGATTGTTTGATGAATTGTTCACCTAATCTTAAGGAATAAATCATTTTGAGAAATAATTACTTAGTAGCTTTTCAAAACATATTAACATATATATACACAACTTCAAACAAAGGCAGATCAAGCTAGATATATACACAACATATATTACATCCACAGGCTTCTTACAAGCCTTAAACAAAATAACAAAATATAAAGCTTAACAAAGCTTTACAAACATCCATTCTAACTAACTATCTAGTCTATTACAAAAAGAATGGTTCCGTCCAGTCCTGGTCAAACTCTAGTCCTCATATTCCTCCAAGAAGTCCTCAAAATCGGAGCCATAACCCATGCTCGCATAGGACTCGTCCAGGTCATCACCTGAAATTGTTAAAAGAATGAGCCAGAGGCCCAGTACACAGCAACGAATACAAAAGCGAGATGAAGCACACAGCTTAGTCTAAATGCAACATCCATTCAATTATTCTTTAATCTTTAATTAATCAATCAACACGGGAGTATTCAAACTCCGGACAACAGGGATCGCGAGGGGACCTAAGTAACACTCGGACGCTCAGGGGGTTGATATAAGTAGTTCGGGTACTCATACCGTCCTAGATATCGTTAAGTCAAAGAGAAAAGTAGCTTCCTCCAGGGTTAATAGCCGTTACTTAGCTCTATTTATACTCAGTCTATATCATAAAATATAGTTCACCCGTTCTCATAAACGTTTGAACTAAACTATGGTACTTCCTATCAAGTTTAAATAAATTTTCACCGATCTATACCCCCGTCGACTACCCGCCATACCACTTAATGAAATCATCTCAAATGACAGGAGTGGCCTAAGCGCCTAGATCTACCGTGCTCAAATCGAGCAAGGTGCCGCTCCCCGAACCGGATACCAACTTCCATCCCAAACTCATCAAACTATGAGGGGTCGCCGTTAGGTTCATACATGACCTGGCGTAGGAATTGGATTTTAACGGCATAAAACACAACAATCACATTTTAAGTTTTCTTATTATATATTTAAGTTTTATAAATGTCTATCCTAACAGAGACAAGCAGGTTACTGCGTACCTGTATTAGCTCGAGAGTTAGTAGGGATGGCCGAGCGAGAATCAAATACTGTTCAACAGAATTATTACAATTTTACACTTAGTTCAAGCTCAATATCAACCAATCTCATACATTATCATCTAAAGAAATTCAAATAAATAATCACAAGATTTTTAAAATAAGTAAGGAAATCATATATAACATAACTAGTTTTAGCTTAACTCTCATGAAAAATCATTAATTTGTTAAATCTATAAATATATTTAATCATGTTAAATTATATCATTTAATCATCATAATACATCAATTATCATATATCTATCTCATTTTAGATCAAATATATCCATTTGGTAAAGCAAATACCTATAAATCAATCAAAAACAAGTTTTTAACTTTATTTAGAAAATGTATCAGTTGGAAAGATGTAAATTTAAGCACTGATTACGTTTCGAATTTGTAAAATTTTAAACATGAAAGTTGTAGATCTCTTTCTTATCTTTCCAACGCAACTTGAATCATCTCAATCGGAGATCGGATGAAAAAGTTACGGCTGATATACGAAAACATGTTTGAGCTGCAGGGTTCTACGCCGGTTCCAACGCCGGCGGCGTTGAATGCAAAATTTGCCAGCGTTAAGGAACCACGATTCTGGTCATGAAAAGTCATTTCAACACCGGCAGCGTAGACTTCAAAGCCGGCGGCGTAAATCCTACACCGGCAAAGTACACCGGCAAATTTGCAGGCGTTGACAGCAGCGGAAATTTTCCAAAGTTTTTCCCCTGTTTTTCCCTTTTTCAAAAACATGCTTTTACACTTCTTCAACTCATTCCAAATCTTTCCAAGCTTATTATAAGTTCATTTATCACTTCTATCAATCAATCATCATCTCAAAACATCTATAACCCTATTCTAATCATCATCCAACAATTCAACAACCAAAATCTCCAAATTCACACTCTATACCATCATCCAACCATTCAACCCTCATCAACACTTCAAACTCACTTTCAAACAAGTAAAACTAACCAATCTAGTCCTATTACACTTCATATAATATCCATACAACATGGATCACGAATTCATAAACAAAATATCATCAAGAACACATACAAGCATGAAAATGAAAAATAGAGAACACACTTACCACTTGGACTTCTATGCTCGGTTTAAGGACTCTAGATCAAGCTTTTGATGGTGAGAATTGTAGAAAATCAAACTTCAACTTAGGGGTCACCTTGGGAGCTCTTTTGATGAAGAAGGAATGAGTTTAGGGCAAATAGAGGGCTTTTGGTTTGGTCTGAAATTTTTGGCCGAATTTTTGAAGTTAAAAAGTTTAAACTTATCCTATGTTGACTTTAAGGGCATGAGGGCATTAAAGGCTTAATGACTTTGGCTTTGGTTAATTAATTTAACTTGTTTTACTTAATTAAATGGCTTTGTTTTAAGGCATTAAAAAGGGGGTTTTATTGGCTCTATTTTTACTCAAATTTTCTGCTACTTAGGGGCTTTCATATGCATACATTCCATTTATTTCTAACATGTATATTTCAGCCTAAAACATATTGATATTTTATAAAATAACAAATAACTAATTCTAACATATTTAAATAATTCTACACATTCACATATCACATAGTTCATCAAAATTTAAATTAACCATCAACATATATTTATCATGCATAATTCAACAATTCATTCATAAAATAAAATTAGGAATTTCTTGGCTATTTCAATAACATATAAAATATATAACCCATTCAAACTTTAAGACATATAAAAACATATGTAATATATCCTGTATTATTATAACATATAAAATATATATCATATATAACATATAAAACACACACACATATATATATGATATGCTATTTTATGCTTTAAAACAAAATATATAATATACATAAACAAATGCATCATGTATAAAAAGCATAACAAGATTGAGATTAATAGGCAAAAAGTGAGGTTACAAGAAAAAAATTGATGCAACGAAAAAAAAAAAAAGAAAAGGTGAAATACATATAAGAAAATAAAAAGGTGAAAGAAGAGAAAAAAAAAAGAAATAGGCATTCGTTTAACCCGTAAAACAAATTATAAGTTAATATGATCAAAGGCTATAATTAATTCTAAATAAATTAACGGTCTAAAACTTGACGGGACCGATCCCATCAAATTAATTGACTAGACGAGAAGCTCCCAAAAAGAATATATAAATAAAAGGGACAACTTTTAAACTAAATATAAAAACCATTAATTTTAAAATCTAATAGCATTAATATTGAATTAAATTCAAATCCATGTCGTCGTTCTAGTGCAAGAGGGGGGGGAAGAAAAGAAAAGAAACCCTTCATAAAATACCATAATCCATCTTTTCATTTCCAAAGCTTAGGTATTGAGATCCCAATTCAAACAAATGAAAAGAAAATTGTTATTATTTTTTTCTTTTCACCAACGTGTGTATGAGTATGACTCTAGGTTCTATAAGTCTACCTGCATGGTATGTTGGATTTGATTGAGTTTTGACAAATATATAATAAAAAAATAGGGATAGGTTGGCTATAAAAAAGCAATATTATTAGTCTTGCTTTTGTAATGTTCGTATAAATTTACTCCTACCATCATGTTATAACCTATTGCTAATTCTAATTTGGCAAAGACTGAATACAAGAAATTTGGACTTGGCTTATGTGAATGAGGAGCGTGCAAAACAGAACACAATTAGTGGTATGTTGGGGTTAGATCCATCATGACCACTCTAATATTTAAGTCAATAAGCATGTTGATTTAAAGATAATTGATGGGTATGGAAAGAGAGAGTCCATATGATATTACCATTCTTATGGAAAAGAGAAGAATATTTATGGTTAGATGATCCTCAATGGTTGAGTGCACCATAAGAACATGGGAGAATGGACAGTCGATGATGTTTACAGTGCATGTGGGGTGGACCCACTAATCCACACTCATGAGTGCTAAGCCCAACTAAAGAGAGTATACCGAGAAACACTGGACAAAGTGCCAACTAACTACTATAGGAGTCGATTAGGATAGTATACCGAGCCAGGGTGAACGGCAAAATAATAAAGCTTTGGGTTCTTACTAATATGAGTTGGACATTATCCCCTTGGGTTGAAGTAAGCATCTAATGGTTTAGACTTGGTTCAAGAAGCCTATGGTTCAAATTAGATCATTAAGATAACTAAACTTACTAAAGTAGTTTGCCTTAGTCTTCTTATTATAGTCGAGCAATTGAAGCTATCTAGGGCACTATTTTAAACTTCTTACGTACAATAAAACAAGAACGGAAAGCAAAGACCTTTCGAAAGATAAAGAAGATGAAGAAACTAAGATTTCTCATCTTTAATGGAAACACTTTCCCTGATGACCTTAATTTTTTATCCAATGAACTCTATTACATGGAGTGGAGGAATTTTCCATACAAAACTCTGCCAATGGGCTTTCAGCTAAGCAAATTAGTAGAACTTCATATGTGCTTGAGTAACATCCAAGAGCTTTGAGAAGGAGTGAAGCTAACAAAAAATCTACTATGTTATACTATCAAATCTTATTATGCCTCGTGTGAATTTTAGATACTCTTACAAACTATCAAATTTACAAAATTACAATGGATTTTTAAAGTACCATACTTATTACTTTGAAAAATGTTGATATTTCAAAAGCTTCTAAATACAGTACTAAGTCAATATTTTGTATAGAGATATGTTTTTTATTTTTTTTAGGTGGGCTTAGCATCTAATCTAGGTTTTCTTTAATTAGTTTGACATTTTAAGTGATTAAAAGAAGATATACCAAATATTTGATTCACCTTAATAAACTATAATCGCAAATGGAATAAAAAATTAGCCCTAAAGCTAGAGAGTAGCCACCTTAGAGTGGTCGACCTTCGAATACTTTAAAATTTCAAGATATGTTATACAATTTTGATGGTAGTTAGAATATCATTAAAATTTAGCCTTATATTTATTATCCATGTTGATGAGAAAAAAAATTGTGTTAATACAAATTTCTTACAGTTTTTAAGCTAATTGATGTTGGACCAATTTTTGAGAATTTAAATGCAAAACTTAATTTATAACATGAAATATACATCTGTAACATATCTACCCATATAAGGCAAGATAAAAATACGAGCGCTTGTTTTAATGAAGAATGTTTTCTTGTTTGATGGGAAACCCTGTTTAAAGACAATCAATCTTAGTTTCTCTAAAAACTTACCAAGATTCCAAATTTGAGCAAAGCATCTAACCTTAAGAAGCTTATCCTTATATGTTGCATTAAGTTTTCTAGTATTGATGAGTCTATTGAACCCTTGAAAAGCCTGCTATCCTAAACCTTAGACACTACAAATCTCTAAAGACTCTTCCAAAGAGTGTCTTAAAGTTAGAAAGGCCTCCCTAAATTCTTGACAATTCTAGTTGTAGCTTGCATACACTTGCTAAAAACCAGCACATAAAATCACTTGAAATGTTTGCAATTGTTGGAAGCAATTCATGGTGAAAAAGGTTTTTTTTTTAAAGTCTTTTGACGTGGGTCCTAAATAAAGTCAAATTAAAGAGCTTGAGTGACTCGAATTACAAGGAACCAGGATAAACAAAAAAGACTAACATGAGGATTAAATAGGTCACCAGGAGTAGACTAAAAGCAAGATCAACCTTATGAGCAATTGATCAACCATGTTTGACCAGTTTACATTGAGTGTAGGGAGGTTCTCCATGGAGCAACTATTAGTTATCATTTTTATTATTTCTTGTTATTTTCTTTTTAAATTAACAATTAGTTATTGAGGGCTTATGTAATTATTAGTTCTATGTTAATTTAGTTTATGATTTTTCTTTTTTCTTTTTTTTTTGTTTATAAACTTTCCTTTTATATTATTACTACATAAAGTGTCGTTTCTTAAGGCCTAGGCTAAGTCATGTATAAGATTAAGAGAGCTTCGATGACATTTAATGACTATTATTTTCTTTATTGCTTTTATGTTTACACCAATAGTTCTTGGATTGAGCCAAATGATTTATTGGTCTGGGGTTGAAAGGAGATCATTCTCCCACACTTGAAAGTGTCAAATGTCAATCTGTTATGATGGCTATCTCTTTTTGATAAAAGAGATGGGTTTATTTCTCAATGACCACGGAAGAGTATTTGTTTTCAATAGATCGTCATATATTAGTTCATGCATTTAGGACCAACATGTGTCTGGTTACATTAGACCGCAATAACTTTGTTCGAGAAAAAATATGGTTTTAGTAGATAATACAAGCCATATATAATATGTATGTATAATACATTATATATACATGTGTTGTGTATTACCTATTGAATATTCTTTCTTGTTTTAGTTCATGCATTCACAATTGTTGTCAAGTGTCTTTCCCTTATTATCTATTGAATATTCTTTCTGTCTCAATGAAAGGGATTGCTTTGTTCATCATTTTCAAGTTGTTTCGACATCTTATTTTTATTATTTTCAAATAAAATTTATTAAAAATAGATACATATGAAAAATAGGCATTTATACTCATAAACAGATCGATCATATCAAATATAGATAAGATATACATACTGATCAGATAGACACTAAGTAAGAGATATTTGGTGTTTTTACTCTTTATATTTTCAATCTCACCACCATAACTTGTCTTTTAAAATTATAATTGCTCCCTCTTTTTAATTATGTTATTAAAATGATTTTATGATGCTCCCTCCTTTTTTTTTTCCCTAAAAAGTTTGCATTAACATTTTATGTATGAAAAATAAAGAAATTATGCTATATAATAAATTTTCAATATAAATCAAAACTATTTACAGTTATTTTTTATGGTTAAACATTTTAATATTTTACGATAAAGGATTCATAATCATAATTTACTCATGCAAAGCAAGTGCAATATCCACTAATACGCATATAAGTTATATGATGGTTTTACATAAAGTCAACATTACATCTAATATATCATCTACACCATCCATGAGATATTGAGCAATCATTTCTTGTAATTAAAAGAAGGGATAACACATAAATGATATCTAAACTTTAATAAATATACAATTAAGTGCTTGAACTTTGAAATTTATTAATCTAGTACCTGAAAAACTCTAAAATTGACCAATTTAGTACATGAAAAAACTTGACGGAAAGTATTGTTAGCGTGCACAAAAAGTTCTTTGATGTATTAAATTAATTAATTTTAAAGTTCAGGTACTAGATTGATCAATTTTAAATTTTAGGTACCTAATTGTATAATTTGTAAAAATTCAGGTATCATTCGTGATATTAACCTTATGGCATGCTTGGTACACAGAATGAACCGCAATCGTGATTCTAGCTTCTATTCCTTTCTCAATATTTGGAACGATTTAAAAGCAGAATTGCAACTCCTTTAAATCAACGATTCCGGTTTAGAAGAATTCGATTCCGCTTTTTCATAAAAGGAATTTGGTTTCGCCTTTCTCAAAGGTGAAATCGCGATTCCATTCTATATTTATTAATTTTTATTGTTTTAATCACATTTTTATCCTATACATATTCATTATCTACATTTATTATAAAGGGTATTTTTGATAAGTTTTATTAAATAATCATTCATTCAATTTCATTCCTATGAATGTATCTAAATAACATAATGGATTTGTTATTCTCATTCAATCTATTCCATTCCATTCCTTCAATTAGAATCCATTATATTCAAACGATTGCATTTTGACATTAAAAGAAATACAAAATATCCCTTTAATTACTCCATAATTCAAGATTATTTACGAAAAATTTTAAACATGAACAGTTGTAGCCATTCGTTGTATTTCAAATATGGTCTGTTATCCATATTCATTCTAGAATCCTAATTATATGGACCTGTCATTTTATTATGGATCCTTTTTTTGGTCGGATCAATAAATTGAAAACAATGTGTTACATCGAACCCATTAAAATGTTCCGTATTTAACAGAGTGAAATTTCTGGGCAAGTTTCCTTTGATATTGATCGGTATGCACAAACTCTGCACCAAGAAATCCGAACGATTACCTTTACTCGCCAACTGTGCAGCCTTTACTTTACGTAATACCACTGCATTTACGGCTGTTTGTTTTATTGTATTCTAGTGGTTTAGTATTATATTTTTATTATTTTTAAATAAATATTTATCAAAAAATAGATATCAATAAAAAATTAATAATTTTATTTATAAATAGATATAATAAATATAATAGAGATAAATTACGGATACAACTCTAATACAAATACGGTACAAATAAAAATTAAGACAATCCAAACAAAACTTAAAATTTCTGACCTTTGATTGCACGAAATGAGCTTCACAGAGCATGTATTTCCGAGATTATTATTTTACAGGACATGACTCCTCTCTACGTTCAAACGAAGTGTTGAAGATTTGTGAAACTTTAAAAGCCAGGTTTCAATCACAATCACATGGATCCCGATACTGTAGTTCAATCAATATAACATTAGCGTCCCTAAAATATTTAACACGTAGTCAAACCTCAAAAATCACATATATTAATAAAGTATTCAACATGCTCCCATTAGATTACTAATAATAGAAATTTTGGATACCTTATGCTCATCATGCCTAAATTATGATATTGGATTTGTTTGTTTGGTTTTTTCTGACAGATACAGACACTTTTTTTAAACTTTTTTCTAACAAATTATTTATCAAGAAATAGATATAGTTAAAAAAAAGTTAACAGTTCTCATCAAAAGATCAAATAGATAAAATATAGATGCAAATAAGACATATTTACACATATCATTTTAAAAAAACAACAAATACAAATGAAAAAAAGACCTTTCAAACAGACCCAAATCATCTCAAAACAGTCATTAACGTACGTTTCTGAAATTTTTATCAAAGCAATTGGTGGATTGTTACTTAAACCGACCCCCTTAAGTGGATTTCACCTTGCTTTATGAATATTTCTTTAAAGAAAAGAAAAGAAAAGAAAAGAGAAAACCTCCTAATGTTACTAAACATTACGCCACTTCTATATTCACACTACTCGAGTACTTTTGATACCAAGTAGAATATTAACAAGAAAGTTATCCATTAAGAGATAATTAATTATTTCATCCTTGTTTAACTACATAGTACTGCTTCACACAAACACAATAAAGAAAACCTTGTATTTCCCCCTTAGACTAGCTAGTGATGGTTCAAAATTAGGCAGGACCGTTATTATCATTTTCAGTCTTTAGGATTGTTATTATCATCAATCAAATGGGGTTGAATCCCATCCAGCATATATTTTATAAGGTAAGCCCTTGACAAATATTTAAGAAATAATGTTACATTTGATACCTAGACTTTGGTCTATTATTCGGGGATTAATGTCACAAATGGTATTTGAACATTGACAAAATATGCAATTAGATACTTGATCTTTGAAACTGATTAATTTAATATTGAAAATTGAAAATTTATCAATTTAATACATGAAAGAACTTTTTGTGCATTTCAACAGTACCTCCATTAAGTTATTTTAGGTATTAAATTGATCAATTTTAAATTTTAGATACATAATTTCGTATTTTGCCAAAATTTAGGTATCATGTATGATATTAAACCATTATCAATTAAGAGTTAATGTCACGAATAGTACCTGAACTTTGACGAAATATATAATTAGATACTTGAACTTTAAAATTGTTTGATTTAGTACCTGAACTTTGAAATTGATTAATTTAGCACTTAAAAAAGCTTAACAAAGGTACTAAATTGATCAATTTGCAAGTTTAGATATCTAATTGCATATTTTGTCAAAGTTTAGGTACCTTTTGTAATATTAACCCTTCCATTAACAATTTGTACTTTTTAGGATTAACGTTACGAATTGTACCTAAATTTTAACAAAATATGGTACCCAAACTTTGAAATTGATCAATTTAGTACATAAACTTTAAAGTCGATTAATTTAATACTTGAAAGAACTTTTCATACACGCCATTAGTACATTTATCAAGTTTTTTTTTTTGTACCAAATTGATCAAAGTTTTTTAGATATTAAATTAATTATTTTCAAAGTTCAAGTCCTAACTGCATATTTTGTCAAAGTTTAGATATTATTCGTGACATTATGCCATTTTCTTATTATTGACTATGACACCTAATCACACTTTTTGATATCAATTGCACCATCTATTTTAAGTTTGTGTTGAGTTTTATGTTCATTTGGCTTTTATAGCCGATTATGGACTATCACATGTCAAAATCATTATTTTGACGAAATTATTTCACTTAAAATGTATGATTTTTTTTAGGGCTAATGTCACAAATGATACTTCAATTTTGATAAAATGTACAATTAGGTTCTTAAATTTTAAAATTGATCAATCTAATACTTACAAGAAATTTAGAATGTACTATTGGCATGCGCGAAAAGTTATTTTAGATACTAAATTGATCAATTTCAAAGTTCATGTAGTAAATTCATCATTTTTAAAGTTTAGGTACTTAATTGAATATTTTGTTAAAGTCCAAGTATCATTATGACATTAATTAACCCCTTTTTTACAAGTGTAAAATTCGAATGGTGCCAAACTTTAATAAAATATGCATTAGGTACCTGAATTTTAAAATTGATCAATTTAGTACATAAAACTTTTCATATACGGAAATATAATCTTCGTCAAGTTTTTTAGGTATAAATTAATCAATTACAATGTTTTTTAGTACTAAATTTATTATTTTAAAGTCCAAGTATTAAATTGATCAATTTCAAAGTTAAGGTATCTAATTGCATATTTTATCAAAGCTCAATACCATTCATAACAATATTCTTTAAGTACCTGAACTTTAAAAATAATCAATTTAATACATGAACTTTTAATTGATAATCTAGTACTTAAAAACTTTTTACATATGTCAACATACTTCCGTCATATTGGGTTAAAAATGTATGTAGAATGATGGTATTAGGTATTTGGTGAACGAAAAGTTTTTTTTAATATTAAATTGATTAATTTTAAAGTTTACATACCTAATTACATATTTGTCAAATATCGTGATATTAACCCTTTTTACAATTATGGATTACCAATTACGTTGACTTTGTCTTAAGAGTTCACATCTGGTTATTCTAATTGCATTGGTCTCTTGAGCTTCTGGTCGATGTTGCAACCCCTTGAATTCATCCCGGCCAACTTAGCCGTGTTTCGTCTTTGAAACGATGTCCTGCAGTGTAATTTTCATCAACAAACAGATCTAATTGTTTTATGCCAAATCCTCATCAAGTTCACCATTTAAAATGTCGATGGAACTACTAAAGAGTGCTCATATACTTTATGCACTAATTATTAATCTCCTTTTACTTAAATTCTTTAGATACAAAGAAAATTTTCAATATAAATCTATTTTAACCCCGGCTTGAAAACCCATATAACCAATCTTGAACTTTAGGAGTAAATCAATCAACTCAAATATGTTGTTAATAATATAAAGCCAATAATGTCATCAAATTAATGGCCTCTTTCAAAAAAAACTAACATTAGAGAAGCATAATTTCACTAAAACTTTGAGGGTTACTTTATATTTAGAAGCTAAAAGAATCAATTAGTTTAGTAGCATGTATCTTCTTTAATCGAGAAGGTCAATGATCAAGTACAAATGAATTAAAATACAAATTGCTTGTTCATCTCTTACTCGTTTACATCTTCTTGGTTACATGATTTTGTCATCGCTAGATTTCTTTGTAGAGTTTCTATCCTCAACTTATCGAACACCCTTTTTCTATAGATGTAATTTCAATCACGTAGTTTGTTTTCAATTTCAAATTTTATTATTTCCATCATAAGATGCTAGATACTAAATCCTTTATTTCATAGGAAAAGCATTTTCGACAAATATATGTTCAAAGCTTTAGCAACTTATTTACATCACTTTGAATCGTCAACTATTTGGTGAGCAAGAGACCTTCGTACTTCAAAGTATGTAAAAACAAGTCTTTTATAGAGTTTAATTTCTAAGATGGAAATTTATTTATAGCATATCTTAGTAGTGCAATCACCCCATAAGTGTTGTGGCAATTTTGCATTTAATATCATTAAATTAACTAAAAATACACATTTCCATTTATTTCTCTCAAATCGTATCAATTTACACCTTTAAAATACTACCACGTATGAGGTTAAGATTGTAAGGAAAAAATGTCTTAATAATGTCAAAAGATACTTCAGGAATCTAATTTAAATAATGAAAACTCAAAAGAGGAAAATTAAGATGATCCAAATCCGAATCAACCATATCCATTAAGGTCCATTTATATTATTAGCTAATCCTTGTTGATGATTTATTCCATAAGGTTCACAAATTTAATGCAAAATGCAGATAACCTCTCTAAAATTTTGGCATCAGTATGGATAAATCTCCTAATTTTTAAATATTACAAATGTATGGTAGGGTTGCTACAACTAACTGATCACATATGATGCATGACATCAACTTGAGAGAAGTCTTGAAATGATGACACATGTATAGATGTTGCAGAAAGAGATGTGGGAGAAGGAACAGGCAAATCGATTTCTCGAGTACATGAATGTAAAAGAATATCAAATTAAATATATATGATCATTCTTAACTCGTTCTTCTTGAAGTGGATGTCTTGATCTTTTCTAGAGATATTCTAGCAGAGTTTCTGCATTACTCCCAATTTAGCAATACGTAAAATCTTACCCAAGTAAGAGGAGGAACCTCCAATTTATAGGTGGTGGAGATTAATGCCAGCAATTGGATAGCACTCGAACGGACGGTCGAGATCAAGTATTGCTAGTAATATAATCATTTTATAATGATCCAATGGCTAATATTAAAGCCTCCTTTTCTTATAATATGGATTGGGCTGGAAATGAGTTTGATGGCTTTATTATATAAAAGAAACTCATTTTCAATATAAAAAAAGATGAAGACTTTTTTTAGTCCACATAACCCTTACTTTTTTTAAAATTAGCCTGGAAAAATATTTTTGGAGTCTACTTTTCATGAACGAGAAAACCAAATTAAGCTGAAAGCAAAATGAACGATTCAACGATCTTTGTTCCAAGCCTACCAAGCTAAATCTCTCTATGACATCTTATTAAACTCAATCTTCTGAGCCTTATCACTAGCCAGAAGACCGGCCCGTGGCATTAAATAAGATTAAAAGCCTAATTATCGATATGACCCTCTACAACAAATAATCTCCAAAAGTTGAAAATGAATCCATTAACTTTAAGCTTGGTACAAGGACAACTCTTAAACTTATCAAAGATGCAATAACCTTAATTTATCATGTTTTAAACCTAAAAGGAATGCCAATGATAGTTAGCTCAGTTAATAAGGACAAGCCTTAATCTATCAAAATGGTAAGATTCAATCTCTACTGTTAATGTTAGGCCTTATTGATAGGTCACCATCATCCAAAGAAAGCATGGTGTGCTAGAGTTGAATACCTCACAAAAAATATAAAAGAGGTGCGGTGCTCTACTTCTTAAGGTGGTAACTAGAGTCAAAGCCACTCAAAATTTTTGAACGACCAAAGATGAAAAAATAAAAACCTATAAGGTGTAACAACCTCCCATGTGTCTTTATGTGTTAGCAACAATATATATGGCTTGAAAACCATTATTCTCCCTCATTTCCCCAATCTTAAACACTTAAATCACTACACTCTAAACACGGATGGACTATGAAGCCTAATAAGTAATCATCATGCAAATTACGCATTTATGTCATATCGAACGCACACTTAAACAATTATACCAACGCACATACAATTAAATAATATGCAGTTTAATTGAGATTTCTTATTTATAACAATGGGGAAAATTACAATCAAAGTATTAATATTTAGAGACAAATTTAATAAAGGATTAAACTATTAAGCAGTTAAAATAAAAAATCGATTTATCCAAAGTTGTTTAAGTAACCATTAAATTGGAATCACGTAGCATGTTTACCATTTGAACCACTTAGCAAAACATTAATTCTCCATTTTGATCACTTAAAAGTTTGATCTTTACTTTTATATGTAATGTAAAATTGTCTTCTATTTTATTACTTGAAAGTTTGATTCTTTTATTAAACTCAACCCCAAATGTTGATCCCTCACTTATAGTTTTTCCATTTCAAATGGAGGCAAAGAATACCAAGGTAAGGTCCTTGCATATTTGATTATCGACCCATTGATCCTAAAAAACCATAACTTAATACTAAGGGATATTTGAAACCATATTACAGGTAAACGTCCCCTATTGAGTTAACTACCTATACTTTCAAGTAATAATTCAAACTATTGCCTCCATTTATAGTAATGTGCCATACCACTATTACAACTTGTTAATAGCTTATCCACAAATGTTCTAACCTAATCAAATTTGGCTCCACTATACTAGTAACATGCATATCCACAACACAAGTGGCATCAATGTCTAAACTAAAAGCTATTTTCATTTCAAATGTTAGACCCTCAGCGGATAACAAATACCCAATGTATAACCCATTTATTTTTTCTAGAATGGTTAAGCATAAACCATAACTTAAGGCTGGATAATTTCAGGTTAACTAATCTAAACTTACATTCACAACCATACACTCAACAACATTGTAATTGGTACTTGCTCACCAAGTTCTATAGTCCTAATGATGGAGAAGAAGCCTATAATCACATGCTAAATAATCAAAACTAATCCCTAAATACACTTAGAGATCCCATTCTTAACCTTTAAAATCAAAATAAACCCTCGTGATCGATCACAAGATGAAGTATTCAATGAAGGTGCTCTCTTACCTAGACATAGGCATAGTTCGATTTCCGAATTGAGAACCGAACTAGAACTGCATCGGCGGTTCTAAAACCCTAGAACTTGCCAAGAACATCGGTTTTTCGTTCCTAGACGGTTCTAGACCTAGAACCAGATGAAACTGGCGTTCCAACCGCTCCATTAAAAAAAGAAAGAATTATGTAAAAAAATTTAAAATTATATTAAATATATAATTATTAATGTTTACACTATTTCTTATGAATAGTAAAATTTATTACCTATTTACGTATTTAGTGTTTTTAATCAATAATACAAATAAACATAACTTAAAATTAAATAATTTAGTTTATATAACTTTCTTAAAAAAAAATTCATTCTTTAGTAACGTGAGCCTATTTTTTGTACTACAATTTTCTTGTTATCTCAAAAGTATTTTGCGATATATATATTACCAATTATAATTAATATTAGTTGTGTTTATATATAAATAAATGTGCATTCTAAAAATTTTTTAGAAATTTGGCCAAATGATTTAATACTTTAGACCCAATAATTAATTATTTTGAGTTTAAAATATATTTTATTAAAATATAAAATTATTTTTTACTTAAGAAAAAGGCGATTCCGAGGTTCCAAAACTGGAACTGGGAACCGCTGATTCCATAGAATCGAATCGGAACCATGATAGACTGGTTCGGTTCGGTTTCGGTTCAGTTCCGAAACCGTGACGATGTCTACTCTTACCTAATGTCTTTGATTATATAATGAACCCACCAACTACATAATTAAGGTGATTTTCCACTTTTTGTTGAAGTCAATTGCATGTTAGCAACCTTTCTTTAAATTTCATCCCCATGTTTTGGGGTTTCCACCTAAGGTACCTCTATTAAGTCTTCAATACCAAAATATCCTACAATTTAGACATTTATAATTTTCCTATAAAAAATATATGAAGACTCTGACTTATAGCAACCAAAAAGAAGAGGGAAAAAAAAAAAGAATTCTTAACTCCAATCATGAATCTTCATGAAAAATTCATGATTTACAAATTAAACAAAGTATTTGATAAACAATGGCAAGATAATGACAAATAACAATTGTTGTCCTCAAATCATTGTAATTTTTAGTTGTGGGTTATTAATTTAAAAAGATTCATACTCAATTTTGACAAATTGACCATCAAATTTTGACCAATCCTATAGACCCAAATGCAACCCAACAAGATTTTCCATTCGAAGGGAAGATCAAATCAAGTCTTTTTCTTAGTTGACAAAGCCACAGTCGATTTCCAGTATGTGGTTGTCATGACCAAACTCAAGCAGTTATAACTAGATTCAAGAAAGACAAGTAAGCATGTACCCACTCGTACAGGAGAAAGGCAGCATATATCCCTTAATCACAAGGATTGGGTATGTGTGGGGGTGTTGGGGTATTAGGGGGAGGAGTTTTGTAGAAGAAGGAAAAAAAACTTCCATCATAAGTTATTTATTAGATTCTCTTACTTTTAATACAGAGATAATTTACTTCTCTCCTAGCCACTTTTAAATTGTTGGAACTATGTTTCATACTTCCTATATACCGCTACTAATTAAAGTATCAAAGTGTCTACGTCTGAACCACTTGGATGCTACTTAATTACTTGTGTTTCTTATGCAGGCTAAAGAATACCTACATCAAATGAGGCGAGAGAAAGAGATTGATCTACTCTTTCCAAATTTTGGTTTTATCACAAAATGAATGAAGCTCCATTACTTAAATAAAAAGGAGATAAATTACAATTGCATGACTTACCCCTTAAAAATTTTGAAATGTCACAAACCCATAATTTTTCTTAAAAGTTCACACTTATTCCTAAAACAAAAATATACCTTATTTTTCCTAACATGATTTCTATGTGTAAATTCAGTTGACACAAGCATTAGTGTAGCAATTAATTAATCGTTTTTGTCAATTTGTTAATTTGATATATTTTTATAAAATGAATTAATTATAGGAATTGGACTCCAAAACTTAAAAATAGCTTTGATTGGTAAATGTTGGAATGTAGGAAACTAGGTACAACAGACATTAAATCACTTCACATTAATTTTTTTTTTCAAAATATAAAATTAAAAGAGTGGCCAAATTCCATAAGCAAACTCTATGTACTACCAAAACCAACCAAACATCAAAATGTCAAAACTTTGAATATTAAATATAGTGAGTGATGATATGATTCGTTTGCATGATAAGAATACTCCTAAAACCTTGCAAATCAATTGAAGAGAGAGACAGAGAGGAGAGGGAGAGAGGGAGGAGGGAGGGAGAAACTCACTTATAGTAGTGTCATCAAACTACAAGAAGAGATGAAAGTGTCCCACATAATAAGAAAAGGACTATGCAAAGTGTATATACTGGTGCAGAAGTTGTGGCGTTTACTATATCTTCATTCACTATTGCTAATACTAGGAAGTTCGAAATTGGAAAAATGATATTTTTGTTATTAAGGTAAGACAAGTTGATTAAGAGACCTAGTTGTTTTAAGTTTTATATAAAAAGGACGTGAAGAATAAGTAATGAAATAAGAGAATTAGTGGAGGTAACCACAAGGAAAAGAAGATTTGGGTACTCGGACTTAGAGACTTAAGATCACAGTCGAATGCATATAAGAAACTACAACTTACATATAGGTAGGGAATTCAGGGGGGGAAAGGAAAAAATTGGAGTCCATGTATGTTTTAGGACAATGAATGCTGCTTTTAAAAAATACACGGAATGCATATAGCTTTCAAAATGTCTACGAATGATCTCTACAATTTATCTAATAGAAAAATCAAGAGGAAAAATTCATTTTCACCTCTTTTTTTTTAAATGTTCTCTAGGACATCATAATGGGAGCTCAAAAGTAACCTTTATTAGCAATCTATCAACCTGTGTTGCCACTTGCATATATAGGTTAACTTGTACCTAAAGAAAGTTTTTTATAGAGACAATACTTAAATTCTTTCAAAATTTCATATAAAGTACATTTTGATAGAAAACGTTCATTTTTCAGTCCATTGGCTGATGTAGTAATAAAAAATGACTAAAAGTTAATTTTTTGTCCATGTTGGCAAAATTTTTTTTTTTTTTTCACCCCCACCATCCTCTTCCCCCCCCCCCCCCCCCCCCCCCCCCGTGCTCTTCACTTGAAGAACAAATAACATTAATGGAGTTTGAAAGCTCTAATTAACACATAAAAAATGTTACAAAAAAATTTAACATACAAAATCTACCTTGTGTTTTATTAATCTAGAAAATTTACTAAAATTTCAGCCTCTAAATTTCAAACCCACATCATAGATTTTGGAAACAAAAAGTTGAATAGAAATATGATTAAATACAAATATTCCCCCGAGGATGCTCACATATTTTTATATGTATGTGATGTGTGTGGAATATCTTTATTTTTGCAAGATACAGTCATTGCACATCTGTTTGCGGGCATCGGTAGGTGTATAATATATGCCTTCTTAAATATACAGCCATACATGTCTTTCAAATATTGGACTTTCTAAACAATTAAATGGTGGAGCTTTAATGTTCTGATTCTTGAAATTTTGGAAGTTCAATCAAAATTACAAGTCAACTCACCGAGTTCATGGGGAGTTTTTATTAACCCTACTATCTTTTCTAAGCAAAATAATGGAAAAATGAAAGGAAAAAAAAAACCTTTACTTTTCTAGAGAAACTAGTAAGTAATTTCAAAAAATGGGAATCAATTACTCAATCAAGTCTAAAATCCAGAACTTTAAATTTTTAAGACCCCAAAAAATTTTGATTTTGAAACAAACCAAGAACATATATGTTCAACACGGAATATAAATTGGCCATTATAACATTTCCTAAACTAAAAAGAGAAAAAAAAAAAAAACAAAGAACAAGAAGCTGCCAAAACTTTAAAACCATATTCATGTTTCATGTAATGGTTGTTTTTTGGGTTTCGAAGGAGGGAACGGGAGACACAGAGAGAAAGATTAGATTTTTAGAGAGAGAGTCGTGGTGGCTACGCTTGAAATATATATATATATATATATATACAGAAAGAGAGACAGAGTTAGAAGAAGAAGATGATGATGATGGGGAAGGAAGAAGGTGGGAAAGAGAGAGAGTTCTTCTTCATCCCTTATTTGAGTTTTCCTTTAGATCCAAAGTAGAGAAGGAAAGTTGATGCCAATTGGCCATTCATGGCCGTTTTGAGTAGCTCAAAGGTTAGGGATAGTGTGAAGAAGAAGAACCTAAAACATACAGTTCATTCCTCCATTGTCGAAGCAGAGAAACAGAGAAATGAGCGGGAAAAACAAAATGACTTTGTTATTGAAAAACTTGATTAACAAAGTAACAGAAGCCTATACTATATATACAAGATATCCTAACAGAAAAGGATGTACACCAATCAACACATGACACGTGGACCAATCAAATAAAATACATCTTAAACATATCAACATCCCCCCCTCAAGTTGGTGCTGTACGAAGGCCCAACTTGAATAAAACATGAGACAAAGATCCAACAGAGGAAAGCTTGGTAAAAATGTCAGCAAGCTGTTCCTCAGAAGCAACATAAGATAAATGGAGAAAACCACGAATGATCAAATCACGAACAAAGTGAACATCAATGTCGATATGTTTTGTGCGTCCATGAAGGCAAGGATTTTTAGCAATAAGAATGGTAGACTTGTTGTCACAAGAAACAGAAATGGGCAAAGAACAGTGAACACGAAGGTCACGAAGAATAAAAGAAATCCACAACAACTCTTTGCTGCGATATTCAGCTTCAGTGGTGGAAGTACTAATGGTGGACTGCTTCTTGGACTTCCAAGTGACTAAAGCATCACCTAGGAATATACAAAATCCTGATAATGACTTCTGATCAAAAGAAGATGATCCCCAATCAGCATCGCAAAAAGCTTTAACAGCCAAAGAATTTGAAGAAGGATAATAAAGTCCAATATCTATAGATCCTTTAAGATATTTCAGTAAATGTAATGCGGCATGATAATGAGGAAGGCGAGGTTGAGAAAGAAACTGACTTAGCTTGTTGACAGAGAAGGCTATATCAGGTCGGGTCAAAGTGAGATATAACAACCAACCAATAATGCGACGAAAACTAGTAGGATCTTCCAAGAGAGGACCATCATCTCAAAGTAAAGAACCAGCAGGCAATGGCAAAGAAACTGGTTTACAACCAGTTAAACCAACTTCAGCAAGCAAATCTGCTATAAACTTGCACTGATGGATCAACATTCCAGATGGAACAGAACAAATCTCTATTCCCGGAAAAAATCGAGCAAGACCTAAGTCTTTAATAGTAAAAGCTTGATCCAATTCTACCTTTAAAGTATGAATAGCAGAAGTATTATTCCCTGTCACAAGCATGTCATCCACATAATAAAAACAACAACAAAGTCGTCTGAACCAAACCGAGTAAACAAAGAATGGTCACTAGATGATTGAACAAAACCTCTCTTTATCAGAAATGTAGATATCTCTTTATTCCATTGCCGTGATGCTTGTTTAAGCCCATAGAGTGATCTTTTAAGATGACAAACTTGATTAGAATGAGCTTTAGTATAACCTGGTGGTGGCAACATGTATATTTCTTCATCCAAAAAACCATGAAGAAAAGCATTGTTGATGTTAAGCTGATGTAAAGGCCAAGAAGAGGCAACTGCAACTGCAACAGCTAAAAGAATCCTAACAGTGCTCAACTTTGCAACTGGAGAGAAAGTATCGTGATAATCCACACTTTTTACCTGTGTGTATCCCTTAGCCACCAACCTTGCCTTATATCGTTCAATTGAGCCATCAGGAAGATACTTGATCTTGTAAACCCACTTACATCCTATTGGACGCTTTCCTGCTGGTAATTCAACAATATCCCAAGTATCATTGAGTTCTAAAGCCTCAAGTTCTTTATTCATGGCCAATACCGAATCTTCATGCTTAATAGCTTGTTTATATGTAACTGGTTCAGTAGAATTGAGAACTAAAGCCATAGATTCAATAAACTCAGGTGGATAATGAGAAAAACTATTAGAAGAAAACAAAGGATAAGAACAAGTAGTATGAAAATTAGATGTGATGGATGAAACAATAGAGGAAGGTGAATGATGCACATAAGATTGTAACCATTGTGGTGAACGTCGAATGCGAGAAGATCTGCGAACAGGAGATTGACGCAGAGAATCAGACGTTAAAGGGACAGAATGTGTATCAGAAGGTGTATCTGAATGTGTATAAGGTAAAGTGTTTGGCCAAACATCATCACTAGGAAGACTGAGAGAAGGTAAACATTGCGAAGAAACAGGGGAAACACCAGTATTTGAAATCTGGAAAGGAAAACATTCTTCACGAAAAATCACATCACGACTACTATAATTTTTTTATTAACAAGATCATATAGTTTGTATGCTTTCTATGCAAAAGGATATCCAATGAATGCACAGCGAATTCCTTTAGAATCAAAATTATCCACTTTTGATGTATTATCAACAGCAAAAGCAAGATAACCTATCACCCCCAAATGATCATAAGTTGGAGACTTATGGAAAAGAAGCTCATAAGGAGATTTCCATTTCAATTTTTCCATAGGCATGATATTGATCAAATATGTAGCGGATAAAATACATTCTCCCCAGAAGGCTTTAGGTAAATGACCTTGAAGTCTTAAAGCTCTAGCTGTTTCAACAATATGCCTATGCTTTCGCTCAATACGACCATTTTGTTGGGGTGTATAAGGACATGTCTTTTGATGTATAATTCCAAGTTCATGTAATAAAGATTGGCATGAATGTGACACAAATTCACTCCCATTATCAGAACGCATGACTTTGGGAACTTTCCCAAATTGATTCTTGATTAGTTTAAAGAACATATCAAGAAAACTTACAGCTTGAGACTTAAAACTCATGAGATACACCCAAGTGCATGAGCTATAATCATCCAAGATAGAAAGAAAATATCTTTCTCCTGTTATAGAGCTAATAGAATATAGACCCCAAATGTCAACATGGACTAAATCAAAAGCAGCAAGAGAATGAGACAGAGAATTAGAAAAAGGAAGTCTATGAATTTTAGATTGAATACAAACACCACAATCTAAATGAGAAACACGAAAATTGGAACAACAAGACAAATGTTGCATCTTTGATAAGGATGCATGACCAAGACATTTATGTAACAAAAACATTTCAGATTCGACATTATTGGTTGCAGTAAAAACTGAACGACAAGAATTGAATTAGAAGAAACAAAAGCATCAGCCTTGAGCAAATAGAGACCACTCAATTCTTTGCCTTGAGCAACAATTTGATTCTTAGTTGGGTCCTGAAACAGAAATGATGAACAATCAACTTTGGCAAAAAGTTTACTGTCTCTAAGAAGCTTGTGAACAGATTACAAATTGTGAGAGAAATCAGGTACAAGAAGGACCTTTTGAAGGGTAATGAAGAATTTATATGTGTTGATCCACAAAGTTGTATACTTTTTATGGATCCATCAGGCAACCGAATATTAATAGGATATGGCAAAGTGTGTATATCAAAAAGAATAGAATGAAAAGGAGTTATATGATCTGTGGCTCCGGAATCAATTATCCAAGTTCCAGTCACATTACAAACCGCATTAAAGCAAAAAGAATTCAAAGAAGTACCTGTGAAGCTAAAGTTATTCATTGCAGCAGCTTCATGTTTCTCACCACTTTGTTTATCATTGAGCAACTTCAAGACTTCATTGCAAAGATTATGCACAATCTGTGGATCCATGCTTGAAAAAGCACCAGAATTGGAACCTCCTGCATGTACATGATGACAATCTGCAGAGGGAAAATCCAACGGTGTAGATATATTTTGTGAAAAACTACTAGCATTAGTATTAGTATCCACAAAATTCAGAGTATTCTTAGACATTTTGGAACCAGCAGTATTCCCAATTCTTTTCCCTTTGTACCATTCAGGGTATCCCACTAATTGAAAGCAATTTTCAACACTATGTCCCTCGTTTCTACAATGTTTGCAGAACATCTTTTTCCCTTTTCTTTTATCAAAAGACGTCTTATAATTTGATGAATGATTTGTCCTTGCCATCTGATATGCTGAAGCTTCAACATCTGTAGATATTCCAGATGTTATCATCCTTTGTCTTTCAACTTGTTGTACTAGATAATATGCCTTACTCACTGTTGGTAAAGGATCCATAGCAAGAATTTGATTCCTAACCATCTCATAATTCTCATTTAATCCCATGAGAAATTGAATTAATCTTGTTTCTGACTCAAATACTTGGATTCTCTCCTTAAGACGACAAGTACAATAATCAACACGTCCACAAGATCATACAGGATAAGCATGTAATTCTTGTAGTTCATCCCAACACTTTTTCATCCTATTGTAATACATTGCAACAGATTGATTCAACTATTTTAGATTGCTAATTTCGTGTTGGATTGAAAATCAAAGGTCCATGGTATGTCCGTATTGTTCCATAACCTCATTCCACAAGTCTAGGGAAGATGAAGTGAAAACACAATTCTGAGCTATCTCCTTTTCCATTGAATTCAAGATCCATATTCTCACCATATAATCAGCCCTTTCCCACAATTTCAAATCAGGCGAATTCAAATTAGGTTTAGGTAAGCTCCCATCGATAAAACCAAGCTTCATCTTTGCTCCCAATCCTATTTTAATAGACCTTGCCCAAGCCAAGTAATTCAAGCCATTAAACAAGATATTTCCTATAGACATATTCGGATTGTCGGATCCCGAAAGATATAATGGATTGTTAAAATTCGAATCAACAGGAAAATTGTTGTTTGGATCCATTAGATTATTCATATCCACTACGAATTAGGAAATCAAACTAAAGATCAAAGGAATAGATCTCACCCGCTCTGATACCATGTGAAGAAGAAGAACCTAAAACATACAGTTCATTCCTCCATTGTCAAAGCAGAGAAACAGAGAAATGAGCGGGAAAAACAAAACAACTTTGTTATTGAAAAACTTGATTAACAAAATAACAGAAGCCTATACTATATATACAAGATATCCTAACAGAAAAGGATGTACACCAATCAACACATGACACGTGGACCAATCAAATAAAATACATCTTAAACATATCAACAGATAGTTGCGGAGGTGTTTGTGGCTCATGTTGTTGATTGATGATTTTTAGAGAGAGAAGGGATTGAGGTTGAAGATGAGTCTTGAGAAAAAGAGAGAGAGAAAGAGAAGGGAAAGTTTTTAAAAGATTTTTTTTATTCTGATTTGAATAAAAAGAAAAAGAAGAAGAAAGAGAGGGCAAAAGAGAGAGAGAGAGAGAGAGAGAAAAGAGAGACTAAAAAAAATCTTTTAATAGGTTTTGGGTTCTACAATTCAAGACTCTTTTTTATGCTAAAATTTTTAGTAACATTTTTTATGTGTTAATTCGAGCTTTCAAGCTTCATTAATGGTGTATATTCTGGAGAAGAAGGAGGAGAGAGAGAGAGAAGGGAAAGTGAAAAAAATAAAAACAAAAAAAATTGCCAACATGACAAAAAATTAATTTTTTAATCATTTTTTATTACCACATTAGCTAATGGATGGAAAAATGGACGTTTTCCATCCAAATGTACTTTATATGAAATTTTGGAAAAGTTGAAGTACTGTCTCTGTAAGAAAATTTCTTTGGGTATAATTCTATTATAATTGAAAAAGTTCAGGCACCGTTGATGATATTTACCTTGCATATGAATAAAAAAAGTAAAATTTTTTAATGTATTTTTATTAAACTAAAATATCAAGAAAAAAAATTATATCAAAAGATATGAACGTTTAGGGGTGAATTCATTTAAAGTATCAACTTTTATGAGGTAAATTCATTTAAGATATTAACATTTAGCAAAGTGAGTATAAGGTATTAATAATTGACTATTGATAGATTATTAAAGAAATTGACCTAATACTTGACTATTGATAGATAATTAAAGAAATTGAACTAAAAATCAATCCAAACGTTGATACGTTTTTTTTTATACATTTTTTTAACTATTCAAAATGTTAATAGCGTGAATGAACTTACCCCAAATATTAATGTCCTATAGTGTAATCAAGTGTCCTTTATTTTACTAATTTATCAACTTTTAGGGAATTACTTATAATATTTAAAAATTTAGTAGATAAATTCACACTTAGAAGGGCTAATTGAAATTTTTTCCTTTTTTTATTTTTTCTCCTCTTCCAGTGCTACATCTCTTCCCGATGGAGATGGTATTTCTTCTGCGAGTCTCATATCGACGCCACTTTTTAATTTATTCAAACAATTTGTATGATTTTTTTGAATATTTCTAACATTAGGAATAGTCTTAAGGACTTCTATCATCTCGTCACATAACCATTCTATTAGTAGTATTATTATTAAATTAATTATAAAATTTTAATAAAAATATTAAGAACTTCAATCATAATCAAAATAAATTTAAACCGTTTAATAATATAATAGAGCCAACCTTATCATAACCACCGCATAATTATAAAATTTTTCATATTCTCATATCAATAGTGTAATAACATAATACCTATGTATCTCGGAGTCAAAAAAAGTTCATTAAAACATGTCTGTGTACTCGTTATTTGTGTGTATGTACATTAGTACATATATAAAGTTTTACATATCGTAATAATGCTAAAAGCAGATTAAAAAGCGAATTGTTTTTTCTACTTTTTTTTTTTTTTCGTTTGTATACCGGACACCCCTGGTCCGTCTCCTCATCATAATCGCATGCCTTTTTCTACCTACAATTATCTTTTTCTTTTCATTTTCTTTTTTCTTTTTCTTTTTTCTTTTTGGGTTCTATAAAACCAAACAGCCATTATAGTCGAGATATGTTTTGAGTGCCGTGATCCCATTGAAAATTCTATGTCTGTTAAATTATAGGGGAAGAAATCTATAAAGTAGGAAGAAGTTTCCATAATTCATATTATCTCTTAGTCAGAATGGATTCACATTTCTTTTTCTTTTTTTTCTTTTTTATAAGAAGGAAACCGAAATCCTCAATCTTAACTATTGAGGTTTGCTTGAATCATTGTTGGATTTCAATTGTTTCATATTTGTATTTAATTTATATTTATAATTTGTTTATATCGTATTCATTTAATCAGTTTATAAATAAAATTATTATTTTTTTATCGGTACCTATTTTTTAATAAATATCTATTTAAAAATATGATATAAAAATGATCAAAACAGGATGAAACAATCATAACCCGGAAGGATGGTCTCCTACGAAACTAAACTATAAAGAAACAGCAAAAACTTATAATGTTATGAGATCTCTCGCTATCGCTGGCCATTGAGCCAGTGTGGTCCAGCAAGGAACCATAAGAATATTCCAACTACATGCATAACCACGTTTCGATAGACTAGGTGGGGGACAATTTCCAATTCTAAGTTTGTATAACATGAATATTCAATAATTAATGTTTAGACGCGACCTACAAAAGCAAAAACATTAATTCTTGTCTTGTTAAGAGTCAATTTTCCTTCAAATGGCGCTTCCCTTTTAATGATGATCCTTCAATTTTCCTTCAAATGGCGCTTCCCTTTTAATGATGATCCTTCATTTTCTCTGGAATTTAACATCGGTCGACCCAACCCAGCATGGGTCATGACTCGTATTCCAACCTTATTAGAGTAAAAATCATATAAAATATATAGATTTAAATGGGTTTCAAATTATATAAATATTATTATTTATATGGATTTGATTTTTTGAGTTAAGCGGCAAAATTTGAAGATTCCAATTCTAATTGGGATGATTAAAAGAGATTCGGTATTAGCATGACTAATTGGATTGGTTTGTTCTATCATACAACCTTTTCACCATGACTCATGTACTAAAAGATACTTATCTTAGCTATCAATTGTCAACATGATTCATCAATGGTCAAATTTTATAAATATCCCAAGCCGCTCCTATATGAATAATAAGAGAAATTTGATAGAAACACTAAGGTATTATCGAATTGATAGAAACACTAAGGTAGTATTGAATTTTTATTTTAAGCGTTCAAACACCTATTTAATTTACATGATCAGTGGAGTTTGATTCTTGATAGTTCCTCCACATGTCGTAAGTATATATGAGACAATTGAGTAGCAAATTCAAGATTACTTCTACTTAAATTCATACATTTAGAATAAACATGATTAAATAAATATTCATGATGTGAGTTAGTTATTTTCTTATCAATATAGGTGCTTTTATAGACTAATAGTAATCAAAGCAGGATCCCATAATGTTAGCATCCTAGATCGGTATTCTTCTCTATATCATTTATTTAAATAAAAGAAAAAGTAAGAATAAGTCTGTTTATTAACAGATTTTGACTCATGAACAAATTATAGAAATTAAACTTGAGATAAACATGCCATGATACAATTAATCTATGTAGATTTGAAGGTGACAAGATTTGACATAATAATAACTCAGATTGATTATGTGAATATGATTTGGGTTTTAAGGTAGACCATCTAGCCACATTTTCAAAACAATACATAAACAAATAACTTTTATAATTTATTTTCTTTTTCTAATTAGTTACTATAATTTCAAATTACATGCTTTAATTTAAGACATGAAAAAAATAATAATAAATCACCCTGACTGGTCCCTTTGTAGAGGGGCTAGTGATGCAAATATTCTCCTCCACTAAATCACTGCACAACTAACCATACCTTACTTTTTGTTTCACCTAGACAAGGTGTGGAAAGTCATAGTATAAATCTATTGGACTACATATTAGAATTTATTCAATTGTCATTAAGATCATGGTTTGATAATTAGTTGAGACCTTTGTTTGATAGTTTGATCCATCCGTAGCAGTCAAATTTTATTCTATAGAGGAAGGCGTGGGCATTATTATTCCACGGCTGCTATGGGGAAAAGGAGAAATTGAAGGATTGATGATAGTAAAGTCGGATTTAGGACTCTACGAATATTGGGTATTGCAATCTTTTTTTCTTAAACATGCCATATTCTAGACGCAAAATCTTATACATGCGTGTGTGTATTTATTTTTTTCCCTCAAGCGAAATCAAGGAGTCTGTTTGGGTGGTCTTTTTTTTTTTTTATCTATACTTATATTTTTTTAAAATGATACATGTAAATATACCTGATTTATATTTATATTTTATCTATATTTGATCTATTTGATGTTTTAATGAGAAATGCTAATTTTTTTTTTATCTGTATCTAATTTTTTATAAATAATTTATTAAGAAAAAAAGTTCGAAGAAAAAATGTCTATATTTGTAATCTACTAACAAACAAAAAGACGCCTAATATTTGATTATAATTTTACAATTTTTTCTTAAATATGCGAGGATGCGAAATCTTTTATTTTTTTGATTTTTTTCCAAGCGAAATCTTACATTTGGTCATAATTTTTCTCCTTTTCAGTTTACGACATCATCTACCTATTGGATAAGGGTCGACTGTTACATCATTTACAATGCCGTAAGTCACAGGTAGTCACAAATCAAACTAATAAGTATGGATGAACTTTTTTCGATCACTTGACTTAGAAATTTCGAATTAATATTGACATAATATTCACTATTTTGTTATAGTTAAACAAATGCAAATATCTTCCAAAATCATAAAACTCTACAAGTGTTTCCACCGTCTTAGGATCGCTCATTAAAATATTAATTATTTTAATGATTTAATTATGATTAAATATAATATAAATCATTAATTAATAATAAAATTTTTTTGTATTAGAATTAATAATGAGACTATTTACATCGCCTATCACAGTTTTATTCGTCAGATTTGGAAAATATTATTGTTACTGCGGGACCACAAAATTGAAGTAAGCCCAAGAAAGACGAATGCGGATGTGGATGGATAAACCCAAATCGTACGACTTTCTTATCTTCTTGAGATTGTCGAAAAAAGCCGTCTATGCATGCTCATTTAATGGAGAAATGAACCCTCTCTTCAACCGTAGATTGGAATCGATATATTTGTGAATTTATTAATCGAATTATCTTATTTTTATTGGTATCCTATATATATCAATTTAATACGAATAATTTATTTATATTATATTTACATCATATCAATATCAATTTTGTTCGATTGATTTATGAGATAAATTGTTAGTTTTTTATAAGTATTTATTTCTTAACAAATATCTATTCAAAAATAATAAAAAAATTTTATTTCTTTTGAATGAGAATTTGTTGTTGCTAAGGTACTATACCATTTATGTCTCTGCAAATCAAGATTTATCATGTGTAAAATAAATTAGAAAGGTTAGAAAAAAATTCTAAACTAAAACAAGCAAAAGATTATCACTTTATGAAATTGTGTATATTTGCGAGGACGAAATAGGGATTTAGGAAACTTTCATTTCTTTTGGATATTAACACATTCATGTCGCTCTAAAGCAAGTAATAATTATCACTAAACACCTAGGAAAACAAGAACTAAATAGGATCTTTCAAAAAGCAAATTTCCATCCCTTTAGGATGGACCTAAATATCCAAGTTATTGATCTACCAATTCAATTTAAAATATCCACATCCAACATCCAATCACAAAAATCATCCATTTAACTAGATATCTCTCCAATCCGTGATCAGATTCGAATCAACATCCAACACGCTAGGTTCGAATGAAAAAAAAAAAAAATCCACGAGCCAAATTTTTTTTTCTTTTTTTTTAATCAAACACTGGAGGGACCCTACTAGACCCATCAATGGCAAGTCTTCTATTGGATCAAGCAATCCGGTGAAACGGATCCAATAGAAGACTTGCCATTGCCGGTTTTCCTCGGATCTTGGTTTGAACCCAACCCGGAAGATGTTTGCATTTAACAGATGAGCCTCAGTTTTCTATTTTTTCTTCACTAGATAGAACTTGACATGATAAAGTAAAACACGGAGATAAGTATTTACTATTCCTTCATGTAGGGCTGAAGCTCCTCTTATAGCTCTTCTTTAACTCATCACTTAAGTTATTCAAAGGCTTAATAAATCATTGTTTTCCTAATGTTTTAAATTAAAAACATAATAGAAATTTTATATGATCTTACTAGTAATTATTTAATTATTAAAATAAATCTAAGTTGTTAAATAATTTGAGACTAGTCTCGTGGAAAAAAAGTCTGAACCCTGAAATTTTTGAAACCTAACTAACCATATAGATTTTACCCCGCCGAATCATCCATAGTATTATCTAGAATCCTTACTGAGCCTCCGATTTATGATTACTTTTTGGCTTTAGATTGATTTGTGAGGATATTTCGCAAAACCTGAATGGATATCGCATGATGTGGCTAATGGATATAAAATTTAAATGTAATACTCATCAAAATGTTAACAAAATAAACATTTTAATTTTCTTAAGTTCCGAAATGACTTTACAGTTTTTTATTTTTTAATTAATAAGATTTGAATTCATGTGAAATGCCACTTGTTGTACGAGATGAATTCACTCGTAGAGATAGACTCCTGCATATACAGAAAAATCAATCAAAGGTGCGTGATGATTATCTAGCGTGGTCACTCTGATATTTAAGTCAATCCATGAGTCCTTCCTTATCCAAAAGATATTCACTTATTTTGGAGAAAAATTGGCTTTCCCTTTCCTCTAGGGGAAAGGGCTATTTATAGTCTTTATGGCTATACCAAAATGGGACCATCGAATCTTCTCTACTGAGGTAAATCTCCACCTAGTAATTGTCACATCCCATCCCAGGCACACCATAGTATAGGGGCGCTCCTAGGCCGCAGATCACCCTGAGCAGGCAACATGATGGCAGGGACACTCGCCCCCATCCGGGCCCCTACAGGCAACTCTTTCAAGGCACAAATCAATATTATTCTCCTACTCGTAGCATTCAAGTCTAAGTTGCAACCTCGCGGACTTAAACCCCGGATGTAGGCTTTTTGTTTTCCTCACAGGCAACGCTTTTCACCATGTGGGGGCTTTGAATGGGGCCAGTGTTCCTAGCATCACACTACCTGCCCAGGGTGGTTTAAGGACCTAGAGGTGCCCCCACACTGCGATATGCCTAGGATGGAGTGTGACAATAATTGACCTGGTACTCGAGCTGATGGGTACATCGAGCTGGAAAGCCGTGCTTGCATGGGATGTGGTCAAGCTAGTTATATTCCTCCAGTCTTGAGGTGGAACTCGAGTGTCTCGTAGTCGCTACACTCTAGAGATCGTTCGCTCATCGAGCTCGATCTAGTTGAGGTGGCTTAATAACGAGCTTGATGGGAGGCCATACTTTGTCTTCTTTAGTAGGCGGCTTTGACAACATCTCAGGTTTCCTTACTGAGGTCAATAACCGAGGCATCATCTTAGGTGGGCCTTTCTGGGGCCCCCCCCCCCCCGGCCAGCGAGACGCTATCTCTTGGGCCTAAAGGACTAGGAGGATCGAGTGGGTTATGACTTATGTTCCATTGTCAATACTATTCATACCTAATTGGTTAAATTTTTAAGAAAAAATATATATTACTTAAATTGCGTTTAATTTCTAAATAAGGAAAAATAAGTCGATTTAAGTGGTATTCTCTAATGTGAAGATGAAGAACGTTCATGGGGACAAAATTTTAATGTGAGCAAGATGTAGCATGATTAATTCCTACTAAAGTAATTTCACTCTTAAAAAATGCCTAATGATATTTTGTAGTAGTTTTTTATAAATGAAAACTTAAGTTAAAGCATCATGTTAATTCCTAATTTTTTTTCCAAGGATATAGATTCTAGTTTAATGTACATTTGTTCACCTATAAAAGTTGTTGACATGGGATTCAACCCATGCGATCTTGTGGCACTTACAAAAAGACCCTGTGATTAATGTTTATATAGAAGAAATCAATTTTAAACATTAACACAGTTAGGTTTATTTTTAAAAATGAGCTTTTTTGACTCCTTAAACAAAAATTAGTACAATTAAAGACAATTAAAATTTTTCATGAATTTAGGGGAGGTAAATTCGTACATAGATGAAAGTTTAAGTAGCAAACTTGCATGTATCTAAAAGTTCGAGAGAGTATCTTACAACTTCTTCTGTTCTGTTTTAATGAAAAATGTTAAGTATCATTAACTATGTCAATTTTTGAAAGTTTAAGGAATTAGAAAACTTATTTTTAAAGTTCATACGGTGAATTCACACTTAGGTAAAAATTTAGGGGAGTAATTTACAATTTCTCCTCAAACATAATTTGTAAACACTTTGGTTTTCCTACCATGTAATTATACAAAAATTTTATGTTATAATTATTCGATTAATTATAAGTAATTTACATAACTATGGTTGATTTAAACACATTTTTATTTAACTAAACATATATTCAAGTCTTAATCCCATTTGTCATGAAACTTATTTCATTGTTCATTCCTTTATTACCATCTATCATTTTCTTCCCAAAGAACTATAGTTAAACGCTCCTCTCTCAACTCTCATCTTTTTTCTCAATTCTATGACAATCACAATTTTTCTCGTATTCCTTTATCATTGGTTAGGCTTTCAAACATTTCACTTATATATTAATGGATAGATTTAACTTATTTTTACTAAGTCCACACAACATCATATTAATGTAAATCAGTACAAGTAAATTGCTTCTTTTATCAAAGAAAACGGAATTATCCAAATATTTTCGTAGCCTTAACTTTGAGTCCTATCGATATCGATATATAAAACGGCGTATCGATTTGAATTAGGAAGGCCAGTTTTGTTAAATCAGCAGTGATTTTTAGTAAAGATATAATAATTTTTCTAAAGTTTCATTATATCGAATATCTTTTTTTTTTTTCCTGAGAAAATATGTGATTAAAAAGAGTATGTAATTAAATTGTTAGAAATTATCATATTGATTAATATATTAATTACAAATACTTAGAGTAATTGATATGTTTCTAGACAACTTACCCAATAAATTTATATTTTTAAAAATATATGCTTACACCATAGATCTTAACATGAATAGATATTCTAGTCGGCCAAAATAAAAAAAAGAATGATATTCTAGAATGGCGAAAAAAAGAATAGATATTCTAGAACACGTCTCACCCGGTGAGCAAGCCGTGTGTCCCGAATCTAATCTGAAAACTTACGCGCCCAAGTAATGGGCTCCGCGGTTTAAAAAAAATCAATTATCCATCGCTGTCGTAGAATTTGCACCTACTTCATCCCTGTGATCAGAACGTACAAGGCAACTCATATTCGCCCATTTTCTTAAAAAATTAAGAAAAATAAAACTTGATATCAATATTTTAGATCAACTCGAAAATTAATATGGATAGAAGGATTAACGGTCATAAGTAAAATTAGGTTGAATTACTATTGAATTAGTTCATTCTAAAAAGAATCAATTCAACTAAGTTGAACCAAAAAGATTTTTTTGGATCTAATAATACCGCTTGATACCGTGAAGTAAAATTAGTAATTTGTGTTAACATATTATAATTTGCATTCAAATCTTAATGAATTTAAACTTATGATAAAATCAACCTATAACTTAAAACCTACCATCTGTTCGGTGAGTAACTCGGTTGAAAAATGTGTGTGTAGTATTAGAATTGAAAAGGAGAAATTTTTTTTTTTTTTTGCCAAAGAATTGAAAAAAATATTGATCCAATTCATTTGCTTACTTTTAAAAATACAAGTTATGATGCCAAACTTGGTGGATATAAACAATTAATAATTTCTTCTTTTTTTTTCGTTTGTAAAAACAAACAGAGGGGTAAAATATCACAGAGAGAGAGAAAGTGTATTTACGATGGAAATAATTTTGATACTGTTTTCAATTTACTAAATACTTACAATGCAAACTGCATTAAAAATCTACTTGCAAAGATATCTTCTATTTCTATGTTATACGAATTATCAAGTAACTTAAGAATTTAGCTATTGACTTAGATTTTAACTATTATGTAAATAACTTAAACCAAAATTTATGGTATATGATTGTTTTTTTAGGGTTAATGCACATGTTAAGACTTACATTAATGAAAACTAATCCATACACTAAATCTAATGATTATTAAGAATAATAAGTGGTTCACTAATGAAATTTGATTTTAGTAATATATGCCTCAGAAAAGGGTTTGTAAAAAAATAAACTTGAAACCTATTCATATATACTATGGATATGTACATATATTGTTAGGAATCAATGTAGAAAAGACATAAAAGTAAACGCTAGAATTAGAGTCAAAGCGGAAATAACGAGAAGACAGAAGGGGGTAGTAGAGAAGGCTGGGAGGTAAAAATTCTCAATCTTAAATGGGCTTGTTTGTTTCATCTAAATACATTCTAGAGAGACATATTTATTTAACAAGTTTATTAACAGTCTTAGAAGTCAAATTCAAGCTTAAAACATTTATAAATTGATAAAAATAGAAATAACTTGTTTATCAATCATATTAGATTTTAATTATATAATTCTATTTATAATCGTATAATATCGTGTCAAGTTAATGGATGGGATACTTAATGCGAACTGTAATTAAATTATGTCATCTACAGTGACTCTTAATATTAGTGAAAATTGGAACAAATTATTAAAGTATTAAACAACAAATGGGTGGGGAAAAAAAAAGAAAGCCCAACAACAACAACAACAATATTTCTGAACATTTTCTATCGATTGCTAAATTAATCAATAGAGGAAATTATGTTTCCCATTCTCTATTATAATCTGATTGATTTGTCATTTATAAGTTGTTTTGGTATTTTATTTTTATTAATTTAAAAAAATTATTATAATATAATATAAATGAAATATATATTTTTATTATAAACAAATTAAATATAAATAAAATACAAATAAAAAATAGGTACTAAATTTTCTCCATGCCCCAATCATAGCACTGGCCTTTACCATCCACTGTCTCTCACAGTCTCACTCATTTAGTCGTACAATAATTATTAATTACAGTACTTTCACGCCGTCTGTTAACGTTGTCGTTATAGGTTAAAAATAAACTTTTTAATTTTTTAAGAAATACTCACACAGATCTTCATATTGCATGTACAGTGTACACGTAAATTGGGCAAAATTAAATCTTATTTTGACTATTATTGATAAGAAAATGAGAGATAACATTAACATTAAGGTCCAAAACGAGTTGAGCAAAATATATATATATATATCTATATATATATATTTATTTGATTCGTTTTATTTTAATCATTTTAGCTTTTTTTTTATTTTTTTGAAAAAGCAGTTAGAATTAAGGCTTGCTGGTTTAAATCTTTAGAAGTGATCTTTTCTATAATATTTCCTCAAGATAAACATGAGAAATTGATTTTATATGAGCATGATGTATATCCTTTCCTCTTAGGCCATCCAAAATAAATAAATTATATATAAACATTTATCTTTTATTTTATGCATTTTTTATTTTTATTTTTTTCATTAAATAATAAAATAGTAGGAAAAGAAAAGGTGAATAACATGTTATGGAAAAAAAAATAATTATTGCCCTTGATTGAATAATAAATCATAATAAATTACTATTTTAAGAAACAGAATATGTACAATACGATTTTAATTTGTTAATTTTTTATTTAATTAAGGATATTTTAAAAAAATCTATTTCTTATTGATTGCCATTAATAAGTTTGGATAATAAATAGATATTGAATACTTTTGTAATAGGGATTGTTCCCTAATAACTCTCATAAAAATATCCTATTAATAATTTATTAAAACTTTAAAGTTGCTGTCACATACATAAAATTGATATCAAATTAATTATAAAATACTGATGTAAAAAAAAAAAAGGATTCAATTATGGTTGAATTAGATTCAAACAGTTGATTTATGGTCTAGAAATTGATCACAAATATTTATGAGCTTTTAGTAAAAAAAAAACTGATTTTTCTTTGAGTAAGCCCTAGCACGTGTGACATGAGGCAGAAAGTCACTGGTTTCATTCATGTATCTAAATTGGACAGAAACCAACACAACATGTTCTGTTCAAGTTGATAGGTGTAAAAACAAGAATGTAAGATCCGGCCCAGAGAAGCGAGCAGGATCCATCCTTTGTAGGAGAGGAAGGTGCATACCACTTGTTTTCGTTTGACAGCTCCTAAAATTCCAACTTTTTGACATTTCAATATTATTTTTAATATTCTTGGGGGGTATAGTCACGTTAAACATATCATTTTTGTACTTTATTTAAAAACCCGCCATTTTGCATTTATTGCTATACACACCGACTTTATATAATTCAAATTTCTAGATCTTATTTACATTTGCAGTTAGTATTACTATTACATGACACAAGTTTATTGTAATTTTATTATTATTATTTTTTTTTACATTTAAATTCCAGTCGGCAACCAAGTCGCCCAAAAAGATGCCGAAATAAAAGTTAATATTTGTGCTGTTTCAGCATTTTTTTTTTTTAAATTGTTTGCTCTTAAATATAAAGCTGGCCAAAAAATAGTTTATTGAATTTAAAATTTTTGAAAACATAAAAATATAAGGATGATATATATACCTTTTTTTATAGTTAAATACATAATAAATATCTTAAAAACCAAACAAAATCTATAATCCTCATGTTCATGATATCAATTGTGATAAGATACAAGAAGATAATTTATCCAATTATCACGACTAAAACGAAAACAAATCAAACAAAATTGAAATAACTTTTTGTAATATTAAATTTCAATGTAAAAAAAAAAAGTCACAGAAGTTATATAGTAGAATATCTAATTATGACTTTACATAAATTTTGGCCCCAAAAAAAAAAAACTTCACATAAATATTTTTATGATAATTACTTGAATTGTCCATCACTTAATTGCCATCTACTTAACATTAAGCCAAATGGGTTTTGCCACCTCTAGGTTCTTATAAGCATATTTGATGCCTTTGGCAAAAGAGAAAAAAAACATATATTTAATATCATGAAGAAAAATAATAATAGAGGGATGATTTGATGAAAATATAATTTTTTTAATCAAACTTAATTCATTTTGTTAAAATAAAATATCACTAGATCGAGGACTTTTCCCCTATGAGGAAAGAGATCTAACAAGATAAACCTTTAGAAAAAATCTCAAATAAGATAAACATTATCACAATTTAACATCTTAGATTTATACTAAGTGATCATAATATCTAATATCTCAATTACAACATTATATAATTCAACAGCCAAATAATTAAATATTATCATTAACTAAATTATAGACCCATAAAATTCAATGAAAAGAATGCATTTACTTGTTATATTTATCATTGGTCAAATTGGGGCGAAAAAGAAACTCTATTTGTATATTTAACCATAGCAGAGGAGAAGATAGATACACAACGTCCGGAAGCAAGGTAGCACAAAACTGGTACCAGTAGAACCTTAAATAGAATATCCATTCATTCGAATGTAATCAAACTATAGAACATCCCATAGATCCAATCATCCATTTTCCCTCTTCTCCAAGAACTCAAAACAAAACACACATCCCAAAAGAAGGGAAAAATAAAAAGAAAAGGAAAAAAGAAAAGTATAAGGAAAGAAAATCAAACAACATCTGCCGAATCGAAACCACAGGAGGACCCAACAACGTAATTATCTGCCAAAATCCACAAAAAACTGACCCAGTTGTCTAATTAAGTTTACTTCCATAGGTGAGCTTAAAGCTTTCAAACTTTATCATCGGAGGACTCAGATTTCATCTGGGGTTTGAAAAAGACTGCATTTTGGGTTATCCCCTGAAGTGTTTTTTTCCTCCCCTCAGGTGAGATTAAAGTTTGGAAATTTATCATTAAAGTCATTAGATTTGGACGGGATTTGATAAGGACTTTTCTTCTTTCCCCTTCCTTTTTAAATCCTAATTTTTTTTTTTTTAATTTGGTTGATGTTAATAATAGGGTTGGTGGTGATGTTAATTGGTTTTATGGGGATGGTGAGTGACGATGGAAGTAAACAAGTTCCTGCTAGGAAAAGTACTGAGTTAGAAGATTATCCTCCTGTGGCTAAATCAAGGGTTAAGCTTAGAGATGGAAGGTATTTGGCTTATCAAGAGAGAGGTGTTCCAAAGAACGAATCGAATTACAAGATCATCATTGTTCATGGGTTTGGCAGCTCCAAAGAAATGAAATTCCCAGTTTCTCAAGTACAAATCTGAATCTATTAGTTTGCTCTTCTTTTATGATTAATTATTATTGTTTTTGTTTGTTTGATTTGTGGAGTTAAGTTGTTTTAAATTAGCTTGACTTAGATGAATATTGTAGCTGATTAGATTGATTTAATTGAAGTCAAAGTGCTTTTATTGTTGTTTGGAATCATTGATGTTGCTTTCCTACATTTAAATGCCATTCCTTTCGTTTAACATAAGAAAAGCCATGTCTTCCAATAGATTGGTTGTACTTAATTATCAGTGTAGTCATGTTTATGGTAAAAATTTTTCGATAAATAAAGAATGACAAGAACGACTCTGTTGCGTGACGTGAACTTTTGCTCTGTGGAGATTTGATAATTGGGATAATATCTTTTGCTTGGTGTGAAAGAACTGATTCTAAGTTGTCTTGGTTTTGTGCATCTAATTCAAGATTCCCTTGAGAGAAAATTCAGTGAATTTGATGATTTTTATTTTTTGTAATTGTAATTCCTGAAGCTTAAGTTTGCAGGAACTTGTGGAGGAGTTAGGTGTTTATTTTCTGCTCTTTGATCGTGCTGGTTATGGAGATAGTGATCCAAATCCAAAGCGCACAGTAAAAAGTGAAGCACTCGACATTGAAGATCTAGCAGACCAATTACAGCTAGGTCCCAAGTTTTATCTAATTGGTGTTTCAATGGGATCCTATGCCACCTGGAGTTGCCTCAAACATATACCGCACAGGTCTCACCTTAGTTAAAAGCTCTTGTCTCATGGGTACTTTTGAAATTCACTCCAATGACAACCTCTTCTATACTCATGTGTAAGTTCAATGTGCAGGCTAGCAGGTGTGGCTTTAGTGGTACCGGTTGTAAACTACTGGTGGCCATCTATTCCAGAGGATCTAATAAAAATGGACTTTAGGAAGAAGCTTCTCCGTTGGTCACGTCGGATTGCAAAGCATGCTCCTGGATTGCTACATTGGTGGGTATCTCAGAAGGGGGTACCTTCGAAAAAAGACCCAACATTTTTCAATGATAAAGACATAGAAGTCCTCAAGAAGACCTCTGGCTTTCCGATGCTCACCCCGGTAACCACGATTCCCACCTGCACATATTGATGTCATAGACTCTTCTGTGAACAATTTTGATGAATGCAACAGTTCTAGAAAATCTTCATAAGTGAACAGGTACAATCATATTATCTTTCAAGTTTGTGATAGTGAAAATACTCTGTTCCCCATTTGCAGGGTAAGTTACGGGATCGGGATATATTTGATAGTCTCAGAAGTGATTTTCTGGTTGGTTTTGGCCGCTGGGACTTTGACCCCCTGGATTTAAGTGATCCATTCCCTCAAAGTGAAGGTTCTGTTCACATCTGGCAAGGCCATCAAGATAGGGTTGTTCCATATGAGCTTCAAAGATATGTCTCAAAACGGCTACCTTGGATTAAGTACCATGAAGTTCCTGAAGGTGGACACTTAATTGTGCACTACAATGGCATATGCGATGCCATCCTAAGGTCTCTTTTGATTGGGGAAGAATCCATTTCCTATGCTCCATCATTAGAGTCCTAGTTGTACATTTAAGTGTGCCTCTTTTTTTTTATTTTTTCAATTTGTTTATTTATATAAAAGGTAGATTGATTTAGAATGCCTTCATCTATATGTGCCATTCAACATTTTGAGATGGTGCACCGTAAAATTAGTGTGTCACTGTTAACATTGTTCAGATTGTTCAATTTATTGAGCAGATCGATTCAGATTTTCTGCTTCCATAACATTCTCTGTGTGATATCAAGATTTAGGATGCTTTACCTCTCTAGTTCTCATCTGCTTCTGGTTCCTATTGCTGCCAGGAACTTTTACTATTACTTAAAATTGACTTCCTGAAAGTCTCAAATCGTAACGTGTTAGTACTCCAGTAGAGTGTGCAGCTATTAGACCTGTTCTGGTTCAAGCCACATTAATATGTACTCTCTTTTGCTGCTTCACTTACTAGATTCCACAAATGAGGAATATTAGGCCAATTCTTTCGTTATAGTTGTAAAATCATGCAATTGAGGTTATTGATCGCAAGTTTCAGGAGATTTATCAAGAGCATTATGTGGCCTTTAGAATCCTTGATTGCCTAAATGATTTTTCTTTGTAATAGGTGAGGCCTGAGAATGAGCTGCAGAGTTCAGTTTCTTTGTAGGGAAATCCTGTTATTTGAAGCATCTGCTATGTCTTGAAAGGCAGGTCATAGAGGAAAGGGAAGTAAGTTTGTTTGAATCATGGGAATCATGTCATAGATGTCTTAGATAAATAGAGTTCCTTCTGTTTTCGAGTCCACTGAGAATAAATTCAATCTAACAATTAATTTAAGTTCAACATCTATTAGTCTTTTCTGATGATAAATTCCAAAAGCATGTTAGCTTTGATTTAATGACCTAGGTGTCAGCAATTTTCCATTAGGTAATGCAGTGGATACTTTACACTATTAAGGTTCCATTATTCCCATGATATGGGTTAGTTGCACAGATATTGCCTCAATCATTGCACTCTATCATGATGGTGTTCGTTAATGCCTGAAAGTACCAGATCATTATCATTAATATTTTGTTATTTCTTTCTGTCCTTTTATCCCCTTCACTCTCTTTTTATGTTTTGTCTCTGATGTGTCACTGGGTGATCCTAAATCACATTTCTGTTCATTAGTCAGTACATAATAAAAAAATATGCTTTGCTCATCTTCTCTACAATAAACACAATTCTAACTTTCTCTCATATATTGTTATAGATCTGTTTTTCATTTATATTTTATTTGTATTTGATCTGTAAAATCTGTTTGAGTAAGAATGTTTGATTTTTTATCTGAATCTATTTTTAACAAATAGTCTAATTAAAATAAATATAAAACATGTGGTAAACTGATGTTAAAGCAAAGAACTAAACGCATCCTATACTGCTAGCTTGCTATTTCTAAGGAATAGAATAGATTGTTAATTTGTCATTTAAATAAGGATATTTTAGAAGAAAAATTTATTATAGCATGAATTGTTATACATCGGTTTGAGTAATGAATGACTATTTTAATTTATTTTTTTTATAAAAAAGATTTGATATAAAATTACTATTACGATAAACTAAATATCATAATAACTCTTTAAAAAAAAATTAAGGCTAGAATTATTATTTCAGTGAAGTGACGAGCACTGCATGATCAATTGCTATTCTCTTCTCATTTTGTGAAAAGTTGCTATTGCAATATCTAGTTATATTTTGAACATCAAATAGCAATTATGCATGAATTGCTATTATATAAAATAATAAATCATAATTTATATATCAATCTAAATTGTTATCAATTTATTTCATTATCTTTTCTATAAGTCCTAGTTAACAAACAAGAGAGGAGGGAAAAATTGTTATTGAAAACTTTTGCAAATTTTTAACTTGGAATGTGTGATTGATGATGAATGCAATGCAATAAAACAACAATAAATTAAAGTGTCTAAAGTAAATAAAACCCAAGATCTATGGAGGTTTCTTCTTATGAGTTAGTTCTCTCTTCCATCTCTATTTTTGGAGATCCGATCTTTCCACTAATCTTACTTTGGCTCACACCAGGCTAATCATAGAACTACAAGATACCAAATGTAATCTTCTCAATCTAACTCTCAAAGTAAGAGCAAGGATAGTTTTAAAAAGATACAATGAGTTTTCAAAATTTAAGTACAAAGGACGAAGTAAGTTTTAGCAAAAGAGAGGATACCACTATTGAGCATAAAATAGAGAGGGCAAGTTCTTCAAATTTAAACTTCGTCTTCTTATATAATCTTCAAGTGTGACAACTTCCCTGAGTAAATCTTGGCTTTGTTGAATAAATCTTTTCTAAGAAACAAACTTTATCCATTGAAGATCTTGAACTTTGAAAACTCGAAATATATTCCTAAAAGTCTGCATATGTTGTTATCTTCAAATGTTTGAGTAAGAGATCTTTATCGACATTTGGATTTGTTGTTGCCTTTAATGTTCATAAACACTTCAAATTTAAAACTTAAAAAAAATATCTTGGAGATGTTGAAACTGTATAAGATAAAGCTTCATAAAAACTGGAAATATTGTTCTTTCTTATCCATATCTTTATCTATTTGCCCTATTGATGAAGAAATTAAAATGCATCCTTAATAGAGTTGCTTAAAAAAATTTATATGCATAAATATCGTCATGAAAAACAAAATATTAAGATTCTCCTTCGACCTTATAAAAACACACATCAAAGCATAACAAGCTTATATCTTATTCCCATGGATTTTTTAAATCCTCCTTCAGTAGAATGCATTAAATACATTACTCAAATATATTTAATGAGTGGAGCAGAGTTTTCATCATTAAAATTTGTCCTTAAAAAGAAAGAACATCCTTGGATAATCTTTAAAAATTTGTTGTTAGTTTAAACGTTATGGCAAAAGTTTGGGCAAAAATTCTGATATAGCTTCTCATAAAGGCTCTTGCAATGATGTTGACATAGAACCTAATAAAACTTCTTACTATGCTTGTGTACTAAGTTTAATTAACTAGATTTCTTTTTTTTTTTTTTTTGTTATCATCAAAACCAATAAGGAAATATCGTAATAGTTGCATATATACCCTTACATTGCGAACTTCACACCACTTCGCTCATGTCTATCTATTGTAAATATAATATATTTTAGCTTTTATGATAAAGAGAATAGATATTTTACCATTTTCTAACATAATTCCTTTTTTTCCTATCAACTAAAAATCATAATAATTGTATAATAATTATTTGACATTTGTTACATTCTTGTTGAAGTACAGTTCAATCCCTCCTTATTCCATATCGTAAATAGGTTTTCACATCTTATATATATATTACTCCTTATTCCATAAGTAAATAGGTTGTTGGTACATCAATTTAAGCATTAATTTCATTGATGGTACTTGAATTTTTTTCGAATATAATGCAATTGTACCTAAATAAAATTTTTGCCACAAGAAACTATCTAAACTTTTTTATTTTTTATTTCACCTAATATACTTTTTGCATGAATCCGACCATTGCTCACGGGAAATGATTATGTAGACACCTTCTCTCTCATTGCTAGCAATAATTAGCCTTTTTTTTATTTGCACTTTCATATTACCCCTCTCTCTCCCCCTATGTGGCATAATCCTCTCTCGCTTATTTTTTTCCTCTTCCTTGCATTTTCCCTATTAATTATTTCATTTCCTCTCTCCTATTCCCCCTCTCCCCTAACTTTCATCTTTCTCAGTTTTCGTCCCAATTACTCTCCAAAAAACCCTACACATTGTTCAGTTACCTCGCTGTATCTTAAGGCCTGTACTGTCAGTGCACTTGTGAAGCCGTTCAATATTTAGCATGTGGAGGAGATGGTGTTATTTCCTGTTCGGTGGAATCCTAAATGTAGTCCACCAAAATACGGTATGCTTAGTTGTAAAATTTGTCTCCTTAACGTTGATAGTGAACTAAAAATGCTTAGGAATATATTTTAATATAGAATTCCATTGCTACACTAAGTCTAGGCACCTTGCTGTTATCCCCTACCCTCCTTTTTTTTATTCAATATGATACTATACTTTTTTTATTGTGATGTTTGTAAATGTTATATGGGGTATGTGTTGGTGATTATAAAATACTATTTCTTTTGCATGTGCGTTTGTTAGCAAATAAAGGGGATAGGAACTTCTCAGTCATCTTACACTATAATGGGTATCTTGGTGAGTGGGCATACCACAACGATGATGTGGAAATTTTTTATTAGTGTCACTTAGATGCATGAGCATGGTGTACTTGTACAAGTGGTTGCATAGAATGGGATGAAGGGAATGGTAATGTACTACAGGGTACTCCTCAGTAGGGAGCAAAGAGATGGTGTTGTGGAAATGAACAATAAAGCAGAAGTGCTCCAAATGTGTCTTGAGGTGGATCAGAATAGGCTTATAGATGTGTATGCCAAGACTTAACTGAAGAGGACTATGCATGGCTGAATACACCTTCTAAGAAGACTTGCAAGGTAATGATTGAAGAAATTGAACCAAAAGCAAATGAAGGAAGTAGTGATCATGTTGATATGGAACATGGTGATAAGAATGTTGGTGCTAATGAGTTAGGTTCTCTACAAATTCAAGCTAGATCTCATAAGATAGGAGAAGATACACTTAGCCATGCAGCAAGGAGACTCCTATTTCTTGAAGCTGAAAGCAGTACACATGTTCTAACTACATGTGTAGAAACTACACTAACCGCTATTGCTGAACATGAAGATGGTGGAAATGAGGCTCTCATCACTCTTGTGAGGACTATGGAGACTTCCTCCATCAAATAATTGGCGAATACGTCCCATCAATGACCAATAAGTGGTAAATGTCAATCATGGAGAGAGGTTGCAATGTGATGTGGGTGTATTTGATGTTGAGAACTCACTTAGTTTAGATGAAAATAGCCACCCTATGATGGCAGGTGAAGACATAAGTGTTGTGCATAATGAAGAGGACATTGAGAACATGACACTCAATGATGGTATAACAAACATAGATGAGGATTATAGCAATGTTCAAGGTGGCAATAATGAAGATTTGTTGCATGGTGGAGATGAACCAAATATAGGTGAAGTTGCACATTCAGATGAAGGTAGAGACTATGTCTTAAGTTCAAGAGAATCATCTAATGGAGAATCAAATGAAGATGAAGAAGAGGAAAACGATGAGGACTTTATGGATTAGATTATGATCTTGCTAATGGAGGTGAGGTCTATTAAGAAGTAATAGCACATATTAAAGGCAAAAGAATACCAAAGTTAACGTAAGACTTTCTTGCATCATCATCTAGGGTGTTAGCTGATGAGGTGGATGAGTAGGACCGTGACTATACGCCATCTAATGAAGTACATTTAGAAGAAGACTCTATGGGTTTAAAATAGCCGACCATCTAAAATTTGATGAAGTTAGGGACTTGGTTGACCCATTTAAGAAGGCCTGCAAAATGGTCCATTAAAAATAGATTTTAAGTCTACTTTCCAATCAATGACAAGAGAAGATGTGTGTGTAAGTGCAATAATGAGGGCTGCAACTTCAAGCTTTATGCTAGTAAAGTGTCAGAGCAGAACTGATAAAGTCATATTTCACTCACTTTTCATTAAACAAATTGTGCTTAACTATTATAAAATTTATAGAAATCATAAGGAAATGGTACTTAAGTGTGCTTAATTTGATATTTCAGGTCTTCAAAGACTCATCATATAGAAACAAGCAAATTGGAAGAAGTTTTACACAAATTTAGAGAACAAACAATTTAGGCTGGCAAAATCTAAAAGTACGCCACTATCTTTCAAAAAGAATTAAGGTGGCCTTCAACAATACAAATAAGAGCTGCCGCTTTCAACACAATTTCATCAGCCTTTACAATTTACAATGTATGCATGGCACCTGGGTGGATTTATGTCACCGCCTTGAGCCAACCTTGCATGTGTACAGATTCAAAATTCTTAACACCAGTTCAACACTCCTAGTGTAGAGAACAAATCAAGCTAGTCTTCATTTTTTAGAACGTACGTTGGTTACTGGGAGACTCAAGGTCGCTGGCCTTAAGCGGCATAAACTCATCAATGCTCTTGGAAATCATTTTTGTTATCAAATGCCTGTTGATTTAAAATGTAGGCCGCTAGCCTATCTCTCCTGCGATTATATATATATATATATATATATATTCTCTTATTGGATCATTTGAAAAAAAAAGAGAGAGAGAGAGAGCTCTAGCATGAAATTGAGAAATTTTTCCTTTTGGTCCTTGATAAAAATTAGGGCTTAGATCAGTAGTAAGCTTTTCTTTTTAATTTGATTGCAGATTCCACACCAAGATCAAGTGGAAAACATCATTTGAATTTAGATTCAAGAATCGGATTTTCTTGACAAGGTGATTTTGTTCTTTTCTTATATTCAATTTATGGATGATGTTCAAACTTGTTCTTTTATGCTTAAATATGGTTTTGAGTTGTTGATCTAAATCATCTGATTGATTTTTATCTATTGTTGATTGATTTCTTGCTTGTGTTCATGTTGTTGATGTTATTTTACCATTATGTATTTTGGATTGATTCTGGAATTTATGATAAATTAGGATTGTAATTGGAAAATTCTTTTCTAATTGATTCTGTGAATAGCTAATTAGGATTACAGATCACATAAACATATGGATTTGAATTCGATTAGGGTTTGGTAAATTATACAAATTGGTCAATTGATCACTTTCCTATGAATAGGGAATATTGATTGGTTAATTTAAGATAATCACTTTCTTTGGAAAAAGGAGTTGTTATCTGGTGCTTAATTGATTGAAAAACTAAACCCATCAACAATTTGGATTTACAAGTGTATTTCTGGCCATGGCATACATTTGATTGATTTTTAGATTTGTTAGCTCTTAACATAAATCAATTATAGGTGTTGGAAATCCTATTTCTTTGTAGATAATTCTATCTAAAAATCCAAAAATATTTTCTTTTTGAATTTTCCTAGCTACAATTAGAACTAATATAAATGAGAGCTAGTCCTCACTCCCTATGGACACAACTTGGTATTCACAAAAATTTTATTATTGCACATGCACCCGGTACACTAGCCAGCAAAAATATCTACATATTTAAAAGAATTAAAAAGAGACTAAAAAAAGATTTAAAAAACATATATAGAAAAAGCGTGATTCGGTCTTTGCCTTACTATGTAAATCAAGATAACACACTTTGACTACTCTCGTGCAAAGGTCTTCTAAAACTTTCATGTAATAGGTAAGTGGCTGGCCAATAGGTACTTGGAGAGATTTTGGGCAGATCCTTCCTAAAGTCTTGTTAGTTCCATGGCTACAATAAAAGAAGATACTTTCATCGATGGTCAAATGAAATCTTGGCAAGCAAAAAATAAAGCCATGAAGGTTATAGATGGAAATGAGAAAGCATAGTATTCCAGGCTCTACAGCTATGCTATGGAACTTATGACAAAGAACTCAAGCTCTAAAGTGGTAACATTAGTAAATTCAGGGACTTTCAAAAGGGATTTATGCATGCCTTAGTCCATTAAAGGAGACTTTCAAGACTGGTTGTAGACCTCTCATAAGTGTTGATGGAACCTTGAAAGGATTGTATGGTATGCAACTCTTATGTGTAATAGGGATTGATCCAAATGATTGCATATGTTATTGTTCAAGTGGAGAACAAGGAGAATTGGAAGTGGTTCTTGGAGCTTCTAGGTTAAGATCTTGGCATTTCCAATAGCTATCACATTAGCTTTATGTCTGACCGCCAAAAGGTTTGTTCTTTAGGCCTACATCATTTTGAAATGTTGTTAAAGTTCATAGCTTTGTCTTATATTAGCTATTAAAGTTGATACGAAGGCTTAAGAGAGAGAGAGAGAGATAGAGATTGGATTGAAAAGTATATTGACTAAGGGAAGGGGGATATATATCCAAAAATAGTGAAGAAATTAGTAAAGTTAAATGATGAATCGGTGAACTTTTATCAAGACTTTAGTGGGATGGCCAAAAGTGGCATGTTATGGATATGGTAATACATATGTTGTTAACATGGAAGATAGGACCAATACATGCAGAAGATGGGAGCAAAGTGGAATCCCTTGTGCACATGCAATTGCATGTATTGTTGGGACTAACTAACAGCCCAAACAAATACATAGATGAATGCTATAAAGTAGGTACTTTCATGGAGGTTTACAAGCTTTATATAAATCCATCGAATGTGAAGAGATGTGGCCAAAGCCACAGGATGATTTATAGCCACTTCAACTACCACAAGAAGTGGAAAGAAAAAGAGGTAGAAAGGCCACAACTAGGAGAAATGAACAAGATGAACTGCAGAGTACTAAGACATGCCACAAAAGAAATACTAGGAAAGGGGGCAATTTAAATGACATGCACAACTTGTAGATCTAAGGGCCATAACAAAAGATTCCACATTAGGCTAAGGATGTAACTAGGTATGCAGTTATAGGATTTGTGATCCACCCGATTCGTTAAAAACCCTATAGGATTCAACCCTATAGGGTTTTAGGATTGGGTTCAGATATATAGTAAAAACCCTATAGGATTATAGGATCGGGCTTGAATTATATAACAAAATTGATGGATATCCAACAACCTGGTATTATAATTAAATAAATAAATAAAGACATTACTAAATGGGCAATGAGAGGAAAGAAGACATGAAGAAGCTACTATCTTTTCTACCTCTCGAAGATGTTTTTTTTTTTATGTCTACTAGATTAATTTGGATTTTAGAACTTTTTATTAAATTTTATTCAAGTCATGTTTGCTGTGGAGATTAACATTATTTGTTGTTTGTTATATTTTAGTTCTAGTAGGAGATTTAATTTAATCATGTTTTAAAAATATTCTAGGGCATGTTTGGATTATCAAATTTTTATCAGTATAGGTTCGGTTTTGTCAGTTTATGAGTAAAACTGTTAATCATTTATCGGTATCATATCAGTATCAGTTCCACATTAGTTCAATATCTGTTTGATACTAAAACGATGAACCAAAAAGGCCCAATACGGTGACAAAAGTAATATATTTATGTGCTTAAATGTTTTATAATGAATGTGATTTGCAACATTTTTTATCAATCTCACATGCGTCTTTTCATTTTCTAATGTATAGAAAACTTGTGTCAAAGGCACTTGCTTTCATTAAATTTTTAAAATAGGTTGGAAAAAAAAATAAGGTTATAGGGTTATAGGATCAGGTTCCAGGTTTTAAATTAAACTCTGTAGGATGAGTTTGGATATAGCATCAAAATCCTATAGGATTATAGGATCGAGTTTGGTAGACCTATAAATACTAGCATTGAGTATTTTGTTTTTTTTTTTTTCCCCACTTTTCAATTTGTTTCATGATAATGCAATGTTGCCCATGCTTGTATTTTCCAATAGTGCAAAACAAGAAAGGATGCAAGGATAAGAGACATCATGACTAAGTGATGATGCATAACAATCTTCACAACTAACAGAGTTGGACATGACTAACTTGATGTCATAGGCATGCATTTAGAACCTATTGCTCAACCAAGCTAGGATAGACAACTTAGCTAGCAAACAAATGCCTCGGAAGGGGTTGATGCAATCAAGAAAGAGTTGGCTTTAAGGATGAAAGGACAGGTGCTGGTGTAAGAAAGAGAAAGAAGAAGAGTAATAAATGAAAGCAACAATATATTTGACTTTAAAAGTGTTGGTCATATGTAACAGGAGACCTTTTGGAGTAGAATCTTAATTTAGACAATAGGAAAGACAAGTATTGTTGTGTAGTTTTTGTGTTTATGTTTTGCTTATCTGCAATTTAGACATTGAAACAATAGACCTAAAAGTGTTGAAAAGTTTTTGGGTTCTCTTGCGAATAAAGGTAGCTATTACACTATCTAGTCTAGTGGATATATTTATGTTTCAGTTGCTTATTTCAACAGATATAGCTTATTCTTGGCAATCCTCTTCTTTTGCATATTTCATAGCATTTGCAAATACCATTTGCCATTCAATTGGACTTACTTGCTATCTAATTCAGGTTGCAACTCTCAGAGTGTATGAGATCATCCATGCAAGCATTAATCACATTACTCTATTTCAACTTGTAGCATTGGTCACATGTGACAATCTTGAAAAATGCAAACACTTCATCCTCCATAAACTAGCGATATATTTCATCATCCATCATATTTTATCAATATTCTTTCTATAAAATTTATAAATATTTAATTGAAAGCTGTTGTGCGGCAGTAAATTTGTTATTTAAACTATCATCGTTTGAATCACTTGAAGTCTTCTTGAGCAAAAGTAGCATAAAAATTAGAGGAAATCTCCTTTTGGTATCTAAATTTTGACAAAGTGGATAAGTAAATACATAAAATTTAAAAAAAAATCTAATTTCATACTTAATTAAACTTTTCATATCTTTTTTTACTACTCCTACTCTTTAATTGATTCCTGAAATAGTTGACACATGCCTGACAATGATTGAGTGGGTAGTATTTAGGGGCACAAAAAATTCAATTAGCTATGAAATTAGACTTTTCAAAAGTTGAGGTACCTAATTGTTGATTTTATCAAAGTTTAGGTACCTAAAGAAGCATTTTCCCTAAAAATTAATTCTAATTGACAAATCCAAACTTATTAATTACACTTTGGAATAAAAAAGGGGGGATTGGTGCCACTATTATCTAAATAAAAGGGGCACTAAATCAAAACAAAAGCGACAAAACCCCTACTTCATGATGCACCATAATAGTGCAATTGACAGACACAATACAAACCACCTTGAACACCTACTACCACAACATTTTCCCCCTTTTCTTAACTTGAAGGGTTTGACATCTTTCCTTTCTCGTTCCATCCGATCAATGCAGTTCAGTAACCCCAAGATAATAACTCTTGCGCTCTCTAGCATTCGCGAGTCTACCCACACAAAGAATCCACAGCTTCCATTTTACTGCACGAAAATAAGAGGACGTAAATCAAACAAACCAACACCTGATTTCACCCTAACTAGCCCCAAAATGGCTACAACCATAGAAGCGGTTTCTAGGATTGGCATACGTATAGAACATTTTCAACTCCACACACATCTCACATTAATAGACAAGCATGGCATCCACTTTCCTCACCCCAATCTTAAAGAAAAACTTCGTCACCTCCACTGCTTCATCTAAGCTTTGGCTGCAAAAGAGTGAGTGAGCGACAGAGAGAGAGAGAGAGAGAGAGAGAGAGAGAAGCATAGGTGAGAGAGTTTATTAAGAGATAAGTGAGAAGACATAATTAGAATTTAAGTGTCAACGGTAAAAAAAAAAAATTAATGGCAAATTAAGGAAAAAGCAAGGAAGAGAAAAAAAAAATTAAGTGGGCAAGGACAAACTATGCCATGTAGAAGAGAGAGAGGGAGTGGAATATGAGAGCATAGATAAAAAGAATGGATGACTAAGAGTGGAAGTTGCTAGTGATAAGCGATAAGGCATATATGTAATCATTTCATATGAATAATGGTTGGATTCAAGCCAAAAGTAAAATAGGAGAAAAAAAAAAGCTTAGGTTTTTTTCTTGTGAAAAAAAATTTGTTTAAATACATTTATGTTATATTAGAAAAAGTTCAAGTATCATAAGTGAAATTAATCCTTAAATTGAGCATTATCATATCTTTACTTTAATCTACTGTTCATGTGCATCGTTTACTATCTATCAATTGGTTTGGTTTTTAATATAAGATTAATGTCACAAATGGCACCTAAACTTTAATAAAATATACAATTATGTATCAAAACTTTAAAATCGATCAATTTAATACCTAAAATAATTTTTCATTAACATTATTGGTATCCCCATCAAGTTCTTTTAAGTACTAAATTAATTAATTTGAAAGTTTTTCAGATACTAAATTAATCAATTTCAAAGTTCAAATCATATTTTGTCAAATTTCAGATACTATTTATGACGTTATCTTTCATTAATGAAAATACTAGTGTGGTTTATGATAACTATGGGCCGTGGGCCATTCACATGGGAATGTCTGGTCATACATATCAGCATACAATGCTGTACTGCTGTATGTTTCAAAAAGTTCTTGTTTTCCCTATTTGCAACTTCTGTAAGGACCACAGCAATCTATTGCTAGGCCCTTTTATAACACAATTGATACGAATACTCTCTCGGCTAATAGATATTGCTAACATCCGAATAGCCCTCGTACCTGATTTGCCAACTTGGAGAACTGACTCATTGTCTCAAAATCCAGAACTAGATCTATTGGGACAGGTTCGAACTGACCTTGGACTTGCATAAGTCCACAAGTTTAGACTAGTTCATCGACTTAAAACGATAAACCCAATAGAAAAATTACATAGAGAGAGGGATAAAGAGAAATAAAAATATGTAATTGAAAAATTTAAACTACTTTCGTGTAAATTAGGAAATATAATTTCTCACTTATTGCAGTTAATATGTTGTTATTAATATAAAAAAATAAAATAAAATACTTATCCATAGACTTTTATTAGAAGAAAAATCTCAATTTTTTAAGAATATGAGACTAGTTTGTATTTTTTTAATTCTCTTTATAATTTCTATTTTTTTTCCCTACCTTAATAATGTTACAAGTTACAACTCATCGTTGTATATAATAAATACACATATTTAACAACCCCTCAAGATATGGGCTTAAGAATACAAGATCGTGGGCTTACGTTTTGTTTCAATTTCAAATTTTAATTTATTTAATTTTTGCGTGAAATATTATTTAAATCTTAAAAATTAAATTTATTTTTTGAAAAAACAATACATATATATTAGATCAATTCACAAGTTGACTCGGAAATTGTCCCTGAATGATTTTCCCAGTTCTATGGACTCACCAAATCTCAATCTAGTTCACTATAAGTAAATTTAAGTTCTGTCACTTTCTAATGAGATTATTAATTTTGAAAAATTGTTGGTTTTGATACTTTTATTTAGGAAAAATTATTTTTCAATGTGCTAAATATCTTAAAAGGGAAAAGGAAATTTAGTTATTAATCCCTTAATTAAATTTACATTTAATTCTCTTAACTTTTTTTTTTTTTAAATATCTACAAATTGAAATTGGGTTAAACCGTAAGGATGGCTCCTAAGATCAACATTTCCACTTAATTATTACCATAATTTTCTCTATTTTATTTATTATTAACTTTTATGAATTTTGTATTTTTTAAAAGAATTTTATATTATTTAATTTTTCTTTATAAGTAGAAAAAAAATCGTGTGAACTTACTGTTAAGTAAGTTCTTTTATACTTTTATTTTCAAATTTTTACAATTTCTCACTTATATATATATTTTGAATTTATTAAATGATATAACGCTAAAATAATTAAAAAAATAAAAATAATAAAAAGAGAGAGAGAGAGAAGAACGAAGAAGAAGTGGCACCTAGTCAACTATCGGGGCAGATTGGTCTCTGTATAGTGGTTGTCAACTGAAAGTAAGTACCAGGTGATGGAGGTACAAGTTATGCGCAAAACGAATGAAATAATTTAGGGACCGGTGGGTGATAGATGCATTCCTCTTACCTTGAACAACAAAAGGATACTATTTATTTTGATCTGCGTGCAAATAACACATAAATGTTTTCAAACAAAATATTTATTAAGAAATAGATATAACTGAAAAATAGACAATTTTACTCATAAAAAGATCAAATATATCAAATACAGATCAGATACAAATATAGATACAAATATATATTTAGATGAAATACGACAACCAAAATAAATCCTAGATGAAGATCAGCTTCAACTCAATACTCCTTTAAGTTGAAGGATCAAACAAGCATCAAATCGAGGAATTCCAGAAGGGTTTTACTTCTTATAACCTTAGGAAGCTCTAAATGATTTTGGTTTGGCTCAAGCTTCAATTTAGATAATGAAATTTGAAGAAACAGAGGATCCTTGAGGATGAAAAAATTGGGGATAGAAAGTATATTGTATAGTATGGCATATTTAGAATAGGGATTATTATGCTTAGAGCTAGAATAGGTCCAACTCGACTTTAAACTAGCATGGACCTATCAGTTCAAAGGCTTAGAATGTATGAACTCGAAACCACACATGTGGGGTCACAGGCTTTAAGATCTAAGATTGACAAGTTCAGGGCTAAATTACAAACCTGTCAGGTTGACCTTTGTGAGATTTTTTGTTTTTTACTTTCATCCTTCACTCATAATTCTTTAACATATTTTTAGTTGATATTTGCTTTCATTATTTTTAATTTTGACTTACATGCAGTGATTTTGAACACCCAAATTTAGTTGTAATAATGAGGGGTTAATTGCGAATTGATTGATTTTTAAAAAGATAAATTGCACCAAATAGTATCTATGTTTGGGATAAGTTCATTTATAATATCAATGTTTCAAATGATTAAAAAAAAGTATCAACATTTAGCAAAGTAAATAAAACGAAGAATGAATATTTTACAAAGTTCATTTAAAGTATCAATGTTTTCATTAGTTTTAAGTTTCCTAAATTTTTATCAATGGTCAATTATTAATATCTTATTTGATGCATTATGCAAAAAGTTGATACCTCCTTTTAGAAATAAAGGCAAGCGAAGTGCCTATACTATCATTTTTTGACATTTTGGTGTTTAATGTTTGATTTTGGACAAAAAAAATACTCATACTTTCAAATTGATGGCATTTTAGTACCACTGTACTCTTAACATGTAATGAAAAAAAATCAAACATTGGGCACCAAAATGCTATCAGTATGAAAGTACGGATACTTTTTTACCCAAAATCAAATATTGGGCACCAAATTATCACAAAATGATAGTACAAGCACTGTACTTGCCTTTATCCCTAATAACTTGAAACCTTGATTCCTCAAATGATTTTATCCTCAAACATTTATTCCTCTTTTGAACTATTTGAAAAGTTGATACCTTAAATAAACTTACCTTCAAACATTGATACCTTTCGATGTAACTTATTCATTTTTACAAATACAACGAAATAAGACTTGTCACATAAAATTGTGGAAAGATGGACCCGGTAGTCAAACACTAGTTGCAGTCACATGATAGGATATTCTGATAACAATAGCGTTCAAATATAATGCCCCGATAAACATTAGTTGCAATCACATGATCAAATCTTTTAATCATGTTAGTGTCTGGATGTCATGCCTTGGCAACATACACTAGTTGTAGTATAAAAAGGTCTTGCGAGCACAAACACAATCAAATATATATTGCAAATAAAAGTATATCACATAGCAAATAGCAAACATGTTACGACAATTAAGTGTAACTTTTCTATATTGTTTGTGTGATTGTACGATACATTTTCTCATTAAAACCTAAATTAAATCTTTTGGTTAAACATGTTATCACCAAACTCGAACTTAGTGGTTAAGCATTTATCGATCTTTACCGACTTCCTTGTCCCACTTAAAGCTTTAGGTTTCTTCATCCGTTAGTTTACAAACATAACTTCAAGAGGAGTATCGCCAACAATGCTTAGTTGCACCAACAATGCTTGGTTGCAAGATGGAAGATGAACCTATGAGAATTTGACCATTGTATGAATGACTAAAATAAGAATACAACTTGATAAATATAATAATTGCATGAGAAACAACTTGTAATAGATTTACAAAATATGTATCTTGTGTATCTATTTACTGATCTACATAAGAATAGTATAAGTGTAAATAACCAAATGCCCATTGACTCTATACCATCGATCCAATACTTGAGTAATGTTGTAAATCATCAAAATCCATATTATCGGTTAACCACATTGCACGCATATGCTTAACATAACTTTGAAATAAAACATCATACTTAAATTCATTTATCGTACCAACAGTGTTACCTGTTTCAAGTATGAATAAATGTATGCCAGGGATGTGGACCCAAGACAATGTTTTTGTATAATCATAAAAAAAAAAACTTTTAGTTTTGCAACAATTTATCGCATAAATTTAATCATTAATATGCAATGACATGTTGTGAATCTATATCGTAGCAAAATTACATAATGCATTTTTATAATATACTATACTTAGTAGGAGTTCATATGTAGAATTCCACCTATCTACACATCTTTCTTAAACTTATGTGCTTTTATGTCATTCTCTACATAGAATCCATGCCATGCCTTATTTACAAAAGGGTGATTCACCATATAGTTAACTACTTTTTTTATCGGTAAGTATTTAATATTCAAAATTATCATATCCTACTCGACAGAAAAATTTAAAATGTGAACATGCATCCAATGCAAAAAAAAAAAAAAAAAAAAGATTTCACCTAGTGTGGGCTAGCATAATACAGATAGCTCAGGAATATTAGTAGTATTTGTAGTCGTATTGTCAAAACCTATTGACAATATTAGTAAAGAGATATTCTTTTATGTCCCTGGCACAAACTCATGGTATTCATGGCAGTTGACATGCTTGCCTAAATCAATGGACTTCTTTTATTTTTGTTGTCATGTGATTTGTTAGAGTCACTCTATCCTTTATGGAGCAATGATGACATTATGCTTCTTAAAATTTACGGTATAGATGGGGAAAACAGAACAAGAAGGATTTATTTTTTCCAATGAATAATTATTTAGTGGAAAAAATCCAAACAATAACCAATACAAATAATCATCCTATTAATAGGAAGTAACGCGCACGAAAATATTTAAAAGTGTGTTAAAATACAACTAATGAAAATGCAAAATAAATTGAGAGTACAAACAAATGTGAGAGGAGAAACTGAAAATGCGAGAAGAAGATGATGTGTATATTAGATATAAAGCACAACAAACGAAAGGGTATAAGCAAATTTATGCTACAATCATGGAGTGTCTGCCTTCTACATCTAAAATTTAAACATATAAAATTTGCCTTCAAATTCATATTGATAACTATCATTTATCTCTCTCTCTCTCTCTCTCTCTCTCTCTACACGCACACACACAATGGAGCCCCGACCTTTTGACAACCTTTTGTTTCATTTTTTATTTTTCTAAGGCCAATAGAACCTAACAAGTCCCACAAGTCAAACAAGTGACCTCTCCTAGGCCTGAAGACTTGCTAGATCTCTATTAGTTTAAGACTCAAGGCCACGAGTAAGGTCTCAATTCCAACCATGTCGGTAATGAGCCAAACCAATTAACACGTCTATCCTAAATAATGTATGGATCTATAGTATCTATCTATTTTCAACCTTTCTCTAAAAGGCCCATGCACTTAAAGGTCTCCATGAACTTTGATTGAAAAGTAGTCAGAGAAGGATCTAAAAAGAGAACTTATTTTGGCCATTGACCACTAATGCTATTCATTGGTCATCATCAATAACCAAACTTTATAAATTTTCAAAAATTCCTCCTCATTTGTTATAATTTATGTCGCAAAATTGCTACTTTAAAAGGATTAAATATGGCTCAAAATGAAGAACAAGTTGCTTCCTTCATGAATAATAGAAATGATGCTCTATAACTCCTTTACATGCCACTTGTTTACTCGAGCCCCTTGTTATTACACATCTTTCTCCTTTTCTGTCTTTAAATCATTTGCATGTGTTAATTTTCCATCATTCCTCTAAGTCTACACAAGCACAAGACTCATGCCATATGCAAGCTTAATCAATACCTCGTTTTGCTTGTTAAATAACTATTACTTCCTTTAAAGCTCATGTGTGTTAACTAATCCTCCTAAAAGGCCCATCAAATGAACATTGTCATATCATCCTCCCTTTCTAAGTACAATAGTTCCTTTTTAGTTAGATGACAAACAAACAATTAACTATAATATTATTTTTAAGGAAAAAAAAGTTTTATATTAATTTTGTTAATGAATAAAAATTGCAAAAATTCCTCATAACTCATAAAATGCATATTAATACTCCATAAATTCAAATAAATTACTAGTATAAAACATTTTTCTCTTCTAGGTTTTTTCTCCTCTTTAATAAAAGTACACACAAGGTAAAAAGTTCAACAAGTGTTGAAATGCACTTTGATATCTTGGGGTTTTTCTACGTTAATCTCAAGTTTGGGTTTTTTTTTTTTTTTAACCAATTCAATAGAGTATAGGAACCTTGAAGCACTATTTGAAATTTTAGAAATATATTCCACATGGAATGATAATTTAGGAGGATTATTTGCAACTTATGGTATTATTTACCAGTTTATCACAATTCAGGGATCTTAAATCATATAAATCTTTTATCTTATTTCATATTTAGCCGCAAACAATCTAACTAGTGATTTTGTCTTCTTTTTTTTGTGTCATTGACATCCTAGCTACTTTCCCTCCCGTCTTATATGTTAACAAAGTTTAGAGATATATCTATATCAATTAATTATTAATATCAATCAAATAATAAATAAAATAGTTAATAATACTTCCATGGCAATGGAAAGGAAAGCCTTATCTCAATTTTATAAAGGATACATGCTACATTTAATACTTAAATTTGACCATTTTTACAATTAACTAAATTTTTTATGTCATTTATAGTATCTTTATAAGCTCACTTAAGTAATTAATTGTAAAGATGACAGAGTTCTATACTGCCCATTCAAAAAGGTAGGCACCTACTTGATGCCTTCTACAAACTTTGTTGACATATTTGCCAATCCATAGGAGTCTTTTTCTCCTAAGAACTACTTAACACCATATACATACCACATAATAACAATTTACGAATACATTTTAGAGGCATAAAATAAAAGAAAAACCCAATTTGTCTCATCCTTCCTCTACACATATCCAAACATCAGCTATTTGGTTGGCTTTCTTCAATTTGACTTTTCATACTCGTTCTTGTAACTTTTCTTATCCTTTGTTTACTTATAAACGTAGTATTAGCATATTTGTTTTTAAAAATTGATTTCCTTTATTAATGTTTTGTAGTGATCATCAGGTCAAGAATTATTTCTATGCCATTTACTATGATTTAGATATAGTAAGTTAGTTTCCAAAAAATAACCTAAAGTATAATCATGGCTATGTCTATTCTACCAACTTATCATGCAAAGCGTGTAACTTTCGAACGAATTCCATCTTTGACCACATCACTTATGACTGCCATTCTTGTCTCTTGTATAACAAAACTATATGAATTGAGCTTGATTCATCCATTCCTTAAGAGTTCATATTGATAGACAATTTTAGTCATGGGTTTCAAGGCCCAAGCCGACTTCTTTAGGCCATGAACCATCTTGTTGGACCTTAGACCACATTGATGGATTTTGGATTATCTATTTAGACCCTAATTGTTTTTTTAAGGACCTTAAATAAGTCTTGTAAGTAGGGGTATGCAAGGTACAGTTCGATACTGTTTGCCTCATGAACTGAACCATACTATAATAATACAGTTTCGGTTATTTTTTTTAATTTGAACCTAATTATATGGTTCGATTCATAAATTTTTCGAATCGAAAAAAAAATTGGTTCGATATGGTTTAGTTAGTAATTCGAACTATTTCTACGAATGAATAAAAAAATAAATGACAATAGTGATGCATAAACATCTTAAGTCTATGTAATTAATACCATAAAAGAGCCAGAACCTTACCTGTCTGCCCATATGCAAAGCATGCAGCTTTTGTTCATTGAAAGATTAGTGGAATAATTGGCTCCAGTATTTGTGAATAGACCTAAAATTAACAATAAAGAAACTCCTAAATTAGCAACTCTTGGTTATTAAAAATACAGCATGCAATTATTACAATGCACAATCACATACTTAAACTTTGACGTTAGAAACACCTTCATCAAGTACAACATCAGAGAAAAATTCATGTTTTTCAACATATTATGTCATACAACATGCAAAGTTGAATGAAACATAAACTTTAGTGAAAATCAGCTTCAAAAAGAGCAACAAACACAAGATGAGATCAATGAATTGAATCCATATTCAAGTATTTAGTGAATTGGCTATGCTTAAAGTCAAACACCATATGTTTCACATTAAGACAAAAAAATTGCGATTACTCATTCTTATGTAAGCAATTACACCATTATGTATGAAGGCACATTAAAAAAAAAAAAAAATCTCATTCTCATGTAGTCAACTACACCATTATGTATTCATCTTTATATTTAATATTTGCAAAAGGAGCCACACAATCACAACCCAAAGGGGCAGCAAAAATACCTACTAAACCCTTTGTAATCAAATGTGAATGATAAAAAGAATTCTTTTGCAATGGTATACTGCATTGATTATGAAATTAAGCACTTCTTGTTAAACAACAAGAACACTTAATTAATGAGTAACAATTGGGAAATTGGAGCTTTGGGGCTCTACTTTATGCTAATACGAATAACAGTCTGTAAAACTTTAGAGCCACAAGTAATATTATGATATAATAGAGCATACCTTGAGATTTATTTCATGAACTGTGAGAGAATTATAGTTTGGCTCAATGCTAATAACCTCTCGTTCTTTCTTTGTTATTCCCTTCTTATTAAGGGGTCGTCCCCATACCTGCATTAACCTAAATTATTAGCATATTTTTCTATAGAATATATAGTGAGAGAAAATGTAGTATATTATTGGACATCCATTCATACTAAAGCATATCAAATAAAGTCTTTTTATTTCTACCATGTTTGAACCAAAATAAAGAGTGATCAAAAGAAGGTAAAAAATAGTGACTGTCATACAAACTTACATAGTTACACTTGTTCAATTAGTAACAATTCAATGGAGAATATTACCTGATGCACTAGATACACGAAAAAATTAGACTATGTGAGAGCATTTATCTTTCATAAAACATATTTATCAATTAATCTAGCAGACAAAGCAACACTAACTAAAATAAGCAGCAGTCTTCTAGTCAAGTAGGTTGACATTAGCATTATGAAAGGAAAAAGGAGGATGATATATGAAGCATGGTATTATGGATTACTTACACAAAGTGGCTAGGAACGTTCACAAAATTTCAATGATGTCAAAACAAACTTACTTGTTGCACCAACATACCCACAAATAGATTATCAAAGACAGAGTGTGTGTGGTGGCCGGAAATTGTAGACAAAGTGAAGGAGAGTTGAAGAGACGAGGGAAGAGGGACGAGGGCCACAGGCGCATCACAGAGAAAGAGTAAAAAGTGGTGAGAAAGTGTACACTATGTCAGGGAAAAAATTAGTAACCAAACCTAAGCTAAGGAGTGCTCTAAATTATATGTAGGCAAGGAGGACCAGAGGCAGAGGTTTATTTTATTTTATTTTTTTTTCCTTAAATCGTGTGGTTCGGTTTGAATTGCATGGATTGGTTCGAGGTTGCAAACTAAACTGCGAATTGAACTTTTCTCTCAAAACCAAACTGCAAATTAAAACAAATTTTTGGTTTAATTTAGATCGTTATGTTTGATTATCGGTTCAATCGGTTTTTTTTGCATGGCCTTACTTGCAAGAATAGTTTGAGATTTTTACTTAACAGTAGCCGAGTTATCTCCTATAATCTCTTGATTGTCCACTAAGGCGCCCTTCTATTTAGGGTAAGCAGGCCAACCTATCACCTATCTCCGCTTGGTATAGCAGTTTTAAGAAATCCTAATTTATAAGTATGCTTGTTGTATTTATCTAGGAATTACTTTCCAAACTATCAAGAGATATTTTCCCAATTTGAGTATATCTACTTACCAAATCTACTATGGATCCACTCTTATAAATGCCCCAAATACACTCTAGTAAGATATATTCATCTTTATGTTATTTTCCCCATAGTCTTACAGACATAAGGATTGAAGTAGTCACATCAAATAAATTCTCATGC